>CM077624.1:21802-621802 GCA_039566895.2 Turritopsis rubra | reverse complement strand
TTTTGCTCCCCTGGTTTATAATAACAGTTACAGCATTTGATTGAGAGGACATCTTGGATGCTTCAGTTTTGATTGGTAATTCCTGATACATAAGATTCTCCAACAAACTTACATTTCCAGACTTACCAAGTATACTTTCCAGAAATTCATCATCTAGAGTCTCATTCAACTCAATTGATTCTTTTATTGACTGAACAGCAAGGACGTTTTTTCCAACTGTTTCAGCAGAACTATAAGTAGAGCTCTTCTTACCATCAAGCATAAGCTGTTTATGATTTGTTGGAGTGTTTGAATTTGTCGTTGCTAAAGGAGGATTCGACTTTGAGGAGAGATTCTGAGGTAATGAGGACAACATCATATTGTTTTGCCAAGGATAATATTGAGGTTGATTCGGAGGAATATTTGCAGCATGTGGGGAGACAGTTGTTTGCATATCTGGAACATGATAACCCTCTGGTAGCAAGTTGTTCAGTCGATGGTAATCCAGTGGATGTGCATAATTTGGTAACAAGCTTGAATTGCACGAATTGTGATAGTTCTCTTGATGACATGTTTGTGGAGGAAATTCTGTCTTCACTTTGGATGTTATTGCACTTGGACTTGGTAATATCATGGGTTGATTGTGACCGTAATATAATGGAAATTGAGAATTTTCATTGCTTTTTGGTTGAGGGAGAACACTTGGCAATACGTTCACGGTATAATTCTGAATGAAATTGACAGATTGTGGAACGGGAACATTGCTTTGATCTTCTTGACATTTTAAATTAGCCAACTCAGAGTAACACACATCATTAAAACTTTGTAATTTGGCGTAAATCAGCGGCCAGTCAAAGGATGGATCATCGAAACTTATATCACTAACAAAACTATTATCTCGTGGTAACTTTGGAAGCTGCTCTGCAATGAGCAACGACCGATAAAAACCTTCAGCTCGTTCATTCTTCCACAGAGAATTGTTCAATTCAGCAAGTAGATTCTTTACACGGCTTAATGGGATTTTGTGTTTTTTAATATATGTTTGTAAACAAACAATGGACATGTATTCCAGACTATTACCTTTTGCAGTTAAGATCTTTAATAGTGCTTTACTCCGTAAAGTGTTCCTCGTTTTTTCTTTCTTATTTCTTGTTGGTTCACTTTTGTGATTTTGCTCTATTGGTTTACAAGACTTTTGAGAAAGTTTTCCAGTCAAGTGTTGGTTGGGCGAGTTAGGATGACAATTCATTCCACTTTGTATTGGATCTTCCCAAGTCGGTTCTTTTAATAAATAAGATTTATCACGGTAGTAAGTGAATCGAGCCATATCCTTAAACGATGATGAAGTTCGATTGTCAGCTGTTGAGAAGTCATCTGAACAACCTTGTTCGTTTAATAATAGTGGTCCTGAAAAATTGTGATGGTTATTTGGTTTGCAATCAGAATGCTTTATTTCATGTTCTCCAGAAATACTTGGAACACAGTGTCTTCGCTGGTGAAGATTGTGTTCATTATTCATCAAATCTATTGATTGGCTATCATTGAAATTTATTGGACTCGGATGCAAAGTATGTGAAGAAGATTCTTGCTTAATGGTATCGGATATAAGAGATTTTTTTTCAATTTTGACATCTTCTTGACTTTCATTTTCAGCCATGATATCTTTTATTTTATTAGGTGTCATAGTGATGGGGAATTTGGGATTTCTTCTTTTCTGAAAACTACTGAGTCTTGGCTTGTTTTTACTAAAAATAAAAAGATCTTCATTACAGAACCAACTCAAGAATATGAATGCTTCATAGAAATCAACACGACCTACTTGTCATCCAAATCAATTTCTTCACAAATTGTGTGGGTGATGGTGGTTTTACCATACATTTTCCTGCCACCTTGTAATGCAGATCTTTTAATAAAACAAATAAACAGAAAATTCATAGCTTGGAAGCAAGACAGACTAGCATGGAGGAGAACTATGTTGACATAAAAGATAATATGAAAAACACCTGTTTTGGTGCGGAGGAGAATATTCCACCTCCTCAGTTATTTCAGTAACATATTTCGTTGATTCTTTATATTTGGCAACTTCTGGCATTCTAAGATAATGTTAAATATAATAAAAAAAAGCACTATGTTAATAATTTCATGTCTACAAAGATGTCATTCAGCTTAGCTGGTGATTAATAATAATAGAAATATTCTAATAAAGAAATTCACTGTTCATATTTCAAAAGTTTAAAAGTACGATGTAAATCTTTCCTCTTATTTGAAGCCTGGTGTGGTCTGACTGAGACTCATATTCAGCAGTTAGATTTGACATTATTTTCCTCTTGTCAGAAGACCAAACTGCTTGCAATCAATTTCTCCAAACAACACATTACTCCTTACTAAAAGTACATACCCATTGTTTGTAGTTGTACACGATGAGGTTATTGTTTCCAATGTAGTGGGAGTGGTAATCATTTGCGACGTAGAAACAGATACAGACTCAGAAATGCTAGTAGGCGGACAATCATTCTTTACGGTTGTCGTTGACAACATCGTCGGGCAAATGCTTTCCACAGTCTTTACAAGATCGGATATCACAGATGATGTAATGTTTTCCAAAGACGTTCCAGATATCACAGACGATGTAATGTTTTCCAAAGATGTTTCAGACATCACAGATGATGTAATGTTTTCCAAAGATGTTCCATCAAAACCTGCATTTGAATGCTTTTCCTCATTTACCTTTGTTGGCGTACTTTGTGCAGATTCCGAACTGAGATCAGATGTATCATACAAGATTTTAAGAAGTTCCAGTTGGTTAAGGTTGTCTTGTCTGAAAGGAAAAGCACATATGCAAAAAAAATTCAACGAAATTAAGAAAACTAAAATAAGCATGATAGATACCTAACAACAACATTATCATCTTTGTTATTGTAATGCTTCATATTTTTGCTATCAAAGAAAAGGTAAAGATGAATTGTAGAATAAAAAATCACTCCACACAGAATTCCTTCCAATTGCACAGCAGATATTGTTACCTTGTTGGGTCACTATTCTTGTTCAGCATGCTGCAGTAAACCAAAAAAAAATAAACAAGAATCGAATTAATCACAATTGTCATGCTATAAAGTTTATAAAAAGTTACAAAAAAAAGAAAAAAAAGAAAAAAGAAGGGCTTATTATTATTATTATTATCTCAACTGACAACATTGTTACAAGGATGAAAGGAGAGGAACAAAGAACTTTCTTTTCTGTTACTTACAGATCTTCAAGTTCCATATATTTCAATAATCTTGCAGCCCTAGAACAAATAGATTAACTTTATAGGTAAAAAAAGACAACCCTTTTATGTGCGGCATCCTCATGAAAAATCTTGACAAACCTCAAATCATCTTCAGTTGAGTTGTCATGTAACACCTCCATATTAGTAGCATTTAAAAATGAAGTTTTATTTTTCTTCTTGTCTTGTTTACTATTCGGTGAACTTGATGATGAAGATGATGAACTGAGTGACGTGCACGAGCTTAAAGATTTTCTAGGATATAAAAGATGTTTCTCTGTGTATTGTTATTCAATGATACTGATGTAACCCTAGATAGATTTAATGTACCTTGGGTTGACTTTGATAACAGATGTTTTCATTGGCTCCTTTAAAACAGTAAATAACTTTGTGTACTGAGAGGCCGAACACTCTGCCCAAGATGGCGGCATCCAATGCCATGGTGACATTCTTTCAATATTATATGATTTTTCCTGAAAAACATTTGAGACAAACAATCATGAAGATCAACCATGGATCAAACTTCAAGTCATCAAAACACAAGTAGAGGGATTACCTTGCCATATCGGGAATAATGTTTCTTTGGTGCCTCACCAAGTAACATTTGGTTTAAATCCTCATCTGAAATGGAAACTAATTAAATCAATCTTTTGAGTTATTGTTAAACAAAAACAGTTTGTTATATTTCAAACAATAGAATGACCGTAGATAATTCTTTGGCTTTATACTTCAACACTATAAGTGAATTTTTGCATTCACTTAATGGAATATTTAATATTGTGCCCTCATTATCTGAAAGAATGCCCTGGCTTAAATGATTGCCCCACAGATTAAAAAATTTAATTTTGGTGAAGAAACAATTTGATCCACCTGAACAATTGAATTGAATTTCAGACAACATTGGATTCACTTCTTTTGATTGTAAGTTCTCCATAACCGTCAATTTCTAAGGAATGAATCAAGAAATTTTCATAACCGTCAATTTCTAAGGAATGAATCAAGAAATTTTCATTCAATTTCTTCAACATTTTTATAAACATTTAAAAAATCTACTCACTCGGTTAAAGGTATCATGACATTTCAACAAAGCTTTAAACTTATGTCCGTCAATCTCACTAGAAACAAAAACACACATTGATAAATCCTTCGAAAATTGAATCTCAATAAAATTACTAGACGGATACTGTTAAACAATTCATAAATCCAGCATTTTATTTTCACATTAATGTTTAAGGGTTTTTTCATGGCATTTTTAGTTCATCGATTTTTTTCAACTTCGAAATCATAAACATTTTATGCTGCAAAAATTTCTTGCATTACAGTATAACCAAACTTTGAGAGGGCTAACTTCATTACATCATCATTACATCATCATTTCCCCTATTTTATACAATTTTGTATGGATTCTATTTTTTGGACAGTTAATATCTATAACACTAACATGACAACAACACTCATAAAGAAAAGGATGAATTTTTATCACATGCTGGAGTTTTCAGAAATATTCATTGTTATCAACTGCATAAAAAATAACGACAGAAACAATATTTTGAGGCAGGAAAGGGAGTTTTCATAAGCATATCGAGTGTGAACAAAAAATACACTACGCTTATAAAGTGTATTTAGACAAGGATTTACATTTCAATATGCTAGTCCCTTATGCTAATAAGCTTTATGAATCAATGTTTTCATGCCATTTTTACACAAATTATCTAATGGACAAATTTTTGTGAGTTAACGACACTAATTTTTGGAGAGATACTATTGTTTGTCGTGTTCTCCTCCTTTTTACCACCATTAAAAGCATAGCACTCTCCTCTATGCTAGTTCTTTCAGCTCATATCTTCTTTTTATTTGTTCCATATAAACCTAATTTATTATATCTTTTGTATGAACCAAGCCTAAAAGAATTAAAATATTCAAACTCAAAGCTCCATTTTATTGTCCGAGGAGGTCCCGGCTTCTTGTTTTTAAATTCACCGATATTTGTTTTTTTTCTTTTCTTTTCTTCGGATAAAACAACTTTTTTAATGTAATTATATGATTTCCATTCTCGATCCTGATTCCAAACACGCAGAAGTCAAAAATTAGATGGGCCACTCCTTTCAGATTTAGAACAAGTTTGTTACCATCAAAATTTTAAATACTTTCACAATATTTGTACCATCTTTATGCTATCACCATGTCTACGTTCTGGAAAGTCGTTAAATATATCAGCAAGAGGAAATGTATTTAATTTAGATATTTTTTTTCTCTCATGACAAATAATAAACCACAAATATTTGGGTTCAATGCGCACTGAGCCTTGTTGATCTGGCAATTCTCCACGTAAAATCAAATCTGCCAGAGCAACATAGAACTTGATCGGAGGTTAACTTGAACAAAAGATATAGAAAATAATAATCGTAAGTAACACTTTTTCATTTACAACTTATTGAAATTTGATAAGTTTATTATGTTTACAAACTCTTGAAAATTTTAGGTAATAAAAACGCCATATTTGATTAAAATCATCTGAAGTATATATCTTGAAAATTTGTTCATCCATAGTCAACAAGCAGAAATGTATTTACAATGACTTGCTCAAGCCAGTTGTTGCTATACTAAACATTAACTAAAAAAAACCTAAACAAGACAAAATTATTCAAAATCATTCAAAACTTTTCAACAGAAATAACATGAAAAAAAATTATTTCAAGTTGGAAGGATTACCTGTAGATTTCAACTGTGCTTGGTGAAACAGAGTATGGACCTAAAACATTACATAAAATTTCTGAATATGATATCATAAGTTAATTCACAAAACTGTGAAAAGTTATTTATGGTTATAAAAAAACAACAGAAACACGAATCATGAAAACACAACCAAATCGTGTAATAGTTTGAAAAGTAAAAGAACAATTGATTTAGTATTTCACCTTTTAAAAGTAGAAGTTTGGTCTTTTGCACTCTAAGCCAACAACCAAAGTCATCCAAAACTGCTTGTGAAACAGTTTCACGTTTTGACTAAACAATAAAAAACAATTAAAAAAAAATGTGTATGTAAATAAACAAAAATAAAATATTTTTTTTGATTCAAGCGCTAAGGATTAATTCATGTTTGTTTCAAGATTGTTGTGTAAATCATCCCAAGTATGCAAAAAATAACAAAAATATCAACCACACATCATCAAAAATATCAACTGAAAAGTAAGTAAAACAAATGTTTCAGAACTAGTGAGAATTTGAAATCTTGTTACACAAAATACTTTGCACGAATAGAAACAGCTTTACATTAATGGATATACTATTTCAACAGCGTTTATAAAACAGCATTTAAAACAATTTTTTAACATGAATTAATGGTGATTACAAAGATAAAATGCATTGTTTTGAGAAGAGATAATTACTGAGTTTATTCTCTAGTTTCGAGCAATAGCAAGGTATTTGATGCGTTTGTGAATTGATTTTATTAAGTAACTTTAAAAGTAGATACATTTTAAAAGAAAAATTCAGAAGTTTCAGAAAGATCAAAACATTACTTCTCCATATTCATCTCTATAGTTGTTTTATTTTCTTTAAAAACATTTTCTCCACTGTTGTGTTCATAGAATTTTTTTTCGAGGTAAACATAATTTTCTGTTGTCTATTTGATCAACATGACTCATCAATAAACATCAAATCTCATAAATCCACTTTAAAGGACTCACAACACTAGACAAGCCAAACAATGATGTAAGGGAATTTGGATAGATGGCATATTGAAGATGATCAGTTATTGCAATTTGTCTCTCGCTTCGATACAATTTACAATGAGAACTGTCAAATAAGTGAAAATCTAGGTATAACTATTTAACAGCAACCATGAGAAAACCTGGAAAGATTTCTTACCTCTTTGAATTTGAATGGGAAGAGAGAAGTCTTTGGAACTTTTTCTCTAGAAAATCAAAAATGTTAAAAACAGTAGGGTAATTGTTATTTTCATACAGTCACCTAACTTTGCAAGTTCAGATTGAGACAACAGGATCATCATAATGTGCCATAACAACCCAAATGCAACTGTTTTGATGTTTCGGGAAGAAAAAAAATAATAGATGTGCCAAAAACATTGCAACCTCCTGTGATGTTAAAAACAACAATGGAGAGCAACAAAGAGAATCAGTTAATATATATCCAATCATATATCCATTGTGAAATAAATAAATAAATAAATAAATAAATAAATAAATAAATAAATAAATAAATTATTTAACCCAGCCAAAGATTGGTATAGAAGTAAACAATCATGTAAACGTAACATGTTTCGTTTTTCTGGCTGAAATAAATATTACTGGGAAGAAATTGTGCAACTTTACAATCTATAAATAAAAGTATTCTACCAAAGAATTCAAAAACCATCATCTCAGAACATCTCGCATAATAGATACCTCAACATTTAATTGAATAATTTCACTTACATCTTTCTTGTTCCAAAGTGTTGGACAGTCACAACATCTACATCGCTAAACAGTTCAAATAGCTGCTTGAATGCCTGAATAATATAATGTAATATAACTTCTAGTAGAAACCTTTCCAACTTTCTTGAATAATAGATATAAGATATATAAGATAAATATTTCTACAAATTAATATTTCTATTATTTCTAACTAACGCTTCCAGCTGCCAAAGGAGAATTTTACCAAAATTCTCATGAACGATGCACCAAAACTCAAATATAAAAAGTTTTTGCAGGATTTTATCTAAAGTTCCCACTTCTGTTCTGTTGTGCTATGTATTTTGTTGTACTGTGTTTCATAAAATAAAGTGGTGTGCTCTGCTTTCTTTTACTCAGCTCATTCTCATGTTGAAGTTGGATCACATAATACTTGTTTGAATTTTGTTTATCTTCCAAATACTTGTTACTCTTATGATTTGGAAAAAACTGAAACTAAACGTTATAGCCATTGCTTCGTGTGACTACCTTAAGAACATGAATTTTTGCGGGCAAAAGAAAATTTCAACATTAAATCACAAATATAGCTGTCACAAAATCTGGGTTTTTTTGTTGGACAGTTTAATCGCAAAACTTTCTGTCACATTTATTTCTCGCAAAAATTTATGGTCTTAAGGTATGCTTTGCATGACCTGAAGAAGGAAAGAAATAAAGGAAACGAAGAGCATTATCTGGACTGGAGGGCTGAGGCAGGTAATATTTATGTTATTTTTTCGTGTACAAATACACTTGGTTAACATAATTTTTCTCATCTCAACGGACTTTTGTATCATACTTATAAGTGACTTTGGTCTGTATTACTACTGTTTTGATACTAGATAGATGTTTCAAAATAAACTATCAATCAAGTGAATGTTTTAAACTTGAAATCAAACAAAATTCATAAAAACACAGATAAGTGCTTAATGTATATTAAAAACATCTGATTTTATGTTTATTTCATGACACTTGAGGAGGAGACACAAATGTGTATATGTTGGTAGACAATGACTTGATCATAATACTCCATAATCAAGTATTCACGAATTATTGAGCAAAGAACACCAATATTTTAAGCAACAGGTCACTTGGAACATCATCTATAACTCTCCTTTTCACGAACTTCAACTATTTTTTAGATGTCGATCTTCTACAATCCCCTTGTATACCTCAATTTTGTTGTTGGAAAATTTCAGAGCAATAACTTTGTGTGAGTTGTTTGCATATTGTAGCAATTACCAAAATTTACTAATTTTTAAATCAATAATTAATTTGGAGAAAAGCAATTTTGATATGAATAGACATTATTATCAAAAAAGGAAGGGCTTTGCTTTTCTCCAAATTAATTTTTTCTCAATCTTTTTATCATTATGATTATTATAATTTTACTTCATAATTGAATAAACCTTTTTTGTGATTATGCTGAGTAGTTTCTTTATATTAGTTTATTATATTAGTCATTAAGAGGTAACTTAATGACTCTGGTAGAAAGAAATATTATAGAATTAATATTGTCAACATAGTTGAATTATAAACTTTGGATATTCATATCGCCATTCATTGAAGTTGCTGTTTGGAGTGAAAAGGTTACCTTTTTGTTTCCTAAATGTTTGAATCCTTTTGGAATAAACTTTAAATAGAAATGTATTTTTAGATGTTGTGATACAAATGCTTTTATGTGGACAACCTGTAAAATGATAGAGCATTACAGTCAAATTTGATGGTTCTTCATTCACCAATATTACGAGTGTCTTTGCCTAACAAGATGCGATTAAATATTGTGGTTGAAAGTCTCATATTTTTGTTTGAATGAACGAGGCAATAGACAGCATTCTCCTTGAAGGGGAAGTAAGGTGAAAAAAATATTTTTTTATATAAGTCAGTATTTCTATTAAAAACCTCGAAAAAATAAAAATTATTCTACAAAAGGATTGCTAAGTCTCAATCATCCACAACAGTTTGGTGAAAATATTTTTTTTTTCAAACCGCTTAAATATTTAAAGAACTGGGTTCTAACAACAAAATGACGTATCATAGTTCAAAACATTGGCGTACTCGTGTTTTCCAACAAGAACACACTGCAAAATCAGGTAGATCACTTCAAAGCAATCAATAACTGACATTCAAAACAGTAAAGATCATTTAAATATATTACAGAAACTCTTCAAGTTCAACCATAATAGTGTAGAAGACCACGACGTGCCTGACTTTTCGATGTTAAAACCATATAACTTGAAGAAGACCATATAACTTGAAGAACAGAAACAAATTGAAAACACCGATTCAACAATAAGTGGTGCTTGTGTGGTGGCCATTGCAGACCGATGCAAACACAAAGACATACGAATGAAATACCAGATGAACTTTTCAAGGGTTATAATCTCTAGCATTTGTTTGCCAACTTATCTTGTCTATTCACTTACTATGCCAGGAAACAGTTTATAAACTTCTTCTAAACAATTTGTTTTAAATCCTTTTACATACGAATATAAGTATCAAGGCTTATATTTACTATATATATATATATATATATATATATATATATATATTTACTATTTTTCAAGAAATTAATTCAGATCTCCTTCATGAATCATTCACTGTGTAACGTGTTATTAGGAATGTCAAAATTATCCACAGTGTTTGCTTTGTTTATGTTTTTTGAAAATAAAACTCATATTGAACATAATTAAATCTAGTGTAATTATTTCTTATTGCCTCTTTCTTATCTGGCTTTTCTCTTGGGGCTATATTTTGTGGCATTTTATCGACACTCAAGGCTAAATACACATCCTTTGATGTTAGCAGGTATTCCACTTCTCCAACAATATCGTTGATGTAATCCCGATCCTTCGGTGACATAATTTTCTTGATAACCCAAGAATCTGTTATCTTTGAATGACCCCATCACAAAAGACAGTAAAAAACTTAAATCAAAGATCAAATAAAAGAATTCATGTGTGAGAAGAGTGGATGATTTATTTTTAAAAAAGTAAAAAAAAATAGAAGACGCTTGATTTGTTTTTTGAGATTTGGAGATGCAATCGATAAATAAATTTTCGGTTTCCTGAAGTTGTCCGATGTATTGCACAGTAGTAAAAAATAGAAACAAGAGCCTTACAGCTTGAAGGTCAGCGAAATTGAAATTGGATAAACCTTTACACTAAGGACATTTTTGTGGTAACATAAATTTGTGATGCTTTCATAGACTTGTGGCACAACAGTTCTAAACATGTACCAAATAGATTTTTGGGCACAATTTTTTTACAAATGTACTCTACAGAGAACAATGCAAGGAACGATGGATGTTTTCAGTAATATTAGTATTGCTATTTACTTTTTGAATTCTATTAACTCTATTTTTCCTTTAAACCACCCAGGTGCTTATATATTTTTGCAACTTGCATGGGCAGTTTAAAAGAGGAGGGCATTTATCAACAATTTGGAGAATAATTTGAATAAAACATTATTGCATGTGGTTATTTTTTTTTCTCTTCTACATTCTCTCGCACTTCTGTTATACTTATGTGTATGACCTCTGAATTTGTCCAGCAGTATTTGTCCGACAAAAGAACTTAATCAACGGACATATTTGTCTGGTGAGAAATATTGAGTGTGGTGCAATGTGAATAAAATACCAAAGGCAATCAGTATCCTTATGTTTGGGGTTCACAGGTTAAATCGTCCCCACTTCATTATTCTTTTCGTGTCGTATATATACAGAGAAAACACTGTGATGGTGTTAATGTCTGGACCGGGTTTACAGTTTTACCCGTGGACATCTTGTCCGACATAATCTTCAGGCCCGCACAATATCATCCCACAAAGTTAAATCCACACAAAAACTAATTCACATATACTTTAAGTATAAAGTATGCAAATTCCTAAGATTAAGAGTTTTGATGCATGAATCAATTATATGTAGTATAATAGTAGTTATTATACGCTATTATACGCATGCATACCTGAATTTAATCCATAACATAAAGGCCAGCAGCGGATCTAGCTAGAGGGTAGTAGACATTTGTGGAGGAGAATGTTAGCTATTAAAGTATAAAAGAAAAGCATGCAAATAAGTCCATTGGTGATACAGACTGAAAACAGAAATTATGTTAATGTGCTCCTCCACAAATTGCGACTGCCCTCTTGAGATGCCTGTCTGCATGACTGGCAGTTAACTTGTTTTTTTGTATAAAAATGATATCTATATATGCACTGTGTACACTGGAATGCATTGTGGCTGTGCTGTCAGCTACAAAAATCTGCCAGCCATGCAGAAGCATAAAAACAAACAGAAACTGCAGCCAGAAAATTGTTAAGCTATTTAGAATAAAAATAAAGTTTTAAAAATTGGAGCTGGTGGTGAAGAAGCTGTGCTACACTTTCACTCTTAAACATCTATCCCCATCATCATTACAATGTATACACACAAAACTTAGTTCTGTAATGTATTAAAAACTGTATTAATACACTAAGAATACTTACCTTTTCTTGAAGTAAACTTTCTGTCTTCTTTACCCCGTTCGAGAATCAACATTTTTATAGATCGAATTGATGAGTAGGTGTTGAAGAAACGAGCAATGTGAAAGGGGGGAATTAACTGCGACATTACATACTAACTGACTGATAGACACAGGGAAATGAAAGATCAGCTGCCTCGTGGCGCTGACCAAAAACATATTTCTGTATGCTATGAAATACTAGCTACATTACAAGATGGAAAAGAGAAAAACGTTTTGTTTTTCAATGTTATTAAATCTCTTACCATCATATCTCTTTGAAACATTCCGGTGTGAAGTGTGTGGAACAAAAAACCAATATCCTAATGTTGTGCAGCCATTCTATGCAGATTTCTTATTTTTCTCCATAGAAGGGATCTTGTAAAACGTGACGTTCATATTAGTATTTGCTCGATTTGTGGAGCCAATAGCAGCACAATTAGGCATCGTGAATTTAAAAACAAATTAACAGCAGAAATAAACAAAATATCAACCACAATACGCTGATACCAATCTATTGTTTTGGTTTCTGAACTATGATATGTCATAATCTTCGCTAGTCCCAGTCTTTTTCAAAACGCTAAGTGGTCAGTATTTCGAGGGAGTTTTACGTACTGTGAGCATGTATTTTTTCGAAGAAAAGCAGGAATTCTCGAGAAACGTTATATGAAAATAACTTCATATTTGTGGAACAAACTTATTGACAAAAAATATTTTTTGACCTTACTTCCCCCTTTAACCCAGACAGAAACAACAAAGTTTTGACCGACAACTACTGATGAGCGAGTCTTATTAAACAAACCTATAGATAAACCTAAACCTACATCAAATGTATATTTTGTGTTTGATATAATTTGAAATAAATAAATTGCCCAGCCAAATATCAGTTCCTGTTCGGCAAGTTATTAGTGTTAGATTTTGCAAAGCAGAAGATATTGGTTTCATTATTGAATTTTTTCCGTCCGATTTTTCTGCCATCTTTGATTCAGTTTAGATTTAAGAGGTGTATCTATCTATTATCTATCTATGTTCGGCGAATTTTCCGTCCCATCCTTGATTCAGTTCAGATTTGAGAGGTGATACAAAAAATTCAGACCTTAGCAAGATGCCTGAAAATTTACAGGAAGATGAATATCTTTTCCTGTAGGCTGTACGTATGGTGGCTTTGAAGCACAGAGCATAGCTTTTACTAAGCACACGATTCTTTTACAAAATACTGTAAATGTTTTTTAAAATACTGCGACTCTTTAATGAAACGCAGTATCAGTTACAAAATACGTAAATGTTTTATTTAAAATGAAAGAATAAAAATCAGTGGTGCCACGCTGTAGAGCTCGAAAAGCTGATCAAACAAATGTATGGGATCACGTCTACAAACCGAGATACTTCTGATCAAATAATTTGTGATGTGACAGTTCTACAAGTCACCAAACTTTTGCTGCATGCCTCATGGCCAATTCAGACTCCAAATTAAGTCAGCTATTACCATTAGTTAGATATTTGGCCCTAAACGTCGTGTTCTTTTGGGTACCCAATGCGATGCAAAAGAATCACAGTTTTTCATAAAAGAACCACAGTTTCATAAAACTGCGCTTCTGGACCACCGTATATAGGAGTTCATGAGTTTAAAAACTGGCTACAAAATAAAATTTATATCTTGAAATTCATTTGTGGTTGGTTTTTACAATCTTAGAAATCAATAGAAACATATATTCTTAACTGTACTTGAAGGAGTTTCAAAACTGCCTTTGTTAAAATTTCAATAAGCCGAGGCAAGCTTTATTTGAATGGATTTATAGAAGTTGTGAGTCCTTTTCTTTTTATACGTTCATGCTCCTACCTTCTTAAACAAAATAAAAAAATAAAATATACCAACTTACAAGTGCAGGAAGCCTTTTGGATGAATTCGTTACTTCAACTAATATATATTCAACAAGCAATTGTCGTCGTAATCTGTTAGGTTTAATTTCTTCTATCACATTTTTTCCATCATATTGTATCCAGAACTAAAATAGAGAAGAAAACAAACTTCAGTCTTGGATCCATACAACCAATATATAATATATAATATATAAATATATAAGTAAGTGTTGTAGCCAATGCTAAGAATGTGTAGATTATAAAATTAACATCTTTTTTTCAAGATATATTTTGAAACTTCATCAGTTGACTTATAATTATAATTCATTCCTTATATAAAAACTAGTATAGCATGTAAAAAGTTTTTACAAAAATTTCCCTTGAAGCTACAGTCCCACTAGCGCTCCTCTCAGAAAGGGGACAAAATATAAAATCACAATTGAATTTGTTACGTACAGAATCATTCAGAAATATCATCATTTAAAGTTCATAATGATGTCACAGTTCTCTGTCCCCAATTCTTTTGCCACATATTATCAGAATGTAGAACCCCAAATTACGTCAGTTATTCCCATTGGCTACGCAATGTAATGGTTTCACACTGATGTAGTGCAAAAAAGTGAACAATGTTTTTTGTGTGAATGTATGTTGCACATCCTTTCATCCACAAAGAAAGCTCCTAGGTGACTAACCTAACTAAAATTTGTTTTCTTCAATTATATTATCTAGTTCATAGGCACAGTGTGCAAACATTCACAATTACAATATAAGATTGCAAGTTGTCCTGCAAATTTTAAATAATCACTTTCAAAACAAAATGTGGTTTGAAATATCTATGAATAGCATTTGTCCATTGCATATTTATCTACAATCAGCATACATTCTGATGTGAGGTCAGTTCTGTTCAATAACCGATTGATCATTCTCGTCTTATGAAAAAGGTGCTGAGAATCCAGAAAAACTAGAATAACCTGCAAAATAAGTTTTTCCAACAATTTTCTTTATTACGTTCGATAAAAGTGCATTCCAATACATCTTTTAAGTCAATAAAAAAAATGACCAGCCCCTTTAAAGGATAATTTACATTCTGATGTCACATTATGTACAAGGTGAGATTTTTGTTTCAACTCAACTCAAAGTTTTCAATCAATCTTATAACAAATGCTTTTTGATATCATTCACATCTTGTTCACGTGTTTTATCGTTTTCAATTAAAAATGCTTGATTGTCATTCCATTCTTATGTCTAAAATGTAATAATACTGTCTGTAAAGCCACATTCATTATGTACGCAAATTTTTAGGTCTTACATAATTGATTGGTGTTCATTCATCTTTTACATTACTTAAAAAAAAATTTTCCATCAATAAGTTTCCATAAATTGCGTTACAGAATTGCGTAAGCACTTCGTAGATACACAAGCCAAAAGAAGAAAAGAAGAAGGAAAACATTATGCATGCAAAAAATAATTTTGAAAATATTCAAAACGATTGGTTCTTTTAGGTTTGAAAAAAATATCAAAAGGTAGAATGGCATTCAATGAAGACATTTGGAATAGATTCTTTGCAATTGATGCTGGAATAATTGACATTCTGTGGTACATGACATTTTGTAGTCCAAAAGTGCTCTTAGTTTAACTTTACTCTGCAAGGAAGTTAAATATGACAGAATATAAACTAAGTATATTGCATGCAAATTTTCAGTATAATACCCTATTTCATTAAAAAATTTAAGCACTTTTTCTTCACTGACATTTTGCGGTACGCAACAGGTTTTTAGACAAATTTCAAACTTGAGTTATTTAAAGAAAATCACACAAAAAGCTTATGTATCTTTGTAGAAATATTGAAAAGTAATATAAATATATTTATTTTACCCAAAATATTTTTCAAATTAATGTGGGATTTTTGCAGTATATACACCTGTTCCCTTTTATTTCAGCCACATTTGTTTTTTGACGTTAACTCTCCTTCAACAACATATGCTCAATAAATTCAAGATATTTTTTAGACATCAAATTTTTATCCAAATCAGCACAAGCTGACTAAACACTATTCATAGATATGTTATTTTTTTGATATCTTAATCTTATGAAACAATCACTGGTTCACCAATAATTCCCATGGTTCCTAAAAAAATATGGATTGTTTGAATCAGATTTAAATGGCATAAAAATAGTGTTGGATTTGTTACGTGGTTTACTGTTTCCAAAAAACTCTACATAATTAATGCCTATCAATAGGCATTTTAATGATGTCTATAATCAAATGTTTCAAAAAAAATGTTTCAAAAAAAATATTTATCTAAGGGTCCAGAAACTTCTTTAGTTTTCTTTACCACAAATATCCTGCAGTTGACTATTCTTTCATTTATATTTTAACAACAAAAATATTCAGAAGAAAATGGAAAGATACTTGCTTTTATAAAACCTTTTTGGAAAGACACTGACATTTTCTTGGCGTTAAAAGCTTAAATGACCGGCTTCACTTCCTTACTCTTTTATTATTGTAACTCTAACAAGTGTCAAAAATGTTTGAATGGTACACCCTGAGGGCCACAAAATGCCTGGCATGCACAGACACTTTGTAAAATGAACATTTGAATCCAACACTATCTTGTATATGCCTTTTTGATTGCAATACTAAAATACAGATTCTGTCAATTTCTTCGTATCTCGCTATACCTACAACCTAATTCAAAGTGGGTCATCACTATTCAATATGTTGTGGTCACTTATGGAAAAATTAATTGAACAGGTTAGGTATTAGAATTCACCTTCAGCCTTTTACAACCTTCAGTAGGAGCTTTGTTACATGACTTTATGGTTCCTGAGAGATAATCCAAGGAGTGGTGTGGGGTTTTGTTCCCGTTTCCAGCATTTCGAGCAATAACTTCTGCTTTGGATATGAGAAATCTTTTACCCGGAAACTCTTCTAATACTATCATTTTATTTGCAATGACAGAAATGTAGCCAGATATGCTTACTTTTGAACTAAAAATAGATTTTTTTTAAGGTCATGCCAATAAAGTTGTCGCTGTAGACGTGAGTTTTATCATTTCTTTTCTGCCGTTTGTCTGACTGTCGGAAAGTAAATAGAAAATTGAAGATATTGAAAATTTAACTGACCAGATTATTAGAACGTATATATTAGCAATATTCGAAAGTAAAAGTATAGATATAAACAATTCATAACGTGTAAACGCTAAAGCAAATCCTGTATTTTTAGAGCATACAAAATAAAGAATGGAATAATAGATATAAGTATGTCTGCAATATATACAGAATGATTTGAAGCCTGTTCCACACGTGCGCGCATACTTGCTCAAACTCGCAAGAGATCGAGTGTTCGAATAAATTTGGACAAATGCTGCAAAATCGTAATAATAAGGGGTGGGAGTGGGTGGAGAGGTTCATTAAATTTCCTCTGGTTTCCCGCTTTAACAGAGAGAATGGATTTTTCTTATAACACAGTGTTTTGAACGGTAATTCTTATTTTTCATAAATAAATATTTTCAGTAATATAAATAAAAATGTCATAGGCCCTTGTGACGCCTGGGCCCTTAATATGGAATCGGCTAGTCTTCATGACTTGGCATTGAAAGGGCTGGCGTGTTTTTCTGTGAAAGTTTACCGTATTTCCTTGAATAAAGTACGGATGATTGGGCGGTGAAGTAAAGGAGTGGGCGCTCGTTCGAGAAAAAAAATAAAAAACGAAAAAACAGGGACAATATACTTTACTATTGTTGTTACCAACAGCATTTTATGATGCACTGTAATTGAAGAATAGAATAATACAAATCTAATTCAAAATTGGACTTCTCTAGGAGAGGCGCTTATTCATGAAACACAGGGTAACGTTTCAAAAATAGAGCTACTATAGGCCGCCGGTGCAAAAAAAGCGGCCTCAATTAAATTTGGGCTGGCATAAAAAAGACCCAATAAGATATCATCTTTATCTTCGTCACTTGCGTTGAGGGCGCAGAACTAATTTTAAATAGTGTGTAAACAAAGAATTCGATCTACTTTGTTTCTTCTATTAATTTAGGATGATTAGTTCTAAGTTTTACATACGATGAAAGTATTCTATAAGCAAGGCCAATTTGTTCTGTACACTACATACACAAGCTAGTCCCAGCAAATATAAAATATGAGATACCATGAAAGAGATCACTTTGGCATAAATAACTGCGGAGGAGAACTGGGAGACTTCGGGTCATCGTAACACCTCGAACCCAGGGTCTCTTGCCTATAGAAATCAAAATCAGATATATATATACTGTTGATTTTAAATTATGCAATCTTTGGCTTGTTAAGTCCTACATTTTCAAAACTGTCTATTGAAAGTGTATTATTGTGCATATATTATGCGAGAAATATTGTCATAGCCAAATTAGTAAGTAAAAAAGAATTTAAAATAGAAAAATCTCCAAAGGGTGTTTAGCAGAGACTTCATTTACGAAAGGTGACCATGCGAGATATCTGATAACATTCACATTGAAGTGTAAGATATTTTACAAGAAATCGCAAGCCAATGTAATTGCAGAATGAAGCGGCCGCGTCCGGGGTCTTCTTCGCCGCCGTCCATATATCGAAAAGGCAAGAGACCCTAGTTTCGAGGTTGGTCCTCTATCGAACAATGTCGTCTCTCTCACACTCGGAACCCTGTGTTCGAGGTTGGTTCTTACAACAATTAGTTCAAAGAATTCAAAAAAGTGTTTAGCAAAGATTAGATAAAAGTGATTAATTATTGCAAATGTAAACATTTCGTTAAAATCTGGTCAACGACTTTATAAACACCAAAGGGAACCTGTTTTTGATGATCAGATTGATACAAATCGGTTCAATAAACCGAATAATGCAAATGCTGCTTAAAACTGGACTTTCGATTCTGCAATTGAGTTTGAACCTTTACTTCGTTGTTCTCATTATTAAAAAAAAAGAGAGAAATGGTCGTTCTGTTGGATCCGACGGCAATAACGAATTGTAACAATTTTCTTTCGTGCTTCTCGAACAGAACTTGTCTTCTATTTCACTGTCTGAGGTTTACTTTTTTTAAAACAGATGAAGGACATAAGATTATCAAGAATGGCTTTCATGCGGTGATATGGTTTTCTAACAGACCTCTACTAAGAATTAAAGAAAAGAAACGTTTGTTTAGTGAAAATGTTATCTTCTCCCACCTTCATGTTAATTTGATTTATTCATTGGGACTTGGCGTCAATTTTATGCAAAGCATTAGATCAAGTAATTTCATTTCTCCAACATAATATAAATGTTGCACTCTGTTGCTAATCCGGATAAATTTCAGGTAAGGTTCTTCTGCACTGCAGCTAACAGAAAGATTAGTTGCCTTATTGGGCGTATTGGGAGTTTCGTGAATGAGTCAAGCGCGAATTCTGATTAACGCTTACATCTCGCTTTTGCTATTGCTTCTAACTTGGTTGTTGTGCAGCAAAACATCTCATAAACCGTACTGTGAATGGCTATTTAAAGATGACATTACATGAGATGATAAATATGGTGGAGACTATCCACATGTCGAATTTGCGCCAGCTAATGACAGAGGTGTACAAGTCGGTTAATAGTCTTAATCCATAATTTATGTTCAGCTATTTCAAATGGAAATTTCTATTCCCTCCTATTCCCTCCGCACATCTCACCTTGTTTCTATTCAACCTGCAAAGTCAGCCAGTCACATATGGCACAAATTCGGTAAATTTCCGAAGCTGTTCTACTTCGAATAGGTTGCCTGACGGTGTCGGAAATGCTACAAACGTCATCCCATTTAATAGGTTGCCTGACGGTGTCAAAAATGCTACAAAAGTCATCACATTTAAGCGCTTGCTATCATCTGTTGACTTGGTTTGTGGCTGTCGTCATTAATCTTTTTCGATTTTCATTTTATTACGGTATAGTTGGTTTCAACTATTTTTTACTACTGTTGTACTTTAAACAAATTGAAATAAATAAATAAATAAATTCGTTATATACAGTATAACACATTAGGATTTTAAAAAACATGTGGATTTCAAAAACTGAGGATTTCAAAACATAAGGATTTTAAAGCTGAAACTCAAGGGACATAAAATTTTCGATAAAGTGAATGTTCGTTATAAGCGGCCTCCATCATGTATTACAGGATTTTAGTCTCCAAAAGTTACTTTCTTTCACAGGATGATTTGAGCTGAGTTGATTATAAAAATCATGCTGACTGATGGAGCATTAACTACATTGAAAACGAGGCGTTCGTTTTTTATGAAAACGTCTACAGTACAACCTCCAATTATTTCTTGTCGCACATGCACATAGATCGCTTTCGTTCGTCTACGCATGCGCACGAAAATTACTGCGAGTGATCAGATTTTCAAAAACCCGCTAAAAAAAACCCGAAAATAGAATTGTCAAAAAATAATTTTCTGAGCTAAAGAATTTACTGCAATATAAAAATTTCAAAATACAAAAAAGTGTTTCATATAATTTATAGCAGCGCCACAGAAGTGGCACCTTTTGAAAGTATTAGATAAAGCAATTCCTATTGAGATTTTTTTGTGGTAGATGAATTGTTTGGAAATGAGTCCAACCTCGTCCTCAGTGAAGTATTGGGATTGCCGATTTTTGTAAAGGTAAACAATGAATGAATGAACATGTTGAGTTGCTGAAGAACACGAGTATTGTACGTAAGTATTGTAAAAAAAGAGTTTTACTTTGAATCCCTTCCAAATATATTGAAATTTAATGAGAGAACAAACAGGTCGCAAATGTTTTTTAGAATTTGTAGGATAGTTTGGCGTTTAAACTGAAATTCGGGAAAGCTCAATACATTTAAATATTTAAGAATAAATATAAGGTTTTGCACAATGTTATTATTAGAACACCCTAATATCATTTCTTTTGTGCTTGAAACCAAATATGAATCGAAAGATAAAAGATTTTCAGAAATCCGAATAAAAAAAATCCTTTCCAAAAAATTTCTTATATTTTCAATTGAAGAAAAAAACGGTTCCCTGTTTTGTTTTTTAATTTCCTTTTTGCTTAGTTATACTTTTTAATTGTATCTTTTATTCTGCTTGACACAACAAGTTAATTTTTATTTATATATTTATATAGTTTAATTTCAGTTATATTTCCTAGTTATATAGTTATATATATATATATCCTCCTATTCAATTTTCACATAAAAGAAAGTAAAAAAATTTAAAAAACTTTCAGCTCAATTTCAGTTGATGACTATGTTTTGTGAAAACCAATGTGTAACCAACATTATACATTCAAAAAGAAAATCTCCATGTTTTAAAAAATTTTGAAATTCAAAAATGTTGGTATTATGAAAGCCCATAAAATTTCCAATAGAACCACATAAAAAATCGATTTATTTTTCAAAAAAAAACTTTTTTATTTTTTATTTAAAAATCAAGTATATACACAAAATATAGAAATTCTTCATTGAAATCCAAATACATCTAATCTTGCAACAATGAAATCTCCTTTCTCATTTTTCGTGAGAGGTGAATTATTGAAGGTCGTACATTGTCTTGATCGGCCATTGGCCATCTCACCATCTAACCACAGTGCTTCACCATCCCTAAACAATAATATCAATTTTGAGAATATTTATAATGAAAATTGCCAGTAATCATGCACTCTAATTTAAATCGGCCTCATTTTCGTGCTTACAGATATAATAGGTGAAAGTAAAAATCTCTTACCCTCCACCAACGATAAATTTGTTATTATCACATGATATAAACAGTTCTGTAGGTTTTACATCACCATTCTCCCCAATTATGAACATCGGTTGAGTTGCAGATATTTTTGGAGCACACTCCTCTTCCAGTAACTCAAAACTTTCACCTAACACAGCCTTGGACTTTTGCAAGGAAGGTCTCGGAACATTTTCCGATTGACTTCGGGGTTTTGACTTGGTTTTTTTTATGTCTTCTTCGTCTTCTTCTCTGATAGTTTCTGACATAAAATGGTCTTTACGAAGCTGTTTTGAATATGATACATCAAATGTAGCCGCAGATCTTAAAGGAGCTTTCTTTTTAGCGGGAATATCAGTGATAGGAATGGATTCACCAAGAAATAAATGACGAGGAACAGAGGCTGCATTTCGTCGAATATTAAGCAAAGCTAAAGCTTTCTTCGCTCCTGAACCATCTTCAACATCGTGTCTTGGAATTTTGGCACCCATTGTAAGAGATCTTTTCAAAGATTTTCTTCGACTTTTGCTGGGAGGTTTTTCAGTTGTGTTATGAGAATCAAGTGGAGTTGTATCAACAAACACATATTTATTTCTAACGACAGCTTCACTCTCCTCCACACCTTTACTTGGTTGATTCCAATGATAACAAATTGTTTCTGGTATCAGTTTAAAAATAAAGGTCTCCCCAGTACCAAAATAACTTAAGTTCCGACGGCCATCATGCCTCTCTGATAATGATGCCGATAAGTAAGCACCAAATATCTTGAAAAATAAAAACATTAAAGCAAACCAATTCTTCTTAACAAACGTTCGGAAATAGACAGGGAGAATTTTAGAAGAAACTGGCGGAGAGGACAAGGACAAGTAATTTCGGTTACCCTCTCTCTCTCTCTCTCTCTTTCCACCAGCTTCTTCTAAACTCCTGTCTGAAAAGGAAAGCATTTATGATTTTACCTCGTTTTCTGTTGTACGCAATATTAACAGTGTTTGTTCCTCCGCTTCGCAGAGACCGTACATGGTTTTTAAGCTAAACAGACAATCCTGCATATAAGTAAACAGGTAGATGAGCGAATAATATATAACGTTATCGTCAACATGATGATGAAAAGCCTTACTTACTTGTAGCCATGCTCTTCAGAAGAAAACAGTAAATAAGGCTGTTTGATTTGAATTCTGAGAGGCAACCATTGACATAAGTTTTGCCACTACGATAAACAAATTAATAATGAAAAATAAAATAAAATATGAAATGAAATGAAAATATTAATGCAAACAAATAATGATTTTTATATCAAAAGTTAAAAAAACAGGTAACGTTTTGTTTCTATGTAGCAAAAACACAGTTTCGTTTGATTAACGATGTCATACTTGCATTGGCTTGATGATATCAGAAACTTGGTGTAAATCAATAGCAACAATTTGATTAACTGAGACATCCTCCTGATAATCAAGTTTCTTGAGTTTGTACAACTTCCCATTCTCAGCGTTAAATTTGTCCATTTGTTTTGTGGTGATACTAATTTTCATTGCATCCTGAAAAATTAGCAAAAATAATGAAGAAGAAGACAATGAACTTTTGTATTATGAACAATCGGAAATATAATTCACCTTCATTAAATATTTCAGTTGAATAGAAGCTGCATACTGTCCAATTGTGGCGATGAGTTCGTGTGGTGAAGCACATTCTGTAAAATGGAATAAAATATTGGATAAACATCTGAGATATATAGGACAAACAACGAATAAACGTCGACAATGAAATAATCATGAAATTGAAATGATACCTAGCTTCTTGAAACTCAGTGAGTACCCATGAAACACATTTAACAGATATAAACCAATTCTGTATAAGATCTTTGAACCTTCCACCATCAAACAATCGATGATTCTTACCTAAATATTCAAACATGGTAAATTTCATAAATTTCAAGCATCATATAAAAGTCAGCAGGTTTATCATCTTACCAGACAAACAAAATCCAGTCTTTCAAAAATGATCTTCCTCCATGTTGGAAAAAGTACCAGTTTTTCACCTTTTCTCTCTTTGACATCTAGAAATGATTTGATTCGCAAGAAAGCTTTATTCTATAAAATGCAAAAGATTTATATTCATTTTTGTATGAGAAATTATCCAATATTTGATCAAATTCCGAAACAAATTCTGAAACAAATCCGATTAAAGTAGAAGTAGAATCCCAATTTTTGGTTGCTATGAAACAGTCAAACAATTTACATTAACACTTTTGAGCAGGTCTTGTAACGTTGCATCAGCTTTGATATTATCAAATTTTGTTTGTGCTAAGAATGAAATGGATTTGTTTTCTAGCAGTCCAGTAATTACTGCAAAACAGTCAGCTTCATCCAGGAAGTGCAACAAGATAGAGACAACTGGCTCCATCAAAGGACAGTATGTAACATCAGGATTCAAATGATTGATGACACACAAAACTTCACGCAGTTTATGACCTCCTCTTTCAGTCAGGTAATATGTCAAAAATTCACGGTTTTCTTTCATTCCATCTGGAATAAAATCTCCTGAAATCATAATTAAAAAAATTAACATTTTTAATAGATTTGACAGAATATTGATTCCAGGTAGCATTTTTTTAATTCAAATTTCAGTGACTACCTTACATGGAAACATTTAGAACCAATAACAGATGAAAACTTTAAAAATAATTATCCATCCATTTATTTGTCCATTCAAAAAATTAATTTCAAATTGTGTCAAAACCAGTGGAATTTTCGCACTTAAAAGATTTCATCAGAAAATTTGTACCAATCATAAGAACACGATTTTCATGCAAAAATTTACACCATGTGAAATTTTCCACCTCATAGAAAACTGGATTAAGCAAGCATGGACTTAGCAATTTTTTAGTTTTCAAATATCAATGCTTTTTATATATTATATCAAGTGGTGGTAGTAAGCTCACTGACTGGTGGTCAAGCTCATTTCCAGTGTGGAAGATGAGGGTCCAAAACATCTACTAAATCACAGTCAACTATAACAGTAGTATGAATTGATACATACACTTAATTTGGCACAGTTGAATAGATTCTGTGTTCTCTTACGCAGGGCATTTATTGATAACAGGTCTGTCAGAACTGACAAGGTTACTCTGTGTAAACATTAATAAAATATAAAAAGTAAATTAAAGGAACGAAATTATTACCTTGACAGAACAGTTCATTGTGTATTTCCTGATATAAATCTGGAGTATCATTTTTCACTTTATAACCACCAGATAACAGCAACCACAGTTTGCCCCTAATATCTATAGGAACATGTTTTCTGGAAATCTCTTTAAGTTTTTGGAGCTCTTTGGAAGATATATCAGTTTGCT
Organism: Turritopsis rubra; assembly: GCA_039566895.2. NCBI lineage: Eukaryota > Metazoa > Cnidaria > Hydrozoa > Anthoathecata > Oceaniidae > Turritopsis > Turritopsis rubra. The sequence continues at coordinate 596,702 of CM077624.1, read as the reverse complement.
TTTTTGTTGATAAATTTTGCACAAAGTCTTTTTCTTTGTCATCTAACTTATCTTCAAAAAGTTCAGAATGAGATAGATCTTTTCTTGCTGCATGATGTACATATTCTTGAAAATCAGCCATTATGTACTTATTTCATTTCATTTATTTACCAAAACTTAAGAGATAATAATTTGTTTCCATTTTCTAAATAAATTAAAATGACAGAATGATATATTCATAATCCTCTTTATGAGAGATTTCTCTGTTTCTTTAGATAAACACTCCTATTATGTTTACATTGATGAAATATAATTTATCAATATAACTGATAACACAAATAAAAGATGTTCAATTCATTCAATGCTCTCTTTACATTAATATGTATAAACGTTTCACTTCGTTTCCCTCCATCAACGTTTTAGGCATCAAAAGTACTGAATTGAAAAAATGTGAGAAAAGTAAACCGAACTGACATCATTTGAAGAGCTTCCTTTAATATATTACCACGCTTTTTAACTTATGGATTTTGAAGTAGGTGTGTGTATGGGTGAGTCCTAGTTTACGTGCTATACCACATACTCTGATTCCATTCTAGCTTACTCTTCATGTTTTCCTCATAAACTGTGATATGATACCTGCTGTAATTTTTGTTTCTTTAATCCAGTAGGTTTTCATCAGCATCTGAAAATAATGCCACTTCTTTAAAGGGGACGCAAGGTCAAAATTTGATCATATATTTTGATAATGAATGTTCATGTAGTTCATTTAGCAAATGTTCTTATAATTCTTTATAGTAGATAGTGATCATGGTATCACAACTACAAATATGTATCCAAAATGAATGACGTATTGAGTATTGGGTTCTGGTTTCAAAAATAGTACCAGTTTCGTTATATACATATACAGCAAATACAACAATTCTCCAATTTTTTATAAAGGGCCTATTTAGATTTGTTAGTTCATGTTCTAAGATAAACTAATGACAAAAATTTTTTTGGGCAACTTCGTTACAACACAGCATATTGTCAATACACTTCATGGCCTATTACTATGAGAAGTTGGGAAAGGAAAGAGACTTGTTTTGTTTGACTCTGGTGTGAAGTAGGCCTTAAAAATGAAGTGAACTTTTTATTCGCATCACACTTCAATAAAATCTTATTGATCAGTTGTAAACAGATCGTGGCTCATTGTCAATTTGTGTAAGTAAAAAACGTAAAGAAATTTTTATGCCACTTGCAATCCGGCAAAAGATCCAACATCAGATCTCTTTTTCCAAGCAATTTGGATGGAAATGATCGTGCATACCACACGATTTGCCTTTGATTCAAAGTTGTTTATTTTCTATTTTGCATTGCCAATTAACCCTGTTTCTTAGGAACTGGTATTTTAAAATAGTGTGTTCTTTTTTCATTTATTTTACCACTTGTATTTGACAAACCCAAAAGCTAAGCATGATGGCACAATATTATTCATTCACAATCACAACCCTATGTCCAATCTTGTAGTTTTCAAGAATAAGGTTCCTTACATCTGATGTTAATGATACTTCTGAATGAGCTCATTAATTCTGTTTAATATTTTCATTTGTATACATCAATAACTGACCAGTAAATTGATATCGGAATATGTATCATTCAACACTTCTGGGGATTTCCCTTCTTCCATTTTTAATCTTGCGCTGGAGACATCATAGGTAAAAAGCGATAAGGGAATTACCCCATCATGTTGAAATAGTTCTCTTCTCAAAACTCACTCAGATCATATTAAAAGTAAGTTTCCTGTGATGAATCTGCAAAATCCAATTTAGCTGGGTCTTCCACAGGACTATGACCTTACGTCCATTTCAATTCAAGCGTGGAATTACAAATTTTGCACACAAGCAAAAACAAAACCGCAGTGAAATTTGCACTCCTCCAACATGTTTCGAATAATGTGTGCATCTATTGCATAAAATAAATATGTACTGGTTTATACTTGTTCATACCCTTCCGTCTACCATATCCACTTGGTAACATACTTTATTCATTTTTGTTGTTGTTGTTGTTGTTCTTTCGTTCATTCATTCATTTCAGTTTTTGCATAAAAAAGCTGGATTAACACTGGGAAATACCCTTCGTGCAGCGCAAGAAGTTTGGTAGTCTATAATTAGAGTTTATCATGTCATAGACCGGTTGTTTTTGTTTGCGACGTTTCGACAGTTACTACTGTCATCATCTGTTTGATAGTAATCGTGAGAAAATGCTTTTATTTAAAAGTCTTGTAGGGCCGTACCCGGGTCAATATGCTTTCGTAAATTTTATGAAAAATGTAAAATAAGAAGAAAAAATGATCTTTTTTCTGCATAACCCACGCAAGTAGCTCATTTTTGTTATGCTAAAATTTTCATGTTGGTCTTTCATGTTGGTCTTGACGTCTATCAGCCGTGTCGATCAGAACGTGTATCACACTCAGGCGCGGATTTAGTGGGCGGCTTAGGCGGCTCAAGCCGCCTCCAAATTTTGCCAAAAATAACCCTATAACACTTTTTTAAAGAGTTCTCCTCCCTTCTTTATTATCAATTCGAATAGCGCTCCATCATAGAGCTTTCGGACAGAGCCGCTCAGAAGTCATATTTTGAAACAACTCTTTGAGCCGCCTTCCTATATTTTTTATCACCGAACTTGGTTATAATTTTCAGTTTTTGAAGCGGTTCAAATTTCTTAGGCTACGGAATCAATATGTTTTTAGTATGGAAGAAATGTGTGAAAAGGCTATCTCATCAAGTTTTGTGCTAACGGTTAGATTGCAGAAGCGACTCTGAAGTCGATTGTCACATATTTTTTGATATTTTTTAATAAATCGTTTGCGTACTAGGTGTATAAGCTAAGTATTATCTCGTCAAATTATCCATCATATACATCCCGGAGAGAAGTTGTAGTGGTGATGGATGTATGCACATGGCTAGTTTATATGGAAGTGTTCCATATAAATAATGAATAATGAGAACATACCGCTTTATAGTTTCACCTTTCCATCATTATAATTGTTGGGCACCCCAAGTAAATAGCTTTTCATAGCTTTTCTATACTGCAGACAACCTATACGGAATAGGAAGTAAAACCGTGAGCCTTAATGCTCGGAAGTAGCTGGCCAGTACAACATCCCCCGTCTGCATACAATTGGATGATCTATTGGATGTATACGCAGTTAACTAAATATTACGCATAACATCTTCCCAACCTGAAATTATCGTTTCTGTAGCACATACGGATCACCCAGATTGGTCACAAGGCTTACTATTCTGAATTTGCTTGGATCCACCCCTGATCGGAATGTTCCGGTAAAAAATCGGGATAATCGGAATTTAACATTAAGACCACAAGATTTTGAGCCGCCTGCCAAAAAAATGCTGGATCCGCCCCTGGACACTGTGACATGTATCACACTGAGATTAATATCTTTAACTTTAATATCTTTAATTAGTATAAGGGCTCAAAAAGCCATTTTTCTTATTCTATTTTTAACTTTACAAAAGCGTAATTATTCCTAAAATATCTTTCGAACAAGAAGGGTAAATTTTTTTAAATTCATTAAGATAGCGCTGAGAAATTTATCGGTTGGCGAAAATCTTTTAATATATAGCGCAATATAACAATATCGTCTAATAATAATAATCATGATGATAATTTCAATTTCTACCGCCAAAAAAATATCGCATTGTGGGGAAACAATAAGTCAACTGTGTAATTTTAAAAAAAATTCACTAAAATAGAAATCTTTCGTAAGAAGTAGGTAGCTGTTATGAAGTGTATGATATATATTTTTATATATTGTAAGATTTCGCATCCATCCAAGTTTTCGTGTGGTGAGAATAATATTTCATTTGATATACATAGTTTCCCTGTTTGCGTTAAGTTTACTTTGCTTCGTCAACAGGTGATTGGTTTGCGAGTTTCCTCCTTGGTGTCGATTTGTTCGAGGCTTTTTTATTCCAAGATGGTCGCTTACACCAGATTTTATGCATTGTCCAATGATCACTTTGACACTGTTTGGTGCAGTAATACGATAAATTGCACTTTGAGCATTTTTTATATCGATCTTCATTGTCATGATCATTAAGTTGGAAGCATTTCGGATTAGAGCAAGCTGTTTGGTTATACGTTTTTATAAATTTCCGAGCTCTTTCCGCGAGCTGAGGAGCTGAAACTCTAAAGTCAGGTCGCTTCACTTTTATTTCGTCTGATTTTAGCAAAACCTTCAAACGTAAACATAAATTCTCAAGATTCCATTCAAAATCTGGCATAGCATTAGAATAATACAGAGCATGCTTCCTCCATTTTTTTAAGTACCCAATGACGTCAAGTCTTCTGACTTTTGCTTCAAATAAATCCCAATACTCAGACATCAGCGTGATGCTCAAAATCGCATCGGTGCCGGTAAAAGCTCCCCGTACATCAGTTGGACGTGTTTTTAAAATTTGTACAAGATTCTCTAAAATCGATGTTTTAGCAACTTGTTCAAACACTTCCCGGGGAGACGCCAAAATTGACGTATAAACAATATGAACGGCGTCATCTCGTACTTGGTATTTATCTCTTTTAGGATTTGTATCGACGACAGTCAGCAAGTTGCACAACGTCGGAAAGTAGTCAGAATCTCTCCAACAATACTTTCTTGCACATGGTAACCCCATGGTAGCTTTAAATATGGTCTCGGCAATGTACAGTTGATGATTGATAACAGAAGATTTCAATATCTTCAGCAAGTCATACATGCCGATTTCAACGACTTTTTGCTTGAGCAAGTTACCGAGATGTTCACGTTGAATTATTGAGGCCATTTCTACTGCTTCTTGATTTTCATCAAGATCAGGTTTAAGCAAGGACTCCATAAACTTTCTGGCAAAATTCTCTTGATCATCTCGCGGAGGAAGATTGATGTTCAACTTCTTACAACGTTTCTTTTGCTGCTCCTCAAAGTCGTCCTGCTTATCTTTATTAAAATCATAAACAGTTACACTAGAGCATTGCGATAAAACATCCACCATGCCTTTCATCTTCTTAAATTTTTCTGTTGAAAAATATTTTGTAGAGACAAGTGACTCGATGACAGCGGAGAATTGATTACATACAGACTCGCGGCTTTCAAAATATGGATGCGAAATCAACTCGATAAGTGCATTTTCTACAACTTCATATTCCACAACTAACTGTTTGATCTTCTCTGTGCGAGCCTTTTCAGTGTATCCGACATCTTCAATGATACCTTCCAGTTCTTTTTGAATAGCTTCTGCTGTATATTTTTCATCATCGCTGCTTTCGGTATCATCACACGAAGAAGTGCTCTCATTTTGCTGATGATTTTTTTTACCCACTCTCCGTTTTCTTTGTTTTCGAGTCTGACGTTCCTTTCTGTTCTTTTTTCGAACTTGGTTTTTTGAAATCCCTCCTTCTTTAGCAGCCTTACTTGCCACGCTGCTGATCAAATCTTCCGACAAACCAGCCAGCATTTCCATTGTTAACTCAATTACCAGATTTCTTTTATCTTCTCGCAAAAGTTTTAATGGATTCTTCTTCCCTGGTCGGTTGTAGTATTGACCAAACGCTCGACCATCAGCTCCAAAGAAGTTCAAAGGCTTTCTTTCATTTTCCATTTTAATGGCATACTCTTCCCGAAATGCAACGTATTTTCGTCTGACGTTTGCAACCAGTTTGCAAACATCATCGGGTATCACATCCATAAAATTGCAATCAACCAGCTCGGATACCAATTTTTTGTCAGCAGTATTCATAGTTGTTGTTCTGTAAAAGAAAAGGATGGAATAATTTTATGTTTTCTCAAAATGTTGACGTTGTGTTCGAAAAATTGATAAATCTTTCTCTTTTTTTCTTAAAGTTTGTTTTTATATGATCAAATGAAATGGGGAAATTCCCAACAGCAAAAAATTCTCAGCGGATAAAATGTAAATATAGTGTCACGTGGTCACATCAATCGAAAAATTCATAACAAATACACGGGATTGGGAACTAAAACCTTGTAAATATACTGATTTATTTACTGAAACAACAAAAAACATAAAAAAAACCTGAAATACACGATCAACTTGGTTCTAAAAAAACTAAACTTTAATTGGATTCAGTGTAGCTGTTTATAAACTTATGGTTCTTTTGTTTTGTTTTGTTTTCTTCATCTTGCGAGGTTTCCAAACGTGCACAAGGTAATAACAAATAGGAAAATAGGATTTGTCCAAAATTTGAATAATTTTCCATCCGTTTAGCTGGATGATGGAGAAAGTTAAACATGTCCAACTTTTCAAAAGATACAACTTGACGAAAAACGTACATCTTTGCTGTTTACACGATAAGTTTTTTTGAGAAGCAACTAATTGGTCCAATTAAACTATATAGCTTGCCAGAATCAACTTATTTATCCATATTTTTCAACACAAAAAGTTCCTAAAAGCGAAGTATGTATGTCTTCGAAATCTCACATAATCCCATAAAAATACTAAGATAGAAATTGTTCTGAAGCCTGTCATAATTATTTGATGCAAATCTCCAACAGTCATCAAACAATAACCATCATCACCTTTTATTAAAAAAAAATTCATCCAATCCAATTCCTCTTCTTTAAGTCTATTTACAAAAAACAACAGCTCTCGCGTTTAGCTGGACCATTTTATATAAACGAAATTAATTATTGTTTTTTTAAACTGGATGTAATGATATAATTGGTCTTTTAAAGCTACATTTCCACTCGGTGATATTTTTCTCCACAAGAAGTCATAGTTACATAGCCACAAAGTCTTGTGACTATGTTTTTAGAGAACAAAAAAAAGTATCGATTTTCCGACTACAACAAAAACAAAAAGAAGCTTCTTAAAGTAGTTAGATACTTAGGCACCATGTACACTGTGCGCCGTCTCAAGACAATATCATTATAATATATATACAGTGTGTTTCAAAATGATGACAACGGAAATTTTAAAGTTGTTTTTCTCAGTAAGTATATCGAATTTTGAAATAATTTTTACATCAATGGAAAGCCCTTTTCGAGATCTTTCGCCAAGTATATTTTTGTGAGAAATGAAAAAGTGGTTTTCGAGAAAACAAGGAAAATGTCTTGGAAAAATGTCATTAAATTTTTAATGGTCGATTAACACGTCGTTTAATTACATCGTGCTTATTGTTTCAGAGCTCTAAATCCATAGAAATTTTATTTTTGCGCTGAGACTCCCAAATTGATATTAAAAAATAACATTTTTTGCGAAAATTGCGTAGTTTCTTAGTAAGGCTATGAAGAAACGTGAACATTATTTTGTAACATAAACATAACATGGCACATCTAACTGTTGAGCAACGCACATTTTTAGTGCAACGTTATCTTGAAACAAAGAATTGCAACGTTGTGTTAGCTGAATTTGCTCGTCAGTTTCCAGGACGAAATGTACCGAGAAAGTCAACAATTACAAGAAATGTGCAAAAGTTTCTAAGACATGGCACTACCAAAAATCTTCACAAAGATAAAAATGGGAGGAGAAGATCAGTGAGAACACCGCAAAATATCCAAGCAGTAAGAGCGGAACTCCAAAACAACAATCAAACAACTTGTCGCCGAAATAATCTGGCTTTGTCTGCTTCAGGTTTCAATCGTATCACACGCCTGGATCTACGTTTTCATCCATTCAAAACGCACAAACGTCACACTCTCTTACAAACAGATTATCCTCGACGTTTGAGATATGCACAATGGTTCTTAAATTCCTGTCAGAATAACCGCTTTTTGGCAAACCTTGTGGTTGGTGACGAGGCGGCTTTTGGCATGGACGGAAAAGTTTCGAGCCAGAATGTTCGTGTGTATGCTGCTAAAGGTCAAGCTCCTCGGGACGCAAATTTCGATGTAAATTTCAGTCGGGCAAAATTGCATGTGTGGGCAGGAATTTGCGGAAACGGAACTTTATTGGGTCCTTATTTCTTCGACAGGAATGTAAACGGCAGAACCTACCTGAATATGCTGAATACAAATGTCTTTCCGCAACTTCAAAGGAATTATAACGTTCCATTGCAACACCAGCAAAATTTGCTATGGTGGATCCAAGATGGAGCAACGGCGCACAGAGTTCGGCAAGTAAGAAATCGCCTAAGGGAAGTATTTGGTCCTAGGGTAATTGCGATGGGACACAATGTTGAGTGGCCAGCAAGATCACCAGATCTCACACCGTGTGATTTTTTTTTATGGGGCTGGCTTAAACAAAAGGTTTTTGTTACGCCTCCGCAAGATCTTGCAACGTTAAGATTAAGAATTGTAAATGAGGCAAGAAGTTTAACTCCTCAATCAATAGTCAATGCAGTCAGGGCCATGGAAACCCGCGCCAGAGAATGTATCGCCAATGGAGGTCGACACGTTGAAGGAAACTAACGTCAGTTTTATTGAATTTCGTCGTTTTGATGACTTTTGAAAATGTTGTATTGCTTTTAGTAAAAGAATGTTCTAACCACTGACAAATGCTTGCATCATTTTTCTTCCATGAAATAAATATTTTCTCGTGAACACACAGCTTTAACTTAAATTACTTTCTAAATCAACGTCATTGTTTGAATAACTTGTTTCTTTTCATTCACGTCTTAATCGACCATTAAAAATTTAATGACATTTTTCCAAGACATTTTCCTTGTTTTCTCGAAAACCTCTTTTTCATTTCTCACAAAAATATACTTGGCGAAAGATCTCGAAAAGGGCTTTCCATTGATGTAAAAATTATTTCAAAATTCGATATACTTACTGAGAAAAACAACTTTAAAATTTCCGTTGCCATCATTTTGATACACACTGTATATCAATATGTCATTATTTTGAAATTGCATCATAAAAACTAATGAATGATCACAAAGTATTGCTTGAGCATTGAAAACGACAGCCAGACTGAATAGACAGATTTCCCCAAATAAAGGGGCTGACCCGCTCATTTTTTTTTTCTTTTTCTGAATAGACTTTTTCATAAATAACGTTACAACAACCCTGCCTCGTTTTCACCCTGAATATGAATGACGACGCTTGGATCGTTTACATACACGACGTAATTTATGAAAAGGTTTATTCCATACGTCAAGTTTGCTTACCATGATATATTTCAAGTCATAAAGCTTTTTTGTTCATTCATTATTTGATAAAGATGTGAAGAATTTTTGCCCCAAAAATATTAACGATAACAGCTCACTGATTCGAAGACCTGAGACATTAAACGAACGTTCCACCTGAGACATTTAAGGGAACGTTCCATTCGAAGACCTGAAACAATTAACGGTGGGCGGGGACACTGCAAAAAGTTAAAACTTTCAATCATGAACAAAATATCCAGCCAAATACTTGTGAGCAAGAATACTGGGGCAACACCAACGTGGGTGGATCTCCTAAGATGGAGCAATTCCATACCGTTTATTTTCTTTGAAGAATAAACATAATACACCATATTAGCGCAGAATTACAGTCAGATTCATGATATCATGATATCAGAGTCTGTAAGACTCTTCTTTAAATTCATCATCGCCCCGTGGGCTTATCTGTGGGGGTAGGTTGGGGGAATTATCTGAGAGGTGAGAGGGGCTTGTACGCAGAGAGAAATGGTATAATAATAAAACGTTTTGTTAATCGTATTTAAAAAAGAAGGGGGCGTGCAATATCACTTAGCTCATTTTCATTCCCCCTTAAAAACTCCGAATTTTTATCAAAAAATAAGCGTGACAATGGCAACATTTTTATCTGAAAATTTGTCACACAGAACTCATAACTTTTCGAACGTTTTTATTTGTCTAGGGATTTTTCGAATAAGTTCTTAATTCGAATAGAAAACACACAAACGATGGATGGGAAGATATTGTTACTGATTGTACCTGTTTTTATTCATGTTGACGTGGTGTATTCTTTTACCTGTACTTGTGACAAAAACTGCTTCGTATCTCCGAAAGATGTTGACAAGCTGGCTAAATATCATTTTCTCTTTATTGGAAACACTTCTGAAAATATTTTGGAATGTTATTTTAGCAAGAGCATGAAAGACGATGTGTCTTCTGGAATAAGTCTTCAGTTTCGTATTTTCAATGATACGTTCGAAATAAAGATATTGGTTATAGGGAACAATTTCTTCGAGATTCGTTTTTCTGATGATGATATTCAATTTTTCGATGAATTAAGTTTTTGGCCATCGACGTGGAGCTTTGATATTGTTCATAATGGGGCGATACTTCTCTCTGGAACAATATCTAGAATCTCAGAAAGAATATTGCAACAAATTGATTATTCATCAAATATAGAAGGTCGAGTAGAACAATATTCATGTGGTGTTGACTGGAACGTTTCATATGTGTTTGAAGAAAAGTTGAAAGAAGGAGGTAAACAAATATGTTTGATAATAAACAAATATTGAGAAAATATGACAAACAATTATGGTATCAGTGACTTCAACGTTTTTCTTTCATTCAGAGATTCAAATGAACTTCAAGTTCTTCGACGTACATGTTGGAAAAGTCCTCCTTCGTCTCCCAAACGTCTATCCTTCCTTCTCGACACCAAAACTAACCGACGTGAAGATAGCTCATAACCAAGTATTGGTTTTGCTGAATGGAACTTTGTACATGGGGCAAATAAAATCTGAAGGATTCACAACAAAAGTATGTATCTGTTTATTAAGATCTCCCTTAAGATCTCCGTAAAGGGAGAAATCTTATTTATTTAGGCTTTCTGTCTATCGACTAAGAGTTGCACTGCAACTGTTTTTCTGCCCATTCCGAATCCGTGTCGAGAAGTGTATTTTTCCCAATAATGTTTTATATTTTTTATATCGATGGTTTCGATGATGATGTGTAAAATTACGTTAAATTTTAAATCTAAAGAAGTATTTTCTTGTATTATTTAAGTGTGCATAGTTGATATGGAGCATGTATTTCTTTTCGAGAACATAGTGGTTCAAATCCGATGACAGGCGTTTTTCATATCTTTCTTAGAATAAGTTACCATAAGTAAATGTAGGTTACAGCTATCCTCCTAGGTTACAGTAAACATGATCAGAGACCGATTTAGTGCTAAACGATAAATATATTTGAAATAATCCGCCACCGGATTTGAACCACTATTGATTGATACAAATGACATGTTTTCACAATACCTTATATTGGCCCTTTTGCTCGGCCCTTATTATTCCCGTATTTAAAAAAGACATAATTGAGACACCCCAGCTATATAAGCTTCTATTTCCTCTGGAGTTAATATTATCATAAACATTGATAAAACGAGTATTCTGTGACACACTGTCTACGGAAACCTTTTTAATCAACAATGTTGATCTTGTTTTATAAACATATCTTTACATAGACTTTTTTTCATATGCTATATATTTATTTTTAACATATTTTACATAGTATATACTTCTAAAATCGTGAGCACTTTTATTCAACATCCAACATTCTGTAAAATCAGCACCCAATATTGTTGTAAAGTTGTCTTCCACTTTACCATTCTTTTTATTTTCGTTGCTGCTTTAGAACATCGATCTTGTGCAAATGAAGAAGAAAATTCAAAAAATTATATTTTCCCCTTTGTGTCATATTCATTGGCCAACAAGAAAATTATTCGAAATAATGTTTCTAATGGCAACCAATAACTTAACATCCTTCGTGTATGATCGTTATCCTTTTACCAATTGGAATCGATTTGTTTTGGAAAAGGCTAGCCTGAACACAACAATAGTCTCGATACTAAATGACGCTCAAAGAAAACATTTTATTCTCCTAATAAAGAATGCGGAAATTGTGAGTTATTTATTTATTTATATATTTTTTCACCATATTTCATGCCTCTTATAAATAATTACCTAGGTTCTTATAAATAATTGCATAGGCTCTTCTTACATGAAAGTGATACAATTTGATTTTAGTGAATGCATAAGCGTTGAATATAAAAAATAAACTAGAAAACAAACAAAAACTTCAAACTAAAAGGTGGACTAAAAACTTGATATTATTATTATTATTATTATTATTATTATTATTATTATTATTATTATTATTATTATTATTATTATTATTATTATTATTATTATTATTATTATTATTATTATTCATCTTTATACAGGTTAGTCCCTTCAGTAAAATATTATGCCTCACATATATAAATAAACTGGTATCAACGAGAGACCTGTAGAGTAGACCTGTATAGGGGAGCCTTAGAAAGCTGTTAGGGTTGGAACTTGGTGTAAGTAGCACATTAAGTAGTGGGCTGTGACTGAGGATTTTTTTCTCGTTATTTCCGTTTTGGAAATCCCACGATCCCACTTAACAAATTACGAGAATGAAAATCTTTATTTTCTTTAATGAACTCTTTTTAAGATTTTACACCTCTTGTTTCATCAAGACACTGCAAAAGATACACGTGATTTAAATTTTTTTTTAGAATGAAAGCGAGGCCAATGAACAGATATATTATGTACAAGTAACCAGTTATGAGGGTTTGGCATGCAAGCCTACAAATCTTCAACTAGGTGGGAAAGGAAGAATAGCCGAAAACAGAGAAGGAAAAGTATTTATTCACAGTGACGGTCAAGTAAAACCAAAATTCATCAAATTATTATTTATCCCAAAACTTTTCATTCATTTTGATCGATGACGTCATGTTCTTGTTTCCTTTTGTAGGTTTTCTCTTCAATTGATGGAGGATGCAGTTTTTATAAAGATATTAAGTTGGAGAAAAGCTGTTTCACAAATTTCTTTTTCAATACACATGATCAACTATACTTGTATCGTTTAAGAGATAATAACAGCTGTACTGGATTTATTTCTGCTCAAAGAAATTTGATTTGGTATTATTACGGAGCTTTAAGTACCGATTTCTCAAAAAGAGGCAAATATTGGATGCATAAATTCCATCTTAACCGAGTTTTACCAGCAAGTTCATACCAATTCTCTTCTATATTAAAAATTCAATTTACCGACACTCACATATCTTTCGTCGTGATTGAATCGGCATACTCTTGGACTGACGACGTCATCAATAAGACCATCACGTGTTTACCCTATTATTTGTCATGTAAAATATCACAAAAGATAAATGGTTCAGTATTGGAAGTTTTCTGTGAAAGATTTTCATCGAAGTCACGTGTAAGCAAAAGGACAATCGTCTGCCGGCCTTATTCATGGTTTATAAATGAGATGTATTCTGCAGAACAACAATGTGCAAATCTTACAGTTTTAAATAAAACTGCTTTGAGTATTGTTCATCAGGATATAAACTCATCTCTAATTAGAACTGGCACTCTCATCAAATCGTCCTACTTTAAAGGGTTCGTTGAAATGAAATCACAAAATCATGTCGTATCAATGAAAGGGATTACAGGTGTAGTAAGTCTCGGTTTACATCACGTATGCTTTGATACTACATACAAATCATTTGTTGACGTTTTATTTACCGCCGACAATATTTGCCCAATCCACATCTCGATAGAAGGAGCTAATCAATCGATCATATACTTGGAACCTTGGGAATCGAAACAAATTATTGTACGTCTGACCATGGACCGTTATCATTATATAAGTGAAGATGTTCTCCAATCAGCGATTCGTGTTACATTTTCAAGTCCTAACCAACTGAACATCAGAACAAAATTAACAAAAACTTCTAAACAACACCTGTTGAATATTTTGGTCCAACAGAAATGGTTTTACCCAAGTTTTTCCACCATTAGAATTTCGTCACAATTTAAACATAGTAAGTGCAAGCATGTTGAGAAAACAATCAAAATTATAGGGGTGTGCCCACCTAACACGAGGCTAATTTTCAAATATCCAAATGGATTTGAAAGTAAGATGTTGCTTCAAGGTTCGAGGACTGACAAGGAAGGTATCGAAAGGGTATTTAATTTACCGATCAATTATCAACCACCTTCATCGAGAGGAAAAGCCATTCCAGTTACATCAAATGTATATAATGCTGACCCAAGCAGACCGTTTTATCGAAAAAAATACTCACAATTGTACAAAGAAGGAAATTTTAAACAATGTTATGGTAAATTCAACAGGTAAGTGATTTTGGTCGTCCCGATAACCTGGATAACAAATTGGATTTTTGTTTTAACGGTATTTGTTTAAACTTCAGGTTTGATTGTGGGTGCACAAGAAACATGGAAATATCGTCTAAAATTATGGAATCCGATTGCATAATCCGAGTATATCGGATTCTTTACTCGGAAAAAATTACACCAAATCTTATATTACAGAGAGATTTTAAGGAAAGTAGCTTAAATTCTCCATATCATTTATCGGAGATGAACAAAAGGTTGGATTATCATATTGAAAATGCTGTCAGTTATAACGGTAGCCGATTAATGTCTGTGCAAGCTCAAAGCTTCATCAGCCTGAAAGGGTCTGGTTTATTTCATTTCAAAATAGAAGCTGCTTTCAAAAACATTTCTTTTTGTGATTTGACAACTGAGTTTGTTGTTTATTGTGAAGGCCAACCTTTACCACATCCAATAGAAGATTTAGTGCGTGTTAGTACGGCCGTTATTTTTGCCTCGATTATTTTAGCTGTATTTTTGTTCCAATATTATTATAATGGAAGCTAATTGGTTGTTAACTTGGCCAACCAATGAAATTATACTTACTTTCTGCGTTTTTAATTCCCAACCAACGAAGTTATTGCTTGAGAAACCAACTTCACGCCCAAACCTCTTCCTTAATGACATCATGTCCTACTTTAAATTATGTGATAAATCCTTTTATGGCGAATGAATAGATTAATTACGTCGCTTTGGTTCTAAGGAGTACGAAACCGTTTTCTTTTTATATGACTGACACAAAGACTTAATGAGAGCGAGAACTGGTGTAAATGATTATTGATACGAGATTTCCAGTTTTAACTAATAGGTTGTCATATTTTGGTAGTTTTCAGTTAAAGAGAGAAACACGGTCTCCCTAAAATCTTATAAGCAAATTACTGTTCTCTAGCATTAAATGATAGAAGAATATTTAGGATAATCTAAGAATCACGTGACAGTTTAGATATAAAGAAATAAAAACGGTGTTGGCTCGTTTTAAGACAGAATTTAAATTATATTTTGTTTACATGAAAAAGGAAGAGGTATGTTGGTCGTTGCCTAAAACTGAAAAATTCCATCACATTTTGGGAATTCTATTTTTCAATGATTTTGATGACTGGCCACACCCTTCTGATCATTTATTCATAATTTCGACCAATTCATTCCAACGAATTTGTTTGCAAACTTCTATCGAATAATTTTGTGAAACGTTTCTTCTTCCCTTCCGTTTAGAGATATATTTGAAATATATTTAATATTTTAATTTTAAACAGCTTTTTAATTTTTAAACGTTTCTGCCCATATATAGATGGATAATTATCTCCCGTAATCATCTCTCCTATCGATTCAGTCCTTTGCTTTGTTAACATAACATAAAATAGAGGTATTTCAAGCAAAGGAACTAGAAACCAACATTCGTCAGTAGATATTTATAATAATGATTATAACTTATGTAAGATATGGCAAATATAATCCATTCTTGCCGTAAATGAAACCATTAAGTTGATTTCGTTGCTAGGTAACATATTACCAATCATTAGCGCAATTGATGAGAGCTGCACTTTCTATGACTAGTAAGTGGTCGATAAAAAGCGTTGTCATAATTAATTTCATATAAATGAGTGGGAATACTTATTTTATTGCAAGGTCATTATAACAGCTGCGTGGCATATATATTTCATGCGGACTACCATACATCTAACAGATCCATTCGTAAAGCTTGACAACTAAGACTTACAAAAAAATGAACGGAAATTTAGCAGTTTTGATACCTTCTATTTTCCTTTCTATTGGTAGGTTGAAATCATATTTGTTGTGATATTTCAAAGCATGACTTTTGTTTGAAATAAATTGACTGTGAGGTACTTCGAGTTGAAAATATCGTGAATTGCAGAAAACTATGCTACACCTGAAGAAGATATAAAGAGATGTTTATTTTTAGTTCAATGTCGAGTTATTCTAACAAGAACAAATGACGTCATCGAAGATGATTTATGGTACAAAATCACGAAAGGATACAAAGAATATTCAAGTGAGGATCTTATCTAAAATTCAAAACGTTTTTACATACGGGTTTCTTGATATTTTTGATGTGACATTAAATTTTAACAATAGAGAACAATCATATAACCGAGGTTGATATCCTTACTGAAGGCGAGGTCCACCGAAGAAAAAGAGCAGCCTACACAAACGAACGAAGAAAATGGCCGAATGCAGTTGTACCTTATATTGTCGATAAATCTCGACAACCTATAAGTAAGATATGTAGTTCTTTTACACGCGTGTCCCCGCGTATACCACACGAACAAAGTTAGCCAGACATTTTGTTTGAAATCCTAATTAATGGAACCATCAAAAAATATGAAAAAGTTCAAAAACTGATATCCAAGTCACCATGGTAACTTGGGATTACATTTTCTTAAAATTTTGAGAAACTTGAAGATTTTTTGTATTTTTATTGTTGCGGCCTCCCTTTCATGTTTTCAACATTTAATTAATTACCCCCTGTTGCTAGTGAAATAAGTTCCACAGGGGGATTGATCGGATCATTTCATCACACCTTATTTTTGTTGTTGTATCATCAGGAATTTTGAACTTTACTTTTTAATAAATCTTTTTTTCATTTGACAGTTCGTAGACCTCGTTCCTATAATTTCATATTTATTTTCCAGCTGAAAATGGAGAAAAAGTTATTCTTCAAGCGATGAAACATATTGCAGAAAACACATGTGTTCGCTTTGTTCCAAGAACAACAGAGTTTAATTATGTCAACTTTACAAGAGGAAAAGGGTAAAAAACTTCTTCTAATCAAACTATAGCTATCTTTAAATATAATTTTTTAACAGTTCTCCTAAAAATTTTCTTTCATTTTAGATGTTCTTCTTTCATTGGCCGACTCAGCTGGTCACCTGGTCAGGAACTAAATCTTGGAGAAAATTGTGAAGATTTTAGTGTCGCAGTACACGAAATTTTACATGCTCTAGGATTTTTTCATGAACACACTCGTTTAGATCGAGACAATTACGTCTTCATTAACCAAACTAATATCTTGCCAGGTAACAAAAATATCGAATTTTTATGTTTTCTTGCAAAACTAAGGATGTTTATGTTATAGGGAAAGAAAATTAACTTGATGATATAATTCGAATTTCAGATTTCAAGAGACAATTTGAGAAATACACAGCTACAGAAGTCTCCACATTTGGTTTACCTTACGACAAGTCAAGTGTCATGCATTACTCAAAGTAAGCGCGGTTGTATGCACCCTCCACCATCGATCACCACCCTCCACCCATCGGTCACCTCCTCAAAAAAACTTCTTCTTTATGAATTTCTGTTACTTTTTAGCTTCCTCTTCACAAAACATAAACCATTACAATTTCGACGAGAGTACATGACAATTTATGCAAAGGAAAATTATAAAGAGATTTTAGGAAGCACAACAGGTTTAAGTGCCCTAGATATCCAAAAAATTCAAAGACTTTATAACTGTTCTGAGGTCTTACCGTCTACCACTACGTCAACAACGTCAACGTCAACTTCAACGTCAACGTCAACGTCAACGTCAAGTACGACCGACGAAACATTGTCAACAAACAAAATAATATCAGGAACATTTTCTGATGCCTCACCTTCTACCACTTCAGCTGTAACTACTACTACTAATAATCAGCCATCGGCACAACCACGGTCAATAACAACTAAACAATCTACTACAGATACATCAACCGCACCCGATCCGAACTCAGCTTTTCGACTAAAGCAAAGTGGATTACTTCCTCTCTTGATATTACTAGCATTGTGTCTGATTTTGTGAGATATTTTCTGATTTGTATGGTTACAGGACGGCAACTCAATTTATTGACCTCACATTTGCAATGAGTGCATTAAAGCCACAACTAAAAACCTTTTAGAAGATGGAGACATTCTTCAGAACCATTTTACAAGGTTTTATATGTAGTTAGAGAAAGTTACTTTGTATACTTTAGATAAATAATATTTATTTTAAATAAAATGTAAATATAATATCTATATGAGGTTTTTAAAGTAAAGAAAATACATTATTTTCGACAATAAAAGCCACTTGAGGGACATAAGTATGTCATTTTTAGCTTAAGCTAGGTGAATTTTATTCGCTCATTGTCTGAATGGAAATTACGAGCGACTTAAATGCTGAATCATGATGACGAACTCAGGTCTTAAGTTCTATGAAATCTATCATCATTCAAAACAGCACCGGTAATAGTTGTTTTTGTGCTGACATCATGATGATTCAGATCTTGTTAGCTATCGTAAATCCAATCTGAAAATATTACTCCTTCACCACAATGATGAAAATTTAAATTTACAAAAGATGTGGCCTATCTAATCTAACCTAATGATGGCCACATCACACCATAGAAGTTTGTTAAAATATCGTATAAATGCAGCTTGAGCATGATGACCATCTTTGCTCGACTGAAGATAAACTTTTCAAATGCTTGACTTTAAAATACAAACCAAATTTATATCTTGGTTTGCCACTCTTCCAGTGTCAGTATTTTCCACAATAAAGTGTGCATGGATTGGAATACTTGTTCAAGATCTTTCCAAGTCATTCTTTCTTCTCACTCGTCTCTGTACCTTCTTCCTGAACACTCTCTACCGGCTCTTGAGTTTTTTCATCTTCACGTGAGCTTGTTTCTTTTTCATCTTCACGTGGGCTTGCATCTTTTGCTTCTTCTCCTGTGGGTTTAGGTGAAGAATCTATATTTTCTGTTTTCGGTTCCACTTGAGGAGGACTTGATGGAGGAGATTGCGGATTTGGTTCCGGTGAAGATTTTTTTGCTTCTTCTTTTTCATCTTCTTTCTCACCTTCTGGATTATCATTCCATGATTGTTTGTCCCCAGAAACACACAAGGCAAAGATGACTACACCAATTGCGTACACAAAAGCGGTTATCCAAAATACAAGTTGCCATTCGGCTGCCGTCTAAATCGATAAAATAACAATGAGGAATCAATTACCAGCACATTTTTAAGTTTCTACTCTTTCACTCCCCAGCTGCCACATTATTGCAACGTCAGGTTCAAATCGATTGGCGTGTCATAACGGTGTCATAACTAATTCTAACATTGTCAGAATGTTGTTTTTCAAACGTTTAGTTTCCAACAAAATGAAAATGTTGTAATAACTCTGCAACGTTATTTTGCTAACTAACTTTTGGTCAACATTACGCTACACGGTTGCAAACGTACATTAGAGCAACGTTACAATTATTAGGGGATTTTGCTGGGGATCGCCCTGTACCATGAGCAACAAAAAACCTTTCTTAATGTCAAATGATAGTCCATATTGGTCATCCTTCAAATGTGCATTTTCGGATTTACTAGGACGTGTTTAATAAGCGAGAAAACTGAACATAAAAGAGTGTGTTTCATTTGGTCCTCATCAAAAAATCTGGAGGTACAACCTTGGACAAATATTAACATTGATGGCCAACAATCAAGGGTTTTTTTGTCATATAAAGTAAACAAACAAACAAACAAACAAATAAACAAGTCCTATGTTTGTCTGGATGCATTTCTTTGGTGTTTATGTTGGTTATTCTGTGTGTATATGGTAACTTACAAACCAAAACAACATTTAGAACAAGTTGTTTCCATTACTAGTAAAAACAATAATAAAAATGTCCGTTTGAACAGTTCAGCAAACGCGTCACTGCCTGTCTGAAGAACTTCGAGCCAAACGAAATTGACAAAATCCTCAATACCATGGAGAAACGTGTAAACCTTGTAATTGCGGCAAAAGGTCAGCGCATAAAGTATTAATGGTGTCATGGATAGGTATCTGTTTTTTTGTGTAAAGAACTTGTAAACGCCTAGAAAAATAACATGTCGACGGCCAACGCGAAACCAACACGAAACCACACAGTCATCAGAAACTTTTGGATGAAAACCACACGAAACCACACGAAACCATTTTCCTTTAAAAATATGTTAGAACTTTTTTTTATAAAAAAGTTGGTTTCGTGTGGTTTCGTTTGGTTTCGTGTTGTTTTTGTGCAAACTTTTTCATATCGGGTAAACTGGTTTCGTATTGGTTTCGTGTTGGCCGTCGACATGTTATTTTAGCTAATATCTTACACAGTTTTATATGCATATATGTGGTAGAGATATAGCTCTTCTGTTATTGTTTTTTTAGTAAAACTGAAGTTATCTATGTAACATGGAGAAACCTAACTACTGCTTGTTTAGCTCAAAATTTAAATTACTCTGTGAGAACCCTAATAGCAACCGTGACCCCAACAGACATAACTCTGCTCTAGAAATCAAGCTCAGGTTTCAAATTGTCCCGATACAACATATTTGTTTTAATATCCTGTTAAAACGCACGAAATTCAAAAGTGCAAAAACTGTGAAGCACACATACATTTGTTGAATGTTTTTATGACCATTCGAAGTGAATTTTAAGGATTTTGATGCTCTCTACATAGACCTGTCCTTGTTCAATTTGTTGTTGTTTTTAAAATTCAGACAATCTTGGACAAGTAATAGTGGACAAACACTGAAATCAAATGCCCCTGCCCCAAAACTCAATGTTGGCCTGACGAACCACAACTGTGATGGCCAAATGCTTCAAAATCAACATTGATTAAGGGGAAGGGAGAATGGGTAGTCCACTAATTATTTGTCTAAGATTGTAGATGAAACAGATTGTAGATGAAACAGATAGAACAGATGAAAAAAACTCATTGCTTTTAACACGTCTCTAAACAACAACTCATTTAAAGAGAAAGTTGAAAACCCAAATATCACTAATGTTGGTTCCTTCAAATATCACTAATGTTGGTTCACTTACAGTTCTGACACTTAATTTGCCGAAGAGAATCCCTACGCTTTGCAAGGAGCACACTGAACATATTTTTTTCTTCTCCTGGATTACTTACTCTCTGTTTGTGTTGTATTCATTAAATAGATGTATTTTTCAACGTTCTTGGCTAGATTGACACTGCTTATTGAAAACTACATGTAGCAGTCAATATTGCTGATGATTTCATTTTCCAGTCTAGTGCAAAGCTCATCTGTTTCAATTAGCTCCATCGTCAGTTGTCAAATATTTAATTAATAAATATTAATGGTGTATCGAAAAAATGTTTTTCTTGTACATTATCGGAGAAGTAATTAACACAAGGTATCGTTACATATATTAAAATTCACCAACTTTACAGAAAAAGTTAGGAAATCCACATCTAAAAATTATATTGACCTGCGATTTGACCTGTTTACCCCAGCCTCTTCTACGTGATTTTACCCCAGCCTCTTCTACGTGATTTTGCTAACTTAAATGTAACGTTTGAACAACATTACGATTCTTACGTTACTACATAGTTACTACACAGTTTCTACATAGTTACGTTACTCCATTTTTACGTTATTTCCCAAACGTTTCCATCAGATCATGATGTTACAACGCCTTATGCTGTTGTTTCCTAAAAGAAATACTTCATCAAAAAGTGTACTCACGTTTTTTGTGGTGATGTAACCGACAATCATCGGGCTTATGAAACCAGGCATGGATCCAAAAACATTACTTATTCCGATGATGATACCAGCAAACTTGGGTGCAATGTCCAAAATATTCACAGCGTAACCAGTTGCGTTTAACCCGGTGATACCGACTCCAGTACACAGCAAACCAATGGCAACTGCTTTGCTTTTGGCATATCCGACACCAACGATAAATATACTGGCTGTCGTACAACCTGTACATTATTAAGATGAGAGGTAACAGATTGTTTAGAATGACGAGCATATTTCTTTCCTATGACAAGAGCATATTTATCAACTTACCAACTGTAAATATCAGTCTTCGAACATTTCGTACGCTCATCCCTTTTACAATGAGCATGTCAGCAATAATACCTCCCGATGGACCAACAATAGCTTTGATAAGATAAGGAAGAGACACCAAGAAACCAGTCTAAAATAGCATGCAGACAATTCATGAGAAAATTTAACAACAAAATGAGAAAAGAAAAGAAAAGTATTTTTAAATCAAAGAAAACGCAAAGAAGAATCGAAATGACCATGGAAGTATTTGTGAGGAGTGAACTTCATAAGACGGACATCATTACTTTAGATTGAGAAAGAAACACTGGACATCGAATTCATCAAATAACACAAGGAAAATGTGTCTTACCGTAGCTATGTCGAAATTTAAAACTTTTTGGAAAAATTTTGGAATACAGATTAGGATGGTATACAATCCCCAATCAGCCGTAAAATTAGCAACAATAGTCGCCCATACTGGGACAGATGTAAAGATTTGAATCCAGGGAACTTTTGGTGCCTAAAAAACAAAAATAATTCCAAGTTGGGAAATCTTCTTCTTTTATATTCATGGATTATATTCATAATACGATTACTTTTTCGTTTTTCTTCTGCTCCAATGAACTCATAATATATTTTTTCTCGGCATCAGATATTGTTGGATGAGTAGATGGTGATGGATGAATGACAAGACACCAAACAAAAAACCACAACAAACCCACAACCCCTAACAACATAATGTGGGAAAAGTTTGAGCAAGTTATTGTAGTATTTTCCTTTATGTAAAACTACTCTAAGTACTCATACACTTACCGAACACGTAGAACACTGAAGCCCATCCTCCATCAAAGCCATATTTGGTGAGAAGACCAGTCAAGGGCATAGTTAAAATAGTTCCCACAGGACAACCTTAAAAGAATGATCAAGTGAATGAATGATACAGTTTTCTAAACGTGTTGTTTTCCAAAGATCAGAAATACCTGCAGCTGTGATAGAAAATAATCTTGATCGCTCCAATGGTGGTGCCCACTGTCCCCAAATAGCGTGGTTGCTTGGAAACAGGACTCCCTAAGATAAACCACTCCTAACTTGGAAATTGTCTTGGTCAAACTGAGTCTAACATTTGTTACGTTTTCTACGATAACAAGCTTTTACATTTGTATACGCATTGCATTTACTAGTTTAATGATCTTTATTTAATTTTTAACTTAAGGAGAATAACCAATTGTACTTATTGGATTCCAAATAAATAATAATAATAATAATAATAATAATTATTATTATTATTATTATTATTATTATTATTATTATTATTATTATTATTATTATTATTATTATTATTATTATTATTATTATTATTATTATTATTATTATTATTATTATTATTATTATTATTATTATTATTATTATTATTATTATTATTATTAAATTGTACTTTTGAATAATCTTGTGAAGAATTTGGCCAAAAATGATACTCACCAAAACGATCCCCTCAAGCACCCTCAATGCTATCAATGCATACACACTGTATCGAGCGGCAGCTGGTGTGAGCAGCGTCAATACGGATGCGAGAAATAACGCACAGCCAAAAATTCTGGTTCCCCCAATTTTGGTTGCCAACCAACCACCAGGAATTTGTAACACAATATAACCGTAATAAAACGAACCAAGAACCATTCCTAAAAAAAGTTGTTGTTGTTGTTGTTGATAGATAGTTTTTATTTAGCTTGATAAACAAATTAAATACATGTTCCAGGGAGGTGAGGATTCAAAGCCTGGCAGAGTCATAACAGCGACTGAACATTCAGAGCTGGATTGATTCTAAAGGGATGGTCTAATTGAGCGATTGAAGCATACCTGCAACTTCCGTAGCACAAATGGGGGCTTTAAATTCTCTAAGACCTTCTACGATAACAATTCTATCAGAACTGACGAGGCTACCCTGGGTAAGTTGTGAGAAAATGAAATGTTTGTCTGAATGAAAATTAATGAAAATATGAATGAAAATAAATTTAGTAAGAAATGGAATCTCTAGAAAAAAATTATGTTCAAGAAAAAGAATTATTTATTTATTTACTTATTTATATCGTTAAGAACTTTTATTTTGAAAATCCATGGAACAGATTTATTGTTATAATTTATTGAAAATTCAGCAACAATTTTTTTTGAATATTTAATTACTGAAGGAATATTTATAACTATCTGAATGGTGAATAGGATTCTATTAATGGTTAGAAGAACCTTTCTAGCACGTACAACTACATAAAGATTTATATATACAGAGATATGTGATTTCGAGTAAAACACACAGTTTGAAAATTAATCATGATGAATTTGAGCCATCTTGTTCATCTTTTGATTTGTCTTATATCAGGTAAGTGGAATCGATATAATGCTCTTCGGTGAAAATGGACTGGATTTGGTTTTACTAGGCTTGTTGACTAAAGACCAATTACTTTCCATCTTTCTAGTGGTTGAGAATAAGCCGTTGATGACTCGTGATAACATGTTGAACGAAGAAGGTATCGCTATTCATTTTATTTCAGTTGGTTACAAAATACAGAAATTAATATTCATAAACGAAAACACCAAAGAATTTGTGTGAATGTTTCGGTCTATCACTTCTTCTATCAACGCCTTATACATTTTTACAATATTTTACAACAGGGCAGTCTACACAGAAGAGCAAGAACATGAAGATAAAAGATTTTTCAAACTTGATTGAGATGGCCAACAAGAAAGAAGTCGAAGGCATTAAATTTTTTTTATTGAACCTCTTTCAGAATTTTTATGAAAATCTTAAAAGTTGTATAAACGATTTCTTTAGACTTAGCTGAATATGACATGAAATTGTTAAAAATAAAACATCGGAGAAGGAGACTAGCAACCACGGTGGAGTATTGGAAATGGAGTAACATTATCCCATTTGTCTTCGATACTGTTTTACCAGTCGGTTAGGAAACTATTTAACTTATAATTTCGATTGCTTTATTACTTTATTACTATTACTTCATTACCTTCCACATATATAACAGTGAAATAAACCTATTTATTTCATTACCTTCCACATATATAACAGTGAAATAAACCTATTTATTTATGAAGATGAAGAATTGAAAAATTTGACTTTGCAAGCATTTCAACATGTTGAAGAATACACCTGTATCAAATTTATCTCAAGAACCAATGAAACAGATTACATCAATGTGACAGCATTGAGTGGGTAAGACGTCATGTTGTCTTCACGTTACAATTGAATTAGAAAACATTTCACAACATTTCGTTTTCATGTTTAGGTGCTGGTCATACATCGGTAAGAAAGGAGGGATGCAGGAACTGTCACTTGCTTCTGGTGGATGTAATGATTTTAATGTAGTCTTACATGAAGCTTTACATGCCCTGGGTTTTTATCATGAACACAGTCGGCCAGACAGAGACAAATATATTGTCGTGAATTTTACGAATGTAAAGCCAGGTCAGTTTATTTTAATTTAAGTTGAAATGAAGAGTGCTTAAAGATAATGAATTGTTATAAAGGTCGTGAGAAAACGAGTCTGCAGTTTTCTACAAGGGAATCTCCACGAGAGAGCCAATCATTTGTTTACCTCGTTTGTTTGCCATTTTGATATAAATCAGTTGCTCCTTCTAGACCCATTTGTTATTGTTCAAATGAGGGATTCCCACTGCTGACATCAGCACACTGCAACCCTCAGTTCTATCTTTAATTGGGTTCAAGGCGTATTTAAAGGCGTACAAAATGTATGACAATGAATACCGCCCTCAACACCCATTTGGATAAATCTGTTGTAATGTATTTTTGGGGTAATTTTTGTTAAATTTACACTATTATGAATCTATTCAACTGCTATAATGGAAACTTGTAGAAAACTCCATTTTTTCAAATTTCAGGATTTGAATCAAATTTGCAGAAGCGAAATTTAACAGATTCTATTAATGGGGATGCTACTTTGCAGAATATCTCGTATGACAAACAAAGTGTAATGCATTATGGGAGGTAAGTAAACTTCATTATTTCGTGTCGTCGTTACTCGAAATCACAACTAATTATTAGGTTTTCGATACAGGTACACATTCACTAAACACATTGATGAATTTGGATACATTTATTCTGGTCAGGAGAATATGACCATGTACGTTATTGGCAATCCAGAAGAACAGCTTGGAAGTGAAGATGGACTCAGTTACAAAGATAAAATCAGAGTAAATAGATTATACAATTGCAACGTCACAGTTGCCACGGAAACCACATCTGCAATGCTAAATGTTACTACAACAACCAAAATGTCAATAAATAATCCCAGTACGACAAGCACGACGACATCTAATCAATCAACAAGTTCAACAACGTCAAATAGTGGAGAAACCACGACACCCACTACACCATCGACTAATGCGACGTCCGCCAAAACGACACATTCAACTACAGAAAGCAGTACTACCAAACCACTTATCGAAACCACAAGCGAAACAACGTCAAGCCGTCAATCGACCATTGCAACATTAGACAAAACAGAACAAACACCGTCAGTTTTCGTCACTACGACGACTAACGGATCAAATTGGGGAAAACCAGACAGCGGCATGATACAAACTAGTTCTTTTCCCGTCATTTTGACGGTCTTACTAATCACAATTACTTTCATGAGTTTTGGTTAACCGAGCACACTTCTTCATATGCAGTAACGTCAATGAAAATGTATCGATTTATTAATGATTTCATCACGAAAAACTAAAAGCGAGAGAAGATCTTACCTTGCAATTTTGAGTCCCAGTCAAATTCAGCTACCTAAAATTTTAAAATGAGCATTCGGTAAACAAAAATAAAGATTATATGGATAGAGAAACAGAAAGAAAACTTATCATTACTTTGTTGACGTAAAACCCATTTTCATAGATGGTGTGATTGTTACACATTGCACCAATAGCAACGTTCAAGTTTACTCTCAAGGCGTATAAAACACAAAATCCAAGAAAAACCATCAACGCCAAAAGATAGCGTTTGGGAAAACCAACATCTTTTCCCATTTCGTTAATTTCGGCATCCGTGGGCTTTTCCACATCATTCTCTTGCGCCATCTAAAAGTCAAGGATGAAATTTCAAAAAGCATTTCTTTTGCTAATTACGTAATATGTGGGTCCCATTCACCAGCCCAAAAAATCACTTCTATTTTCAATTTATACAATCGAGTCAATATTATTTTAATGTATACCTTGACAAATTCTTTATGTATTCTTTATGATAAAAGACGGCCCGACCGTCCTACTTTCCTCCTGTTTCCATAGTAACTAGCCTCTGTCAAAAATTTAAATGTATGTGCTATTGTCTTGTAGAACTTTACACAACTGTATTTATAAGTTAATTAGGTTTTTGTTGCGTTCCGCTTGGTTGCGCGTGAATTCAACTCAATTCAAATTAACATTAAACCTTGGGAATATTTTTTTTCTGTTTATCTGATCTCCAAAACTCCGTTTGGGCATGATGCTGCATCACCTTGAGTTCGAATATTCTTAATTTCCTGATTATTTCTAACTGTGTTTCTCTCCTGTTTCAGAAGATTTTAAAAATATATTAAAAGAATTTAAAAACATTTTTGTCAGATCTCCACTAGCAAAACTATTCTTCATTCTACTTTTCGCTATGCATTGTGGTGGCTGTATGAGGTATTATAGCGAGAACTGAATTGTGGGATTTGCAACAGACAAATTCAGAGTATATTCACTTGGGAGAAGACTATGCACCACGGTGGCCGATAAGGGCAACATATCTTTTTCGAAAATGCGAGACATGTTCTTCGAAGTGCGCAACATCGGGGCATATTAAGTGAACGCACCTAGCATACTCGGCCCCAGCCTACCTTCTTTCTATAATAAAAATACGAAAGGAGTATAAGCACTAGGCGCTAGCCTTGTGATCCTTTCTGTCAGTTTCAGACTTGATATTCTTCCGATTCAGAAGCGTGGAGCATAGTGCCGCACAACAGACAATTTTTTGTTTCGTTCATAAATACGAAATTTTAAATTCACTTGGTATCTTTGGTTCCTTTAATGCTTCAATTCATCATCCGACAGTTATAGACGATATCATTACCCCAGGAGTACTAATATGTGCAGGCGTGGGAGGAGGTTATGGGATTCAAAACAAGGTAACACGAAATTGACCATTGATCGATAAATTCTCAGCATGAAAATTCAACACTGGCAGCGGGATAATTGGAAGACAGACTTTAAAATAAATGGGGGATTGAAGCCCAAATGCAAAAAGGATGATAAACTTATTACAACAAATCTTTAAATTCAGCTATAGCAAGTTACCATATCATATTATAGACATATCTAAATTGTCTCTGGCAAACATTACCTTTTCACAATTACCTTACTTAGCACATGATGATTCACAAGATATGGCTTCTCGTGAAAACAATCTTAAAGCTATCCACAACTACGGAAATCACCCTCCTTTGATGAGTTCCAATACTTTATGGAACAACACGAATTCGACATTGACACTTTCTGAAACATGGTTGAAAGGTGATCCAAACTTACTGAATTACATCACAATTTTCAGGTT
The DNA here is from genome assembly GCA_039566895.2 of Turritopsis rubra. Taxonomy (NCBI): domain Eukaryota; kingdom Metazoa; phylum Cnidaria; class Hydrozoa; order Anthoathecata; family Oceaniidae; genus Turritopsis; species Turritopsis rubra. The sequence goes on along the minus strand of CM077624.1, from coordinate 568,259 downwards.
ACAACATAGAGTACGTCAACCGTGACAAAAAAAAAAGAGGAGGGGGCGTTATACGCCTATATCACGACCAAAATTAAATACAAAGTCCGGAAAGACATACACAGAATAGATCCAGACATCGAACATGTCTGGTTGGAAATAAGAGGAAAAAACAAAAACCATTCACTTTTACATGGAATAGTCTAATAGTCTACCAGCCAACCGCAGATCAAGCAAGCAAAGACCTTGGGTTACCAAAATTGAAAATATCCTTGCCCAAGTCAACAACTTGTGGGGTGGTCCAGTCGTAATCTGTGGAGATTTCAATATCAACCTTGTCACACTCGTTGTTACATTTGCAGTGAACAAACCAACAAGAAAAGGTGTCACTAATCACCAATATTCCTATAAGGATCTTGCACACAGACGTCATTCCCTGTGAAACAATCAGTGATCACGATGCTTCCTTTGTAATAATGAGCATCCGAGCGACTTGTTCGCACCACGACAGAAATGAGTACGAGATTTCTAAAACTTCTCATTAGAAGAATACTGCAGGCTTCAGCCACATATAATTCAACATCATATATGCATTCGGTGATCCACGTGAACAACTAAATACTTCCAACTCACTAGTGTTTGAGTGTATTGTTCTACAGGTCCAGACAAAGAACCAATTAATCTTCTTAAACCTGTATAAGAACACGTCATATCACCATTGACTCACATCATCAATAACTTAATCCGAACCAACAAATTTCCTGACGAGTGGAAACCAGCAAAACTGAACATCTCCAAATCCTTTCTTTTCTGGATCACTGACTACCTCTCAAAACGATCACATTACGTTCAAATCGACGATAAGAATTCTAATATCCTCCACTCTGGCTTTGGCATACATCAAGGATCCATACTGGGACCTTTCCTCTTCATCTACGTGTCAGACCTGAAAAAACCACGTTAACCACTCAAATTCCATCCAATACGCAGACGATACTAAACGTTATACATCCATTCAATTCCAAAAGCACTCCCAGATTCAACCAAAAACTTGAAGATGACATAAATGAACTTCAGAAATGTCTTCGTCATCAAACCTCGTCTTTAATAACAAGAAGACAAAGTTAATAACTTTCTCTACCAAACAACTTTCCCGCACATACCAGCTTGGTAAGAACAAAATCCATATAACATGCAATGGTGATAATCCAGAACAAATACAGTCTACAAAATTATTAGGTGTCACATTCGATCAACATCTTAACTGAAATGAACACATCAACAATGTGGTAAAAAATTGCTATATAAAGTTAAAAACCCTACGGAACCTAAAAAGACTGGTAAACTTTAATCCAAGGAAACAGCTGACAACAACTCTCATTCGTTCAAAACGAGACTATGTCAACGCAATTCTTCAGAACCGACCAGAGTATCTCCAAAAACGACTTCAGAAAGTGCAAAATGCTGCTGCTGGATTTGTTTGGAACAAACGTGCGGACGTCAAGGACATACTCAGGATACCATGGCTGCCAATAAGGAAATGATTCGAATACTCAACTGCTGTCCTCGCCTTCAAAGGTATCCAAAAAATAGATGCACCCGAAAACATCCACATTTAACTCAAGAAAAATACTCGTAACCTTATAATCATGAAAATATTGGCCCTACCATCATATGCAACAACAAATCCTTTCAAAGTGACGCCAAACAAATCTTCAACAAACTACCAAAGACTGTCCGAAAAAGTGAAACATTATACAGTTTCAAACGAAAGACATTTAAATATTTACTGTATAAAGCTATTGCTAAATATTTATCAAAAAATAAAAATAAATAAATAATAATTTATATAAACATATAAATATATATAAATACATATAAATCTCGCATTTCTAGAAGAAGAACCATGTTAAATTTTGAAGCTAGAAAATATATCGATTATTATTACTATTATTATTATAATGTCGTTCTTAAAGATAACTAGATGCCCTCACAGGCCAAAGGATTTCTGCACCGTTAACTTTTTATTTGCAAGATTTTCATAGAATAAAGAGAAGCTTCCTTTTATAACATTACAGACTTTGTATAGCCATATGTATTTCAACCTTTATCTCTGAAATGGATATTGGTAGAAATACAGGATATAAATTCCCTTCAGTAAATTTGGCATCCACCATTGGTACATTTAAAACTGATCATCAATCAGCTATAATTACCATCATGCTCTCTGATTTTGTGTGTTTTTTCAAAGTGCCAGAATATATGATAGATATACATAAAAGCATATTAGGTGTCAAAAAAATATCTTTAAAGAAGGTTGAAAAATATAAAGAAGAAACTTCTCATATTATTATTACAGGTTTTCCTTTAAATGTAAAGGTTTTATTTTAACCCGATTGGAAAGATATTTAAAGATATACAAACTGGTAAAAAAAGAATAGAATACATTTTCAAATGTCCGCCATTTTCTTTCACGGCAATTACTATTCGATGGAGTGCCATAATTGATATAATTATCTTGTCAAATATGAGCGATTATCGAGTACTTAGGTCCATCATATGCTCATTTCTTTTCTATCACTTTCTCGCAGCCTTGAACAGTTACAATTAAATTTCTAGAGCTGGCATGATTCCTATGTTCACACAACCATATACCTTGCCATGTACCAAGATTAAGTTGTCCGTCAGTAATTGGAATGTTTAAAGTGGATCCCATTAAACTACACTTGACATGAGCTGGCATATCATCAGCACCTTCAATCGTATGTGTATATGCAGCATTCTCTGGTGCTAATCTATTAAGTATCATTTCCATATCAGTCCGCACACTGTCATCCCAACATTCATTCAAAGTGATGCTCGCAGATGTGTGTTGGATGAGAATATTCATTGTTCCAATCTTGATATCACCAATGGATACAGCTGTAAACAAAACAAAACATATCGACAAACCTTAACAACAGAAAAATAATAATAGAAATTTGTCAAATTCGGATATCCTAAAGCAAGTTGGCATGTATCTTCTAATTCCGCTATTTCTGGCGGTTGGATCAATTGTCTGTGTCAATCGTCTTGGGGGTTATCTGCATTTTATACAGTGTATATAATACATATATTAAGGACGAAGAGCCATGTCAATAGATGAGCCAGGATAAACCATTATTATTATTATTATTATTATTATTTATTACCTCGTATAACATCATTTGTGATTTTGTGCACTCCGCGTGGTTTTGGAGGGATTTTTACTTGAACTTGGTGCCATACCATACCAATGCCAGACGTGATTTTGGACGCCATTATGTTTTTATACTTTTATATCTACTTCAGAACATGATCACACAATAGAAGCAAAACTTCAAAAAAACTCATAAAGGTGAGTAAAATTAAAAGAAGCTCATACGAACACGAATATGAGAGTTTTGGTGTTGAATGAACACGAATATGAGAGTTTTGGTGACGAATATGAGTTTTGGTGTTGAATGGACCACATCCCCAAGAAGTGTCAATTCCAGACATCCCTAAGAAGCGCCAATTTTACCTCTCAAACACAGACCAAGAATAAATGCAAGTTGCCACTAATCCGCAAACAACCCTACCATTGAAGGTGAGCTCACCCTACCACGCCCATTAAAGGTGAGCTCATTAAAATTGGATAAAACGATACAAGCAGTTGACTGATCATACAGTCAGGTGTAAAAATACATTTCTAATAACAATTTACACCAAATATCGATACATGTCAATAAATAGTTTTATTTCAAATTTGACATCATTTTCGGTTCCTCCGTTAATTTATGTGTATAACAAGATCACACGACACGACACGACACGACACGACATGACACCAAACCATCGATACTTTAAGCAATTTGGTATGGATGACTATTCAAATATGATCATTTTGTATTGCCAGTGTACAGTGTCATATCAAAGAAACAGAACCATTTTCTACACATACAGCGATGGGATTGTAACGTAAGATATATTGCGAGCCTTCTTCTAAATCTATTGCATCGTCCCTTAAGGTAAAATATTAGGATCATTATACATAACAACATATAATATGAGACCATTGTTTCGTTTGAATTTTCAAGCCAACACATGTTATTGACTTGATGGATTTTATTTACTTCATATAGATGTGAAGAAGACGAAGAAAACACATACTCCGGATCGATCAGTATCTGGTCTTGCTTTTCATTCACTTTTATAAACACGTACTCGTCCATATTAGGTCTGGGAACTAAATTGCAAAAAGTAACCAATACCATCAATCGATGCAAGTTTCTGTAATGATGACATAAAAATCAGAGATGAAGAACAGGTACCTTTCTTTTTATCGATAGTTTGAAAAAGCAGAGACGAAGAACAGATTTCTTTCTTTTTATCGATAGATTTAAAAAGCAGAGACGAAGAACAGATTTCTTTCTTTTTATCGATAGATTTAAAAAGCAGAGACAAAGAACAGATTTCTTTCTTTTTATTGATAGTTTGAAAAAGCAGAGATGAAGAACAGATTCCTTTCTTTTTATCGATAGTTTGAAAAAGCAGAGATGAAGAACAGATTCCTTTCTTTTTATCGATAGATTGAAAAAGCAGAGATGAAGAACAGGTACCTTTCTTTTTATCGATAGATTGAAAAAGCAGAGATGAAGAACAGGTACCTTTCTTTTTATCGATAGATTGCATGTTGGAGGGCATGTGATGAAGTGCTGTGCTTTCAAGATGATTTTCTATACTAGCAGCATACCTAAAGAATAAAATAATAATGCCATAGTAACAAAAAACATATCACTTCCAGAACAATACTGAATAAGACTGTTCCCCAGCACTACAAATGCTGTAATGTGTCTGGCTATGTTTTCAGCATTAACATTAACCGATGAGTCGAAGCTATATACTCTAAATAATCCTGCTCTCCTCCATAAATTTCGCCTAAGTTCTAGATCAGCCACTGAATCTCCCACTAAATATTTAGTTTTATACATACATATAAAACTGAACTTCTTCCTGTATATATAAAAGTAAATAACAACAAATCCAAACAAATCAGGGAAGACTTACTCTTGAGCAAATTTCATCTCTTCCTGGGATAGCTTAGGTATACCTTTTGATTCTTGATCCAAAATAAACATGACATTACTTTCTATCTAAGAAAGATAAACATGACATTACTTTCTATCTAAGAAAGATTTCGGTACATAAATGAACTCCAGCACATTGAGTGTTTGGACTCCTCGAATGGATGTGGTAGATCAAGTTGAAGAATACAAACAAATTTGGAAATTTTGTTGGAAATGTCAACAAACCTTTTTTAGTCGTTCTCTTAAGTAACTGGTGATTACAAACTTTACACGTTCAAGCTGAAAGGAAAACATTGTAAAGAACTAAAATTATCAAGATATAGCCGAGTACAAAAGGATGCATATAATATGGCTTACTTCAACTTTTTGAAGAGATTGTGATAAACTTTTATTTTTTGAGAAATTACTTTCCTGTAAAAAAAAATTGAATGAATGAGTGCAACAGTTTTTGTTTGGTATACATAAAAACAATAAAAATTTGTTACCAGTTCTTTTATTTGTTCTAACATGCAGTCAACTAATTCAACTCTTGTTTCTAACAGCTCAGGGGAGAACTTTTCATTCAACCATGCCTTAAAAATATTAAAAAATATTTAGGTCTTTTACTAGATTGAACTGTTCCGGATGACTTGTTAAGGGAACACTCTACATCTATCCAGATTAGAAAGAGTTACATTTTTAAATCAATACTTATTATGATTTGGAAATTTTCTCAACTATCTGGCACAGGACAACACTGGGACGGCCAGACCCTGACTATCATTTGTGCCATCACTCCTGTGGCAATTCCAAATTTTTTAAGCTTAAGGTGCAAAACTGATTTACAGTTACTCAGAACTTCCATGGATTAGTACATTAAACTGAAATATTAATTTATTTTTGGGAACTTTGATATTGTAATTTTTTAGAACTTACCACAGTCAACATTTCGTTAACCTTTTGTGCTGTAACCTCAATTTCTTCTTCATCTTCATTAACACCATCTCCAGTGGCTTCTTCATCAGACATTGTGTTCAAGATTATCTAGCGTAGCAAAATATTTCTTAGTTAATGTACACTTTTCAGCTGATACAGTTCATAATAATGCACTTCTTTAAGAATTTGTTCATCACATGTTGATGTTTTGATAAATTTAGAACTCAACTGTAAACATAGTTTAACCTAACTCAACTTAACCTAAGTGCCCCCCAAGGAAGAAAATAAGGTGATTATTCAAGGTTTAAAGAGGGTAAAGCATTTCAAGAACTTTTAACACTTGAATTTTTTACATCGAGAGATTTCATTTGGGTTCTGTTCTTCTTCCTCCTAAAACTAACATAGAATTGATTTCAATATCGAGTTACTAACTCAACAACAACAACTAACTAAAGCAGGGTTACTAACTCGATATTGGAAAAATATATTTTCACTTTTGAGTTACAGCCGGGTGATTGGATTTTCTTTTTCTGATAATTTTCCCTTAAATGCCTAATAAAGCAGTCAGAGAAAGAATCTTTATTTCTCCTCTTTTTATTTAATTCACAAATTGTCTTGGTCGATGTTTTCTTATGTTTTGAATGTTGTTGTTGTTTCTTTGGGATGAAGAGCCATTGTGAAATATGGAAGATCAATCCTAAATAACTCAATATTATTATCACTATTCTCAACTGTTGCTTTTTTTTAGTTGTGAGCCAACAGGGAAGTCAATGTGATGGCTTCATGTCTGTTCAATTTCAACTTTATTGCTCAAAATTCGAAATTTTTTTGAACAAATATTTGATCTCCACCACACTGTCATTCCTGTTATTTCGTTAATTACACCTGATGATACATAAAAGAAAAATTATTGCGAGGAAGAGCCGGTATAAGTTCCATGGAGAAAAGAAAAGTATGCGTTTTTGTAATTTTTCAGAAACAAAGACCAGACATGTATATGGACAGTAGTTATGTAGAGGAGAAACAGTTCTCAAAAGTGTGAAAAAATACCTAGTGTCAATCTCTAACTTGAAAAAGAGTTAATGTTTTTTCTCATCTCGAGTTAGTAACTGGAGAGTGAATTTATGTTTTTTTCAATATCGAGTTAGTAACTCGAAAATGAATTTCTGTATTTCCTTCCTCAAGTTAGCAAAATGGAAAAATGGCAACTGTGACGTCATAACTTGAAGTGGTGACATCACAACTGCTTACTCTATGTTTTTAAAGGGATCCTACCATCTAAAACAATATTCTGTAAAACACTTCCTCAGACCATAAATAAAACACCCCATATCTTTAAAGGTATAAAAAAACCCGCAAGGGTCGATAATCAGCCAAATTATTTTTTTATATTGTACCGTCTTTCCGAGAATTCGCTTCTTCCAGTCCCTAATGATAAATGCTAAGTTGATCTATCATACCAGAGAGTTCAGTTTGGTGAGAATAACAAAGAAACAAGTGTGGTGCGTACTTCAATTCAAGTCTTAATTGCTAATTTGGTTTGGACCTTTTCATTTGACTGGTGAAGACGAAAGTTTATTTTGATTTTGCTTTTAAGAAATGACCGAAAAGTCGATTCTTGGGAAATTCGAGTAAAATGTTGTTTTGTTTGTGGAAATGGATTTGAATTTCATTACACTTTTTTGTTATTTTACCTATCTTATACTTGTGATTGATCATGGTATAGATAAATGTGTTTAACAAGCCTTAAAAATGTCAGAACAAGTGGATCTCCACTGGGTGAGTACAGTCTTTCTATATTCGTTAGTCCACTCATACGTCACACGGTGCGTGGGGACTGGACGCTATAACTGAATTTTGGATCGAAGGAGCGAAGCGAAAGGCTGTAATGGCGGCTGTATTTTGCGAACGCTTTTTTCTGATTTATAAACAAATAACAAATTTTCATTTTAGATGGTAGGATCCCTTTAACTCGAAGTTGTAACTCGAAGATTATCAACCTCTTCTCAAAAGCAGGGTGAAACTTTAGTTTTTGTTGATAACTTCCGTTGCCGCACTTAGTTGATTTAAGAAAGATGGATTGATAGACAGATTTTTAGAAAATTCTATACAATGAAAATATATGAAGATATTTTTATAAAAAAACAGTTAAGCGTGGTCTCCACTAGGGGTTAATCATAATTCATTATATTTCAAACGCACTTATAGGGCTAAAATAGATAAATGCGCAGAAAATTTTTTGTTATCGGCATTTAATGTTTAAGGATATCAACGATTACACATGCTCCAAAAACGTGTTTTCAGTAAAAAAGTTGGTTTCTGAAATAGTGTTGTGTATGTTGAGAGAAAAAAAGATGTAGAAAAAAAGATGTTTGAGGAAGAAAAATAAACTGAAATGATCAGAAGTTATCCTATTATTCTATGCTATACCATAGCAACACAATCACATGATGAGAAGTCACAGAAGAATAGTAGTGTGCAGATCCCTCATATTCTGATAAATGATTTTATACGCAAATCATCGTGATAAACAACACATATTTATAATAAACGTCTAAGTGTGTTGGAGAGTGGGCCCGGGTTATGAGAGACCACACTTTCTGCTGAGCTGAAAACCAACTGAAAACAAACCAAAACCAGAAAAAAGCAAAACCCCTTTATAAATCTTTATAGCTGCCTGTGGGGTACATTGGGACCAAAACTAGACAAAACGAATTAAACATTTGGTTTGGTTCACTCGCTTTCGCGCGTATATTACTATTTCGGATAGCAGTCAGTCTACCATCTTGTATATTAGGCTAGAATTGCCAAAATAATCAAGGCTAATACAATCTGCTGTTCGAGAAGAAGTTTTTCTCCACGTCCACGTTCTTTTAAACGCTCCTCTCCAATAAGGGACTGTTCACATGAGGCGAGCCAGCCCGGTTAGGCGGGCTGAATTATTTTCAACCTATGACATGAGAAAATTAACTGTTAACCGAGATCTCGGCAAATCGGGCTGCCTCGTTTCTCTTGTGATCAAACATCTAAATTTATATGCCTCGTGTGATCAGCCCTAAGATCCAAAAAATTATATAAACGCCTCTCTCTTTTAAACGCCTTCTCCAATAAATAGAAACAGTTTCAAACACGACAAAGAGTCCGTTTATTAAAACGGTTGGCATCTCATAGGGACTTACATAAACTTTAACCGGTTTAACCGGTTTACGATTTCAGTAGCATGAAAACTAATGAAAACTGCCCCAACACGGAATTTCTTCTCAGTTTTTATTTCACACAGCACACAAAAAAACGAATTCACGACTGCTGCTCGTTTTGTCGACAACGAACCTCTGATGTACGTTATTAGAGAGCGAATTAATGCTAAAGCTAGTTTCGAACGTAACCAATTTGCCACTATTGATTTTTCGACACCTCGCTTGATTGAAATCAACGAGCACAGTCTTGACAATTGGAATACGTTTCCCATTCCACTGAAAACGAGAGGAGTGAAAGTGCCTTGAGCCACTTGCAGGATTCTTTGCAAACAATGACTTTTCTTTTCGTTCTCGTTTAGGGCGTAACCTTGTTTCAACGATTTCTTTATGCAACGTTTCGCATTGTGTGCGACACTCTGACGTCGAAGAATGCTCTTTATCCTTGAATCCAGAAGCCGCAAGCACTTACATCAAGGCGTACCTCATCATTTGTTTTAGGAGCATTGTTGAGTAAAGCTTCTTCACCATTTAAGTGTAGCAAAGTGAGCTCAATTTCGTCGTCTTTGCAAACTTCAGCTAGAAGGTTTCCTGTAATGTCTCTAATTTCATTGTGCGGAAGGGTTACGAAACCTCTTTTCTTGCATGACACAGCATGTTGAACTTCGAATTTTGAAGTGCATGCGCATACTGTAGGTAAACCAGGTTTTTGCCAATCATATCTTAATCGAATACTGTCCCAAAACTGCTGTTTGTTGAGGGCATAATTATAGTCTTTTAGTGGTAGTACGCTTAACCAGTTCGAGGCTCCTGTTTCCATTGCCATATCAATACATCTGCTCTGAGAGTCGGTTATACTATCCCTTGTCACGTCCAATTTTGTTTTGTAAATAGCCGATTTTTCTGTCCACATCGTATTTATATTTTCTGTTAAATCCTTTGTTATTAATCTCGAATTTTTTTAAGTAATTGCAGTCACTTCAATGGGGTTTTCGATGGCTAACCCACCATATTTAACAGGAAGGGAAAGCAGGTCTCGTTCACTTCGATTAAATATATGAACGCCGGTAATAGCAGGTATGAAATGGAGTTTAAGAGTATCCTCAATGAGCTGTAAATACGATTTCATATTCGGTATCGTTCGAAAATGGTATGTAAACTTTTGTGTGTATTCATTGATGTCTGCAGAGTAAGCAGCTTGAGGTTGAAGTTCTGCAAGCCAACAGCTTTATTTCGTTGTTCCGCAAGTCTACCTTATCTTTGATGTACTCTCTTTGTACGTCAAATCATCTATACCTGCTCCCAGATGTCTAGCTCCCTTCGTATTTAGAATAATGTTACTGTCTTTAAACATTTCGCAATGGTGGAAAGCTGCGATTTAACTATCACTATAGATTTTTCGGCTTTCGGGAAGTAACCAAATCCCAACACTCCTTTTAATCGCTCAACTTACCAGCACCAGGTAAGTCATCGGCAAACGCAACTTGTTTCGAGTCGATATTAAGTTGAAATAATTTGTTCAATAGTGGAGAAAGTCCCAAAGCATAAGTTCCCATCGCTGTTGGATCACCCTGAGTTGTTCCTTCTGATGATGTAAATTCTTTTCCACCGATTACAAATAAACGTGCAAGGATGGCATATCAATTGGGGATGAATGTTGATACTTCAGGACAAATATAATCAATGGTGTGTAGAAGAACCTTTCTATTAATGAGGTTAAAGGTGTTTTCAGCACCAACAAGTAAAACAGCTTCGGTTTCATTTAGGTTGTATATCTCATTCATTGCGTGTATGACAGACAGCTTCACCTCCCGCTTCTTGTCCACCAATGGGTCTTAAGCCTGGATTTTTATCCAGAGGTATCAGTCTACATGCTAAAAACGCTTCTAAAGAGTTTGAATTGCTCTCAGTTACACTTAATCTTTCAATGCAGAGTGGTTTTATAACCAGTGAAAACAGCTTTCAGAATTTGAAGTTCCATAGCTATTTGATGCAATGATTCGTTTTCACCATCCACATCCAAACCAGATGAACCCCCTTTGTCCTGATTGCAGCACTTTTTATCATATCTTCATCAATTGCATCGTAGATAACAGAATGAACTCTTGGTTTCTCACCAGTTAATAAGACTTCTGGTGTTGTATCTTTTCCAACTGGATGTTTCAGGTTAAGAAGGTTCGTTGTTTCATCATTTAGAGGAAGAATTCCACCACTCATATTGTTTGATAAGATTGATAAGATCTTTAAAACACCGTTAATATTGTTGTAAAACTTTTTGACAATTTAGCAATACCATTTTTCCTAATAGGGAATGCAAGACGATTTTGTATTATTTCAGCTTCAAACAACAATTCTTTGATGTCACCCTTTTTCCACAACGCTAGCCTACGCTCAAAGACTGCTCATGCTCCGAAATGACTTTTATTGCGTTTTTTGTAATTTAGTAAATAAAATCCAGACTGTCTGAACGCTATGATCATAGTTACTCAAAATTTTCCCGAAGAAGCGTCGTTTTTTATGTTTAGCGCGTGAAGCCACCGTTCACTACTCGGTCTACCATTTCGCGTGAGTATTAATTAAGAGGATACCAAAAAGATCCAAAAATATGTTTCTGAGAACGTTGGTGACCGCACTGATTTCTCATATAAAGAGGTTTGGTTAGATGTATATAGATGCAGGGTTGTACCATAATACCAAAGAAACAAAAAATGGAATAATGCCTGATCTTGCTACCATGGTTTGGTGATGAAGAAAATTACGAATTGTAGGATCTCTAAACAGACAGGTTTGGACATTTTATTCTGTTTATTTTATTTCTGTTTATTATTTTATTTATGGTTTTCGGAAAAGAAATTTTTATTCAATGTTACCTTGATATTTTTTTATCAGTTTTTAAGTAGAGTGCTTTACTTTCTCTCATTGCTTAAAAACCACGTTCATCAAGAATCAAATGAAGAATTTTGAACACGGAAAAAGAAAAAAAAGAAAAAAAGTGCCAAAATCCAATTGATGCCACCATCTCTTTTAATCACCATCTTCAAAAATTATGGGAGAGGCAGGGAAACTGCTTTAAAGTACCTCTCTTGTCTTGTACCACCCTGAGAGTAAATTCTATCATTGCTATAAGGTTCTCCCTTAATAATTACCCATTTTTAAAAAAAATAGATATTGGAATTAACCAAAGTTACAAAGCATGCTCTTTTAATTACATTGGACTTCCATCTTTCAACTGTTGATGGAGAGAGTTGATAATGTACAAATAGAACTAATCCCACAATTTCATAAATATATTTTACGTACAGAGTGGAGCTAAGTGTCCGATCTTTGTTTCATTTCAATGCCATTATGAGCAGCTGCTAATATTTATACCCGTGATGTTGATATTTTTAATATAACCGTAGGAACTGAAAATCTTGTGTTGATATTTACGAGTTTTCCAAATGTTCCTTAAAAAAGAATATCTGTCTCTGTTCAAATCATACAGAACACGCTGCTAGATCATACATTCTTCCGCCCATGATGACGTCAGCCATCCAGAATTCTTTAAGAATCTTGTTGTTCCACAGTTTTGGACTGATTGACATTTGAGGTTTTCCATTTCCCTGCGAAGGTTTATATAGGAACTTGATTAAAACAGCCCTTGAAGGAGGGTTTTGGGAACTTTTCGATAAATTTGTCTCACGCCATTGCTGACAAATAGTACTCGATTGTAAATCCTTTCTTTATCGAGCATTTTGAAAAAGTAGAGGCAATCTCTTTGATTGCCCTTCACGTGCAGAAATTTCAAATGAGGATTTTGTTTTAGTTTAAGAACAATATCATACATTTGTGATCTGTTTGACTCATGTATAATTTCTCTTACAACACAAAGGGTTGATGTGTGTTGATGTGTGTTGATGTGTGTTGCGTTAGCACGGATTGCAAGGCGTCGTGCTGATCCATATAAGGTTCTTGTGTGTCGTCTGTTAACGTTATCAACAACGGAATTCCAGTTCGTAGACTGAAAAAAAATTCCGCTCCGTGTACGCATTTTCTATGAATCCGTTTAACTGAAAAAAACATTGAAAACGGTCTTTATCAACCAAGTTTACACTTTTGGTAATTCTTCCATTGCCAGTATATTGCGAACAGTTTTCGTGATTTCTACGCTAGCAAATGTATACACACATAACACATTCGAATTAACACCTTTACCCCTGTACGATCTATCTAACAATAGTGCAATCTAACCGATGCTTGTACGTCATAACAAACGTAATATGAGATGACGCCAATCTTGCCGGGATTATGTCGAAACTTATGATTCATCTTAGAGATAAGGTCTTTTAAAAGTAAATGGTAAAACAACATGTCCTTCTGTATTCCATATGTTGTATCATTTGTACAAATCGAAAAAAGTCCAACAACATATACTTGACCAGTTTGTTTGATCTGTGGAATTTCAAAACACGAAATAAAAATGGCGCCATGAACGAAAAGGCTGAAATATACAACTACACTACAGCGCTCCATGTTTTTGCCTTGTTTTTAATCCACAGTTATCAAAGGGAGATTAAATTTTTTTTCAATATAAATGAAATTGTGTATTTGTTGAACATGTTGGGTTTGTAAATAATGAAGTCCTTTCTGAAAGTGTGAATTTTACCCGTGGGTTTTTTTTTGTTGTGAAGTGTACATAATAATATTATGTATTATGAGATTGTGCATTATGAATTATGACTTCAATCGGGAAGAATTATTTGCTTGAAGATCAGCGTTTAGACGTATCAAGTTTAAACAAGATAATTTTCGAATAACTATTGCACCTGCCAGGTACCAATTTTAAGCAACCTAGAACCCAGTGTCTGATACGGAAAGCAAGAGACCCCGATGGCCCTGACTGGTGGCCTCGTGGTAGAGTGCTCACTTCCAGTGCGGGAGGTCAGGATTCAAATCCTGGCCGAGTCATGCCAGCGACTATAACAGTGTGAATCGAACCACTCAGCTTAGCACTCAGCTTGAGAGCGGGGTTGATGTCTAAGGGTGTTGTTTAGTTGAGGGGTTCATGCAGACAACGGCTTCCGTAGCCCAAATCCTACGCAGGACCCTCATTGATAACAGTTCAGTCAGAACTGAAGAGGCTATCCTGGTTTAACATCAATAAACAAATAAATCAATCAAAATGAATAATTAAATATAAGTTTTGTTAGTGCAGTTTTTGTAGCTTCAGATGGACTTTAATGTTGTTACGGGGACTTTTATTTACTTTCATTTATAAGAAAGTACTTCAAATGAAAATGCTTTTCAAATTCTCATTTCTTTCAAATTCTCATTTCTTGGTGAAAGTCGCAACTTAAGAATCAGTAAGTCAGCTTTAATCTTAAAAAGAAATTATGTAAAGTATAATAACGGATTCATGAAATAGTACTATTAATTGTTGATGTACGTAATTTTTGGAATAAAAGATTACTTTTTCCATGTGTTGTTATCAGTTTAGCTGTGCAAGTAGTTCTGTATGCTTTTAAAATCTTTCGATCATGTTTTAGAAGTATAATTTTATAAAGATCAAATAATATTTCGATAAATTACTCTTACGCAATTCAAGTGACTTTTTATTTTATTTTTACTGAAAAGGCCAGTTTCTTATGAAGCCACACCCATCGACCTCTTCCCCTAAACGATACGCTCCTTTATACGAGGCTAGCCTCTTTCTCGTGGAAAGGTTGTTTCATTCTCTAATATCCGCTCCACATTTTTGTTAGATTTTTCATATAATACCAGAAAGACTTTCATAAATATATCATGTGATATGAACGAGAAAAAGCACTTACCTATGACGTCAATTAATGGTTTGAAAGGAACCCTGGGAATGTGTTTCTCAAGAATGCTATTGAAGTAGTAAATTTCCTAGTTTTGTATTCACTTCCTTTCCACCGATATTTCGATCGTGTGAATCGTGTTTCTTTCATTTGAATCGTATTCGGCAAATCAGCCGTTTAGAGTTAATATCTCGTCATTATCTTAAAATAATTTCGTTGAAGAGAAAATTATTGTGATGTCATAATTAAATTCAACACGACCTCCAACGAAGGGGATTGAGAGGACGAACGTTTTGTTCTTTCAAAGTAACCTCGATCAAACCATGCCTCTATTTCATCGAAGTTTAACCGAATACAAATAAAAGGTTTTCTTTGTTGTCTTCTTGTTCTTATTTTTACTATTTACAATTAATGAACATTATATATTACTAATAAATATTATTATTCCAAAAGTAGGGGACGAAATCTACATCTGTTTTTGTGTTAACAAATTTGACACATGAGTCATTCTCTCGAATGTATAAAAAATCAAAAAATCAAATACTCGTTTCTTAAGAATTTCATCACTATATTAAGTGATAAAAAAGCAATGTAGTAAAGAACTGAAACATCAAGGCAAGATGTGTACTGGTTAGAGATTATTGGTGGTATAAACATCAACAACAATTCCAAACCAAGAAAAACGAGCAATGATATTGATTATCCCGCCATGGTGGATTTTTTAATTTTCTGACTGAGTAACTGAGTTCTCTCCACGTCTGGATAATTATCATTTTTATCACGTCCCTGAATAATAAGATCTTCCCATTTTTTCTTTTCTCTGTTTAATATATTATCATCATCCTCCTCATCCTCAGCTTCATCATGATGCGTATCTGTTCTATAAGATGTCTTTTTACATTTCCATGCTTGGTTAGTTCTATATTCTAAAAGTCTTTTATTTTCATTCAGATCATGAAATTCACTTTCATCGAATTGCGATTTATGACCAGGCCAACTATGTGAACTTACTGAATATCTCTGGGAATCTTTTGTATTTCTGTTTATTTTTTGTAAAGACATTTCAGATTTGTACTCACAACACTCCTGGTGACATTCTACAGAAGGATCGCTCCGCAATGTTCGATTACTCGATTGTTTTACAATTTTTACTCGTCTTTCGAGTGTTCCTACCTCAGTGTAAATGATGTTACTCGCATACTGATTTCTTCCATCAGTCTCGTTCACATGCACTGTTAACTGACCTTGAGGGTCTTTTGGTAAAACATGCAAAGAGACAGTATCCCCCTCATCATCTTCGTGATTACATTTCGGCAGTTCGTTTGTTGTTAGCGGTTTGCTCTGCTGAAAGGAAGTTAAGACAAGCAGAGGATAACAAATTATGTTTTCAGGAAAATAAAACCCGTTCACTGAATGAATTAAAGAAAAGTGAGATACCTTTTTATGACATCGA
This sequence comes from Turritopsis rubra, assembly GCA_039566895.2. NCBI lineage: Eukaryota > Metazoa > Cnidaria > Hydrozoa > Anthoathecata > Oceaniidae > Turritopsis > Turritopsis rubra. The sequence goes on along the minus strand of CM077624.1, from coordinate 551,833 downwards.
AAACAAATACAAATGACAATAAATATTGTTATCACTGCAGGGGTGACACCACAAGCTATAATTAGAACCTTATTACCAGAACCAGTAGATACGACAGCAGGGTCTAAAAATAGAATGGAAAATCCAATGACAGCTATCCCTCATCAAGATATCACATAGAAACATGAATTATGTAATAATAGCAGAGTACATCTCCATCAAACAAAAGCAATATAGAACATTACCTGAAATCACGTTGATTTTATATTCTTTGATAGTAAAAAATCTGTCACTATTCACAAACGCTACCCTGCATAAATATGTGCCATCATGAATTGAAGCATTCGCATGGTACAAAATATATTTTATGACCCTTGTAGCATTTCTATTATTCGCATCTTGCAGTGGTGTTTCCTTTTGCACATCTATTGTCAGTATTTCTTTGTTAAAAGGGCGCAAAGGTTCTGGCAAAACCCATGTGAGATAACTCATTTTATGAACTGACACTTGACATGCCAATGTCAAATTTTGTCCTGGTTTTACATCAACTGCAACGTTTACTTTCTCTGGGAAGTATTCTTTGTAATGATTCGCTACCACTGTCATATTGATGGTGCCGATTCCATTTGAAGCAAAACAAACATAGGTTCCAACATCCTCTAGTGAAAATTTGCGAATCTTTAACACCTTTCCTTTCTTGCTTGTATATATACGTGGTGATCTTGAGATCCATTTTCCATTGCGGTACCATTTAACAGAAGGAGCTGGTGATCCCTTGACGAGACATTTTAGTTTTGCTTGTTTACCAATTGTGTAAAACTTTATTTTCATTTCGGTGATCACATTCAAATAATCTAAAGAAGAATTCAAGCAGTTTAACATTCTACCAAAAAAACCTTTCAAAAAGTTCATTTCAACAAATTAGTTCTTTCAACGAACCATCAGAAAGAAGAAAACAATTTCCAAGTCAAAATATACGATTAACTTATAAAGTCAAGCAGATTATATATTACCTTTAAACAATTGTGGAAATGGTGTTATTGATGGCAGTTGTAATGGAGCTGTAAACAAAACAAAAAACAAAAAATGATGACAAAAACATTTTAATTCTAAGAAGACAGATACATAGAATAATATATTTTTCTTACATTTTGAGGTCACATTTACATCCCGATTAATAACATAGAGCTGAAAATGTAATTCGTCTTCGCCATACACATTCATTGCAACACATGTATAGTTGCCATGGTCAAAAGATTGAATGTTTGTTATCTCAAGGTATTGATTGAAAACAATGCGATGACGATTTTTATGAACTGGAATTGGAGTAGATTCTTTTGTCCAGTAGTAAACAATTTTTGCTTTCTTTTCAAGTTCTCTTTTAGGTCTACATGGTAGACGAACGGTGTCATTTAAACTAACGTAGAACGATCTTTTGGACTCGTGCTTTATTCGAGGTTGCTGCTTATGTCTTGCAGTTGAACCTAAACATAGAAACAAAATAATAATATGATGTTTTTGAAAATCAATAAAATGTTTATTTATTTAATTTAATTTATTTAATTTGTTTAATTTATTTATTTAATTTATTTTACCATTTAATGTTAGTACAGCGATACACTGATGTGTATCTATCATGAACGCATACCCCAGATGTTAAGGCAACAACCCGCACATACCAGACTGATAAACAACGATTGTGGTGTTATTTATTCCAATGTCTAGATTTGAACCACTATCAGCTATCACCCTTGCATTCAACCACCTTACCAAGTGAGCCTTCAAACTCTTCTATCACCCCTTCACCCTTCACAAATAAAATAAAAATTTTACTTGGGATTTGACTTATTGTAATATGGACAACCCTAACAAGCAATTCTATAGAAGTTAATCTGAATTTAAAATTTAATAAATGGAAACAGAAATAATGCTGCACGGAAATAGCCCTAGTTTTATGTGTTATTAATGAGTGATTAGGGTTACTAATTCTCCCATTAACATATAATCATAAACACAATTTGTCAATAATAAGTCCTTATTGACGTCAAAAATGAATGCATGAATTGCTATCTTAACAAATAAAATTGAATCAGCAACTATCAAGAGATAATTTCATATAAATAGTCCATCTTATCTTATTTGCATGCAAGCGCATTTCTTTGAGAATATTACAACACATTCTTTGTAAAATGGGGGGATTAAAAGATTGAAAATTCAAAATTATAATGTATGAAGAAGGATTTATAAACAAATAATGATTCCTTTTAGTAAAGGTACAGAAAAAAATATATCATTTTTGAATGAGGCACAGAAGGTCTGAATTTAAAATATACAATCCAAAAACACGATTAGGTATAATTTACTTCTTTATAAAATAAAAGTATTTTGTGAAGGAGGAAAAGAATTTCATAATTTGCGAAAACAAAACAAAACAAGAATGACGTTTGGAATTTCCATTTCAATTTACTGAAGCAAACAAACTAGCATGAAGATAATAATAATAATAATAATAATAATAATAATAATAATAATAATAATAATAATAAAATAATAATAATAATAATAATAATAATAATAATAATAATAATAATAATAATAATAATAATAATAATAATAATAATAATTAATTACATGCAGTGAAATGTTGACATAAAATTATACAGTAATTTGAGAATCTTGTTAAAACATTTTGTTTTTCAACATCATTTCAAAAATAATAACACATTGACTCAAAATAAGGCACAAATATATTTATCTTTGAGTCCTTGTATCTTATTCCTTATATAGAATCATATCTGTTCATATATGCTGACAACCAGTCACACTTAGAAACATTTATACAATTATAATCTTTAATAGTTAGAAATTTAACCTCAAGAAGAAAGTAAAGATTAACACATTACACACAATTTGGGTATAAAACTTTGCTAAAGATATACTCCAAAATGTTATTATTTCGCTCGCACAAATACATTTTCAGAAATTTGACTGATCAATAATTGCAATTCAATTCATTCCATGAGTTCTTCTCAAAACATTACCTGGAAAAATATAGACTACAATGCAAGCAGACAGAAACATGTCAAAACTCATCTAAACAATAAATCTATTAAACTCACCTTCATAAACACTTGATATCCAAATTATAAAAATGATTGGCCAAGTAAGAAATCTCATTTTGCTGTTTTCTATTGCTCATTTGTTATATTTTACCTAAATGAAACATTGGAATTATATTAATCTCACAATATCATTCATGAATAAAATTTTCACCAAGCACAACCACCTCTTATTCCTAATATTATAGTGGAAAACAACATTACAAATAAACATTTCATCCTCATTATACCCAGTTTCATACTCATCATTTTTAATGCTTGCATGTGTTGGACAGACTCTAACTACTGAAGTTTATGCTACCCTATCTTTCACTATGTCCTTCTCTTAAGACCTTCCTAACTACTTAACCAAACAGCTCCTTGCTAAGCTTAGTTGCAGTTTGCTTCAAGATTATCTGGTCCTGTAAAGAATGGAAACTGAATAAATAGTTTTTGTGTATTATTAGAATGGATGTTGGAACAGTGTTGGAATTGAACTGTAACAAAACTACCAAAACTACCAACAGCTATATTATCCCTATAATACACACACACACACACACACACACACACACACACACACACACACACACACACACACACACACACACACACACACACACACACATATTCTTTCTGGATGATCAATTATTTCAGCCTACCAAAAACTTTCAATTCAATGCTGTTGACTATAACTTTTGTATATACTTCAAAGACTTTTTTAGAAGCTTTCAAAAAGTAAATAATGCCAGTTTTTTACAGGGTTCCATGTTAACTGTCCACTTTGCTGTCTCTCCATTAAAAGCATTTAAACACAATGACGATCCAAAAGAATTACTTTCTTAGAGACATGTATATATTGTGACGATCCAAAAGTATATAAGTGACTTTCTTAGAGACACGTATATATGGTGACGATCCAAAAGAATATAAGTGACTTTCTTAGAGACGTATATATATTGTTGACAACTTACTGTTCTTTGCTTGGTTATTGCTGGGTGTTTAAATGTGAAATTATTTATTTTAATTATATAATTGTTATTTTTAGTGTTTGCATGACTTAAATGACCAACAGTTGACTTGCTTACTCTTTTATTCTTATTCTAAAGAATGACTCTTTATACACTTCAAAATGTTTTGTTGATTTGGTTCTCTAAGGGATCATAATGACAATTAAATATAAAGACTTCTTCACAGACATTGGCATTTTCTGTGCAATTTCGTGCATTTTGTTTGATTTTTAGCTATGGACAGGGTATATATAAGCTTGACAAAACATCAGAGAGTAAATATATATATATTTATTGTCTTACACCAAATGTTGGTAAGTTGTGTCTATTGTATTTTAGTCTACTGCAGAAGAAGAAACCTGTTGCCTCTCTCTGTTATATAGCTAGAAGAGAAAAATGATATATGGTGATCTCACATATTTTATTAGTAAAATAATATTTGATTCGACATTTAAGTATTGCAACAAAAATACTTCCATACTTGTCACCAAAAATCATCCAAAGCTTCAGCCTAAAATAATGCAGGTTTACTGTTCCTTTCATCATCAATCAATCTCAGAAGTATCAACATTATAATCCTCTAGAGTAAAAATTTCTTAACGCTTCACTTAAACACAAGTTACTCTGAAAATACATTTCGAAGATAAACATTCTCTAATCTAAGTTAAACTATCATTATCGCAAAAAATAAATAAATAAATATGAATGTGTATAAATCAAATTGTTATGCACATGGCAAACATAAAAACATCAAAAATATTCTGCAATATTCTATCTACCATATTGTGGTTATGTTATACCGAGGACCGCTCATCATAACAGACGGTCGTTGTGTAGAAAACATAATAATTAGCGCTATTTTCAAAATTAGAGAGAAAATTTTGAGAAAAAAAACCCTAGTCCTTCTAACCACTAATTACGCATTTTTAAAGTTTCAAAAAATTTATCATAAGAATTTTCATGCCGTGTGTTATTTTTTCACGTACAAAAATGAATTTGATCATAGTTCTTTTTTTTAATATAATAGTTTTTATTCAAAAAGCCCCCCGTAGCAGTCGAAATCTATCTGTTCTTCTTAACTTGTTTACTCATCAGCGTGTTTTACGAATGAACACTATGGACGGGATGTTACATGTGAATGATAATAACCCCCTGCTAGTATTTGCGTCAACTAATTATAAAGGGTAATAACGTTTTACGACGCGAGGAAAATATATTCCGCACCTGCGTTTCGAGGTTCGTAGTTCTATTTTCTATGATCCTTTTTCATTTCGAGATAATATCGTATAATACTGAAAAAACAAAACCTCTTTGAACTAACAGACTATGAGGCTGTTTATGAGGAGTATCTGTAACGAACATATGTGTTTGAGGACAAACGATTGTTATTCAGATGGCCAGAATATTAAAAAAGAGTTTAGTTAAGAATGAGATTGAAAAATATTTCAATGTTTCAATGATTGTGATAAATTCCTAAAGAACCTTCCCTGACAGGATGTTTCTGCATTTTTTATGTTTATTTGTCAACAAATAATAAAAAAAAAGCATTTCTGTTTTCGTGTTATCCCAGATTTCGTTCACACCATCCCCACGTGTTCTTCATGAAGTTATTTAAAACGTTTTTAAACGGCACGACAACTATGAATCATCTGATAACATCTGGTCCTATCTCCAAACAGATCGTTGTTCAAAAATATCCTTTAAATTACAATCTATGTGGATATCTCTTGCTTGACCCTTTTCATAAGAATATCTTCTGTTATCGATTTATCAAAAATAGATTCAAGTGAAAAATCTTGAATGCTTTTTTATGTGTAATATATATAAATTTTAAAATTGATGATTTTAACAGAACATACTTAGAAGAAAATGGAACAAATGGAAAACCATAGTTTTAAACCAAACCCTCCCTTGATGTTATTTTTGTCTGCATTTATATAAAGAAACACCATAAAAAATTTTTAGAAGCAAAACTTAGATCTAAAATAAGAAAATAATAGAACTAGGCCCTTGGCTAGGTTTCTTATTAAAAAAACGTGTAATCCTTTTTTCATTTTGGTGTGGTGCTACAACAAATAATATGTTTCCAAAACTTTGATTTTCATTTTTTAGATTACAGAACAAAACTTGATATGCCCCCTCTAGAAATCATCGACCTTAAAAAAAAAAATATTTATCCATTCATCATAAAATATCCATTCATCTTAGTTGAAATGGGGTAGAAATTAAATGAACTTACCGTTCTCAAACATCTAGCTTTTTGTACACTATGAAAAATGTTTTGAATATGCTCGCGTAACAACTTTGCAAAGCAAATGGAATGATTTCTATTTTATTTCTATGTTTGGTTCGAAATTTGAAAATCTCCATCGTAAAACTAAATCCAGACATAATCTAATCATAATACACATAACAAAAAAAATGAAAACTTTGATGGAGTGTGCACCGCGGGGTGAGATATTTTGGACTAAATCTTTTATTTATATTCAGTAATCTTATATTTTATATGTTAACAAAAAACATATTTACATTTCAAACAAAAGAATCGAATAAGTTACTGAGGACGTCTATTGTCTCACTCAACGTCAATAGTAAGATTAGATGCAAATAATAGAAACACAGCACGCGGTATCTTCCTTTGAGTTTATATTAAACAAAAACTTAGTTTCTACATGACATAAATAACGAACACAATTAAGAAAGTGACTAACTCATTCCAAATGAGTTCATACGAAGGAGGGTTTAAGAAGAGCCGAAAGTTGTAAAAAGCGCTTAAATTTAATAGAATAGCGAGATACTCAGCTTTCAATGGTTGATTGAACGAAACAGTTTTTTTTCTCCATTAAATTTCAACAACACTACTGGATGTCAATCCTGCATTTCCTCTTCAAAATAATCGAACACGATTCAAATTCCTTCCTTCACTAGCAGGTGATAGAAAACACAACAAGGTGTGTTCGAACAATGAAAAATAGATCTTTCCTACTCAATTTATTTATTTATTTATTTATTTATTTATTTATATGAAAAAAGGTGTTATTCTGGGCATTATTAGTGATAACGATCCAATTTTTCAAGTAAAAAAAAAGAAATTGTACTACCGTACTAATGAGCTTGTAACCAAGACAACATTGCCATGACAAATCATGTTGATAAAACTACTGATGTTTTAACGAAAATTAATTCCACGAGATGCTTGGTCAAAGTACAGTAAGTAAAAATAGAAAAATTAGCGACCAAAAATCACTCGTCAATGTTTATATCGCCTAGGTAACTACTAGAAAACGTACGCCAAAATGTTTATAAAAAAATAAACAAACAGATATTAAAAAACAACAATAGATTAGAATAAACAAGAACATGTTTATGTATAATTAAGATTTGGCTAACCGAGGAAAACATCTGAAACCAAACAGTAATTGGCAATACGCTACCATGTTGGACTCGCCCAAACGCGCCAACTCCATTTCCAAATTTTCTGTTTTAACTTTCATGTCGGTAAATCATAATGACAAATTGAATATTATTCTAAGCTGTCAAAACATTTACGAATGGAATAGTTTTTAAATACAAGAAAAATTTTAATGAGATGTCATGCAAGCCGTTTAATTCTTTGTTACAAAAAAGCCTCTTAACATTTAATTAGATATAGAATTTTTTTATTAACTTTTTGAGTTAATATTTGATCATTAAAATGGAGATGTATTATATAAGTGGCATGCTGAGTTATTCTTCTTCTGTTTCATGAAAAATCGTTTAGGAACTTTCAAAATGGTGATACATCTTTAAAACAGATGAGAGAGGGAGGGGAGAGAAATCTGGTAGAATAAAAAATCACATCATTATAATATGTTGACCGTTTCATTTCTATCTCCCAGACTTGTAAACCAAAAAGTAAAACTAGAGGACTGGGAACAAGATTGGAAAAGAGGTGCTTGCAAACCCTACCCATACCCCTTTTTTAGTTTTCAAGTAAAATCTAACATTACAGTAACTGAAGAAATTTTCCCTTCTTTTTTGAGAATTGGAAACTTCAAAACTGCAATGTCGCTATAAGAAGATGTCAACTTCGTTCCCAGGATGTCACATAAAATGATCTTCATGCACGAAATGTCATTTTATTGTTTTCAGATCTCTTGAATTTTGAATACTATCGGAAAAGCAAAGAAAAATTGAGAAGATGTGAAAGAATGGAAGCTTTTTGACATGTGCTTATTATTTTTGACATGCTTATTATTACACGATTCTCTGGAAAAGTAATGACATCAACATGATGTTTTTATCTTCTTAATCTTTTTATGAAATTATATTTTTATTAACCCAATCAACCGATTTTGGCCGCTTTTTCTTTAATCCAAAATATGCGAATGAATTCTTTTCAACGAAATCAGATTTCAACTTAACTGACGAAAAAATGTGTAACTTCTTATTTGTGCTTTTAATAAATTTAGCTTTCATCTGTAAAGGCTCATAGTCCTTTTTTCCTGGTTGGGTTTCTTTTGATTTTTAACCAAATCAACAAATATAACCAGGAAACAACAAAGAGGAAACATAATTAGCGACTGTAAATTACGAACGAGACTGTTGAAAATTTATGTATGTCTTAGAAAATTATGAGAATATAAGAAACTGAAATCTCTTCCATCATCTATCATCTATCTTTCACTTGTTTTTTATATATGTTTTATTTTCGATTGATGACGGAAACCTGTGTTAAGTGACACCAAGCAAATAGTGTCAAATGTTTTATGAACAATCACGTTTGTTAGCCTCTTGACCGAAGGATGGACCTACTAAACGAAACATTTCATCATCATCTATATTTTTGTTTACAACTCTCGACTAATTGGTGAAAAGTTCACAAAAGCTACCATTACCGCCAGCTAAATGTTCGAAGACAGAATATCGAATGCAGAACTAGGATGAGTATTTTCCCTGGTCCACATTAGAATCTTTTCCTATCATTACTTATAAACTTATAAATTTTGTGCACAAAGCAACCAACATCCACCAAGAAAAGGGGACACTAAAAATTCATATTGAAGAGGATTGGAGAAGTTTTAAAATCGTGGGAACGAGGCAAAAACTATAAGTAAACGAGGCAAAAACTAAAAGTAGAGCGGGTCTTGTAAAATGACTGTTCTATCATTCAAAATAAATATCTTTTTAATTTACCTATCATGAGATAATAATCCAAAAATTACTTTAACCAATGAGAAGAGCGATCTTTTTTGTTAAATCAAACTATCGAATAAATCTAAAATTTACTTTTTGGGAGGCATGCGCACAAAAAAAAAAATAATAATAACAATAAGCGAAAAAAAATTGAAAAAAATATTCTTTGATCGTTATCGCATTGAAAAATCTCATTAGCATATAAGAAGCATTAATAAAAAAGATTAATAAAGAAAATTAATATAGAAAATTAATAAAAAAAAGAAACGTATGAAAAAACCCTCTTACTTTCGTTTGGAGGTCGATCCAACAACAACTAATGTCAATCAAGTGCTTTCTACAAAATATTCGACAAAATGAAAACGCTTGAAAAAATTATAACGGTTTTTAAAGATTTTTGGTAAGAGAAAAAAAGTGGCCGAAAACACATTTAAAAACACTTTTTAATAATGAAAATCCACTAAACTCCATTCCTTGCTCGTTATTAGATGTAAATTACACCGAAAATTTCTAAACGGAATATTGATAAAAGATTTAATTGAGCAATTAGCGATGTTAATTACATCAAATCGTTATAACCATGTATAAAATATGTCATTAAGAGATTTATGAACCCCTAAAATGTTTTCGTCCACTGTCAAAATTTTCAAAATATCAAGTCAACAAGGTAATTTAAGTCACGAAGAGTTATTTCTGTATCTTATGGCAAATTCTCATTTGGACATCAACCTAAGTTCACAAAAAGTGTATTTTGTAATTAGCTAATGATTCTCACAGAGGGATCACCTAATCCTTGCAGCTAAAATATATTTTCTCCATCTGAGATGATTTTTTTTTTCTTTCATAAGAATACACAACTTGATTTCTTCATTCTTTCCGAGGATATTTCACGAAAAATAACATTTGAAAAATTGGCCGAACTCACATAAAATGCTTACCTTGATGGGAAGTAACGTGGTCAGATTCTTTCAGGAGAAGGACGCAATCGGAGTAACTACTTGACTTATTGAGATAGCAGATGAATACAACTATTTGTAGTTTTTTCTTTTTAAGCAATACGTCAATCATTTTGCTTTTAAAATAATAACTGTCAATTTTTGTGGCTAACAAAAAGCAGCCTCTTTTTCAACTTCTTTGTTTTGTTATCTAGGCACTCATTTCTATTCTAATGTAAATCCCTCCCAAAAATGTATGTATATATATTTCTTATGTGAGGAAATATAAATGATGAAATATGAATAATAAAAAAAAAGTTCTTGTTAATAAGAAAATTGGATTTTTATGACGTGTAGTGTGTCTCACAATGTTATGACGTGTAGTGTGTCTCACAATGTTATGACGTGTAGTGTGTCTCACAATGTTATGACGTGTAGTGTGTCTCACAATGTTATGACGTGTAGTGTGTCTCACAATGTTAGACTTGAGGAGTTCACAAATATAAAAAAAAAAAACTAAAAAAAGATAAGAAAAAACAGGAGAAAAGAAAAATGTTTTTTTTTTGTTTTAAGACATATTGGTAAAAATTTGACAGTTGTCAGGATGCGGTAATTGACAATTTCTATTTTTAATTTCAATTTCCTAAAACATTGAGATTTCAAAATTACAACACATCCTCACATAATCGGCTGTATGATCATTTTATTATATGCAAATAGTATGGTTTGCCAAATTTATCTACCTTATCTATATGCATGAGAATTATTATTTATATTTTTAAAACATTACTTGAAACTTACAAACTGAAACTTACATATCTTAAACATTTAGAGTTGTGTCCAAAATGAGATCAAATTCAGAAAAATAAACACTTAGAAAACTTCCGATTTGTTTCAACAAATTTAAAAGTATTTGAAAGTAACCAGGAGAAAAGACCGCCATGTAACAAGTGGTATTAAACATGTCAATCACAAGCAACCAAACTGAATTACAGCGCTAATTGAATAATTTGGTGTAATAACGAAAGAACGCATTTTTTTAATTTCAGTTCTCATGTTTGCGCAATATTATCGAAACTAGAATTGATAAGACAACGAAGTTTTCAAGTTAAAAATGAAATGAACGAATGGATGAAATAAATGAACGAATGACGTTATTTTCAGGGTAAATGACGAGTGACTAGATGACTGAGAACATTTCTGAAGGAAAAGATTTTTTTATGATTTTTTTACGAAGGTATGTTTGAGCATGGTTGTATTGAAAGCAAAAGGTCATCCTGTGATGTCGAGGTTGATTGGAATGTAACTGCGCATCAGTTATCAAAATTACAAAATCAGCTCGTAATATCGGTGATCTAGCTAGCTATATATACTTCTGCAGAATATGATTATAAATCGTCGTTGAAATATAATCTCGGTTAACTCTTGAACTTTATCAAGAATAAATTCTTAAAAATTTCATTCTTACCAAAACAACAAGCGGTTCCGTTTATTCACTGTTCATGTTCACGATCATAAAAATGCAATAGCAGCGCGAATCGTCCTAATTTTGGCAACAGCACAAAGCGCATGCTCATTAAAAGAATATTTGGAAACCTCAAGTATCACTATCACGTGACTTACTTGCAATTTATTTAAATGTGAATAGATCTTTTTAGTAAATTACGTCAACGAGGAAAAAGGAACAAAAGTAAAAGTGACGTAACTTTGATTTCCTGCTCAGAATTTAGTCTCACGCTCGCATAGGTTCGAATTCTTTTGATGGTTTCAGCCACTCGAATCGGTCTCTAAGGATCTCCTCAAAAAGAAAACCTCGGGAACTGCTTGTTTGTTGTTTTAAAGAGATAAGAGATTGTCAAAATAAACAACTATAACTAGAAACTTCTGTTTGGTAGACTTTTTTCTTTTTAGATGTATTTAGCTCTTTATCATAGGAGATGCACAATTATGTATGTAAGAATGAATGTACACTGTTGAATATTTTTTCTGTTGTAAAGTATTTTTTCGAATGGAATGAAAAAATGTAAACATTCGATTGATGTTCGAAATGTTCCTAAATCAAAAACATGAACACAACTGTCCCTTTGTTTTTATATGATTAACCAGTGTTCACATGGCATTAGTTCGTGAAGTTACAGTTTAATTCACTCGTAGTAAGTAAAAATAAAATTTTTAACATATCATCCGTACTCGTTATATTTTCACATTTTTGACTTTCTACTCGTGAATTAAACTGTAATTGCACTCGCGTCGATGCGATTACTAGTACAAATCGTATAGATCGTATAGATCCATCGTTTAGATATGAACCAATACACATACCGTTATTGAGATATGAACAAAACGATGATGGACCGTTATTGATATAGAATGTAATTTGATATGTATAACAACCTTGCTTAATAGCATCGATACCCTGTCGTAGCAACGCACTTTTAGTCTCGAAATTCATTGACTTACCAGCAGAACAGTAAGACTTCTTGGTATATCGTAAGTACTATTGATATTGAAAACGAGGCGGAACTGCTAAAGACAATATTCAACAGTGTACACTCAGTGAGATCGTAATCACTTATACGTAATGATGATTGATAAAAGGAAATAAAAAAAGGTATCACGCTTTCGGGTTTTTTTCTGCAGCAAATATTCGCGAGTGCAGAATGCAATTACACTGTAATTACACACCCCGTTAACCAATTAGAATCGAGAAATTGTGCATCTTACAATAGCATTTAAACTAATTCAAGCCAACAAACCAGCAATGTTGACCAGCAATGTTGGCGTAAAGCCGGTTTTCCACTAGGCAAAATATTCCGCTTGGAGTCTAGCGGCTTTTGTTTTTAATAAATTCCGCCAAAAGCGTCCGCGGAAAAGTAGGATCAAGTTTTCTCCCGCGGAATATTCCACAAACCAATCAAATGGCTCAATTAGTGATCACATGGAGAAAACAATAGCCGCTCCGCACTGAATATTCCGTCTAGTGGGATACCGGCTTAAATGCATATCGTGGAAGTATTTTGGATGACGCTAATAGATTCTATCAATATCATAAACAAGCAAGTCACGTGATGTAAACAGTTCATTACATGGTATTTGTGATGTTATTAAAGCTTAAGTAGGCACGTTTTAATGTTAGTATCACAACAAGGAAATTACAACAATCACAAATGTTTAGTAATTAAAAAAAGAATTCCTTCTTTATGGTAGGGATAAAAGAAAACAAAAATTCGCAAAAATTTAGCAGCACAACAACAACCAACAATATCTTTCCAGTGAAATCTAAACTCGATTTTTCAAAGGACCCATGGACATAATTACTATCTACTCATTATATGATATGATTTCGGAGCAAGTGGAAACCAGGATCTAAGAGGCGGGACTGAGACTTACAGTATCAAAACATTAGGGCGGGATTATCATTTACACAAAGCGAGGCGTATTATAATTTCTCGGTATTCGTGCTTCTTGATGACTTCCCTGTCTTCAATCGAACTGTCTCACTCTTGTTTTGATTCTTGTTTTGATGTTAATTACGTTATCGGGGAAAAAAGTCGGGGAAAGGTGACTAATATTTTTGCAAGTGACTCAATTTTCCCCCCGACTTTTAATAAGGAATTCATATCCGATGCTCATTAGCTTAACCAAAACTCGTTCATAATCACTTGTTTTAAGTAAACTCGATTATGGTAACGCTATAATTAACAATGCACCCGCCTATCTTTTTAATAAATTGCAAAGAGTGCAAAATGCCACAGCCAGCTTTGTTAGAGGACGATACTCCAGATATTCAGATGTTGTTGCTCTCAAATGTTTACTAACAAAAGAACGAGCCGAACTTAGTCTTGCTAAACTTGCATGGAAATCAATCAATTGCCAAGACTGGCCAAAATTCTTGCCAATGCAAACCAACGAACCAACGAGACCAACGAGAAACTTTAAAGAGAACGAATTAAAACTGAATTGGAGTCACAACATCGTATCCACGTTCGAGCATGAAGCCTCAAAATTATTTAACGATCTACCACCGTCGTGTCGTAAAAGTATAAACTACAATAGTTTTTGCAAAGCAACCAGGACTTATTTATTAGACAAAGCATTAGCAAAAAGTCTATAAAAAAAAAAAAAAAAAATCTAAAATAGTGGAACTCATGTTATTCGAACTCTCGTTATTTTCCAATCTACCAATCTCATCCAATCTATTCGTTTCATGTCTCAACTCATAACCTTCTTAATTCACATCTGAGCATTCGAAATGCATGGGTTCTATTGTTAAAAAAATAAAAAATAAAAAATTATATATATATATGTAAAAATTTGTTTATATTTTTTTTATTCAGCACTTACAACAGTAGAATAGCCAATTATAAATATTTTGGAACTGAAATATAATCCGTTATTATTCTTATTCTTATTATATTTCACTGCTGCTTCTTTGATGTTTAATGTCTACACTTTCGACAGAACTGACAATATGATATGGAATGCTTTTTGTTTTCTGATGGATTTCAACCATTTTGTTACAAAGGCCTTCCAGGGGTTGGGTGGGTAGCGTAATATGGAAGGGGGTACTGGAGGCTTGTTCTGCCACGATAACACCACGAAGAAGCTTCAATGTGAACATTTTCTTCGTAATTACAGAATTACATGAAGCTGGGTTAAAGCTTTGACACCAGAAAATCGCAACAGTTAATAGAAGAAAGAGATGACATACACGCGCCAGTAAAAAAAAGAGGAAAAGCTACGTGTTTCACTGTGTAAATAAAGAGTTTCGTGTTTATAAATACACACGATGCACACAGTGAAGCACAATATTCGAAAAAATGTGACGTTGCGGAAAACGTGTGACCGATTAGATCCCAGACAGCATAAAAAACACAGCTAAAGGCAGGCAGTCACTCTGGCTCAGGCAAAGTAGCACAAATTTTAGTTGGGATACGATAAATGATAAGTGAGCTTACTATAAATGAGTTTTACTGCGTGAACATGTTGAACAGCTTGTTATTAAAATTGTTATTCAAAGATTGTTATTCAAAGTCGTAATGAAAGAAACTCTTGCTGCGTGGATAAAACACAGTAAGTGAATAAAAGAAAATGTGCACCACACAATATTAATGGTGATTATCAAGTGTTAGTAGTTTCTTTTTGCAATTATGTGATGCTTTTTGTATTCCTCGTATTATTTGACTCGTTGAAATGTTATAATGCATAACAATTGTGGACTTGCATTGTGATGGAGAGCGAAACTTGTTGTTGGTCGTCAGTTGTGAAGCTTGTTTGTACATTATCCAATATTCATGTGAAGTGGTACTAACATGGAGAAACTATATTCCACTCCTGCCGAGTGCTCAGACTGAACAGATTATCAGCAGATATGGAAAACAACGCGTTCCCATAAATTTCTGTATGTTTCAAGAGCAAGCAACGCGTTACCGTCAATATTTATAAAAATAATATATATGCATTTTAAAAAAACAATGTGGATAGAAATTCAGTTTCGATTGTAACATTCGGGTTTTAAACTTTATTTTCGGGTATTCCTGATATATTAAGAATTTGTTAGAGCCCTTTTTACATTATTTTGAGATGACCACACTTTGAATGATGGTTTACGTATGTTGCCCTTATAAAGTGAATGCTTTTGTTCATTTTTTGTGATAATTTCGATTTAAAGGGATCCTACCATCTAAAACAATATTCTGTAAAACATTTTCTCAGACCATAAATAAAACATCATATCTTAAACGGTATAAAAAACCCGCAAGGGTCGATAATCAGCCAAATTATTTTTTAATATTGTACCGTCTTTCCGAGAATTCGCTTCTTCCTCATTAAGACAAACTTCGGAGTAGCCCCCAAACGCCAAGTTGATCTATCATACCAGAGAGTTCAGTTTGGTGAGAATAACAAAGAAACAAGCGTGGTGCGTACTTCAATTCAAGTCTTAATTGCTAATTTGGTTTGGACCTTTTCATTTGACTGGTAAAGACGAAAGTTGATTTTGATTTTGCTTCTGGGAAATGACCGAAAAGTCGATTCTTGGGAAATTCGAGTAAAATGTTGTTTTGTTTGTGGAAATGGATTTGAATTTCACTACACTTTTTTGTTATTTAACCTCTATTATACTTGTGGTTGGTCATGGTATAGATAAATGTGTTTAACGAGCCTTAAAAAGGTCAGAACAAGTGGATCTCCACCGGGTGAGTACAGTCTTTCTATATTCGTTAGTCCACTCATACGTCACACGGCGCGTGGGGACTGGACGCTATAACTGAATTTTGGATCGAAGCAAAAGGCTGTAATGGCGGCTGTATCTTGCGAACGCTTTTGCAGTGTTGCATAGCAGTGATTCACTTCTGTCACAAAAGTCAGATGGCAATCTTGTTTTTTCCTGGTTTATAAACAAATAACAAATTTTCATTTTAGATGGTAGGATCCCTTAAAGCTTTCGTATCAACCCTACAGTTGTTCTGTCTAAAGTAAACCTGCGTGATTTGTGGATCCCCTCAATGAGAACGAGGTTCAGTTTTGTTTTAATAATTAAAAAAGATATTCCAAATTTCAATTCCGTTTGTAAAACCGATCTTTTATCACTTTCAATTCATGTTTCTATCATCGAGATATTTTCGCCAGTGTTTTATTGGTACTGGCTAAAAACACAGTTTTGATGGCTGTGAACTAATGAAAAGTCCAGCTTCTCATACAGCATTATAAATATTGAATTTCCAGGAAAAACATTCTTCGTAAAATACAGCTAAAAATTATTAAAATTTCTTTAAATTCTCAATTTCCTACTCTCATCAAAAAGGGGTACTGAAAAAAAACAAAAATGGGGGGTTAACTGACGAAAACAACGGGGGGTTTAACTGACGAAAATAACGGGGGGTTTAACTGACGAAGTTTTGTGAAGATGAAGAGTATCAGAATGAATAACCATCTCCCATAATCCAGTTCGCAAGAATTCAGTTCGCAACCTTACAAAAAGACTTTGCTCGAAATCGAAATTTCCTCAATAGGAATTAAATATAAGTTATAAATCGCAATATAACTTGTGAAAACATAGATAAATAAATATCCTAAATAACCAAAAAAATAAAAAAGGAAATACATAAATAAATAAAGAGATGAAAGAAAAACGATGAAAGAAAAAAGATTCATTTTAAACATGAATATCTGGAAAATTAATTATACGGACTCGTGCTTTTTCTTCTCCTGATTAACATCAAGTGGTTGGTGCAGATATTTATATGAACCACCTTCATTAAATTCAGTCACCGTATGACCACAACCTTTCAAGATCCATTTTGTTGTGAGCAAACCGTCCACACCTACAGGTCCGCGTGCATGGATTCGTGTTGTACTTATTCCAACTTCAGCGCCTACGAAATAACCCCTTTCATATAAAATATCGGCAACTAAGCATTATCATAGCAACCTCACCTCCATGTTCGGGAAAAAAACTGACTTTTTCAAAATTGGCGCAGTAGAAGCCAATTTAACAAACTTGTATATGATGAGAGAAAGGGAAATTTTATTTGATAATTAACCAAAAAATCTGAACGTACCTAAACCAAACCGATATCCATCAGCAAAGCGTGTGCTAACATTATGAAATACACAAGCACTATCAATTCCTTGCAAAAATCGTTCTGCAGTGGTAACTATATAAATATATATAAATAAATAAATATGAACAAAAGTTTAAATAACCACCAAAAAGGGAAAATAAAAATATTCTAAATTGTTTTAAAAACAGCATACCATTGTTAGTGATGATCGAATCAGTGTGAGAGCTACCATTTACCAAAATATGGCGGATTGCATCTTCCACACCATCTACAATTTCTATAGTACATTCTAAACTTGAATATTCTACTTTCAAAGACTTTGCTGGAATTGGACCAAAAGGAAGTTCACGAGACAATCTTGGACCAGCATGGACTATTACCTAAACAAGGTAGATAAACGATTCATTTTATCCCAGAATTCCAGAAGTCTTTACAACAAGACATTCTTCTGGTTGGAAAGCCATGTGACTTGGCTTTTACCCAACGAAATTAGTGTACTATTGTGGGAAATCAAACACCATGATCAAACGTTCCAAAACATTTTTTCATGCAAGCCAAAAAAAAATAATCAGGTGAGTGTTTTGTTTTCCCCCAAATGTGACTTCATCTACAACCTGAAGAATAGATCCATGAAACGATAAAACAACATTTATATCTCACAAATGAAACAGGCAAACATGGGACTTGAACAGTCAACAAATAGTGTGATTGGTTAAAACTATGTCATCAGCTTCGAAAGTTGAATCTGATTGGACTGTTCTCATTTTTTAACAAAAACGATAAAAATAAACAGAAAACAATTTGTTTTTAAGAAATGTAAAATATTTTGAAACTTACATCTTGATCCTTGAGTTGATTCAACAGCTCATCAAAAGCTGGTGTTTGCAGAAGTGCTTCATGGACGAGGAGTGTTTCCATTGCATTACACGCTGCTGGATAGTCACATTTGGAGTCAATTACTATTGTGGAAAAATACAAAAAAATCAAGAAAAATGAAAATGCATTTTGTGGCGTGAAAGTGAATTTCGTCATAACATCATTTCGGAAACAACCCTTATTACCGATTTTAGTTGCCATGTTCATATCTGCATCTTTGTCCACATAAACATGACACAACCCTTCAGCATGACCCAGAACAGGAATATCTTTACTAGCTTCTTTTATATTGGCAATCATCTGGCTAGAACCCCGTGGAATAACTAAGTCAACCTGATCTTTCAATCTTAATAAATCAGCCACGTCATCGCGAGAACTTACCTGGAATAAAGATTAAACTTCATCAAGAAAGATATTCCAAAAAACACTTATTCGTTATCCTTCGCTTCTTTTGAGAAAATCTTAAGAGAGGTTATTCGCGAAAGCTCATCCCCATAATTTTCCCAAAATACTAAGGTATCTTAACATTAAGAACACAGATTAGCACAGTTGTTGACTTGTTGTTGACTTCATCGAAAAATCGAAAAAATTTTCTTTCCCTACAGCTTCATTAATAACTCTATGATTGAGCATCATTTTCATTTGGTGGAAGTTTTTTGTTATTCTGTGTTAGTTGCTTTACCAGTGTTTCAAACTTCTTTTTTCTGATATATATTTTATTTGTGTTATGAATTACCACTTACAGCAAAGTAACAAAATATATGAAAATAGTTTGATCGTTCAAGCATGTTTACCATGGTTCGGTGCTACCCCTGCACGAAATCAGATGTACAATTGCTGGAAGTTAAGTGTCCATATACAAAGAGATATACAAAGAGATATACAAAGAGATATACAAAGAGATATACAAAGAGATATACAGATTCAAATTGTTTGGTAAACTATAACTCGTTTCATATTGGTATGTTTCCAACTGGTGAGTTATTTCATATTGGTATGTTTCCAACTGGTGAGTTATTTTTTTAAAAAGATCATGCTTTTGGTTATTACACACAAGTTCAAATACCTATGGGCTTATCTGGACTGACACAATGTTTATTTCTTGTCTTCGAAAGGAGTTATTATGGCGAATGTAGATTTTCCTATTTTTTGGATCTTATTCATAAGCTAGGCTACTTTTATAAGAAGTGCCTTTTAGTATATTGTATAACTATATAATAGGTTGTAAAGTACTTTTTCTGATGAAGTAATCCTACACTTCCTTTCCTCGAACCACTGATGGGATTCTCTTTGTTTTATTGTTTATTTATGTAACTCTATACCATCTATACCATACCATGGAGACATTTTTAATTTTTCTATCTCAAATTCCATCTCTTTTTGAGAATAATTCCAGGAATCGGGTATGTCTAGGAATTTGATTGGTAATATGGACAAAGTAGTTGTATGTACTTCTTCTGGGAACAAAAACAAAATCCCTTTCAACAGGGAAAAGTTGGTATTATTATTATTATTATTATTATTATTATTATTATTATTATTATTATTATTATTATTATTATTATTATTATTATTATTATTATTATTATTATTATCAAATGTTTATACAGGATGGTTCATTCAGTCGTATAATACATAAATATATTTACACTGTTTTCAAAGAAGTGCTGTTAAATAAAAGGAGAAATGTAATTATATGTAAAATAAGTTAAAAGTGTTTTATTTATAAATATACAGAAGTTAAAAATATAAACTTAGGAAGTCACACGAGCTCGTAAGATCATAAGCTTATATGATTTCCCTAGTTAAAGTTTATTTAGTAAAATCTTAAATTTTGAAAAATCTTTTTCAATCAGAAGCGCTCTTGGTAAATTGTTAAATGTTATGCTCCTTGAAAATAAAAGGAGGACCAAGCAGCTTCTAATTTCAGCTTCGGAACTCGTATCATATGCCCATTGTTTCGTGTGTTTATTTTTGATTCCAAAATTTTGAAGTAGGTCTCAAAGTTTTTAATTGTACTTCCGTTAATGCATCGATGAACATAGGTAACTACTGGTTTCATTTTAATTTGCTTTGATGACGGTATTGTTGAAAGTGTACCAACAATTTTCTGGGCTCGTCGTTTTAGTCCATTTGTTTTATCCTCAGGAGTAGCTGGTATCGTTCCATACGTCGCAAACGAACAGTAGGTTAAGATCATCACTTGTAGACCAAAGCAGCAGTTTTTTGCGTCCAGACGGGATCGCATTTTCTTCAACATGTTTATTCTTGAAGAGGCTCTCTTTATGGTATTTTGCACGTGTTCTGACATGTTAAGTGTTTTGTTCAGCGTTAATCCAAGGTATTTATACGTTGTTGTGTTGTTAATAGGTGAATGATGATGGTTAATCTGAAGTTGTGGGTAATCCAAATTGTTTAAACGTTTACTGGTTCCAAACACCATAACTTCGGTTTTGCCCTTTTTAGTGTTAATGATAAGTTCATTTTGTTGTAGCCAGTTAGTCAGGGAGCAAAAGTCGTTGGTAAGAACTTTTTCAACCTCTTGAATATCCTTGTGCGAATAAAACAGCACAGTATCGTCCGCATATTTAACAATTTTACTTTTCGATAGAACAAGTGCAGCTTCGTTGAAAGGAGCAAGAACATCAGCGGTCCTAAAATTGACCCTTGAGGGACTCCACAGAATATTGGTTCGACAGACGATAGATGTTGTTGGTAATACACTTGTTGAAATCGTCCAATGAGGTAGCTGCAAAACCAATTCTGTGGTACTCCAGTTATTCCAAAGTCTGGAAGTTTTTCGATTAACGTTGCATGGCTTATGGTATCAAAGGCTTTGCTTAGATCGATGTAAATTACGCCAGTAACCATACCATTGTCCATAGCTTTTCTAATATGGTCCAAGAAACAAACAGTTGCTAGTTCAGTTGATCTGTTTTTCCTAAACCCAAATTGGTAGGTGGACAATAATTCATGGCTTTCTAGATGTTCCATAATTTGCGTATATACACATTTCTCCATAATTTTCGAGATTGCTGGTAGCACGTTAATCGGAAAGTAGTTATCAAAACTATCATTCGCACCGGACTTAAATATCGGAGTTACTTTTGCTCGTTTAAAAGCACCAGGGAGAATCCCATTTCGGAGTGAACAGTTTATTACATGCGTCAATGGCTTCGAAATACTGTAAACAGTATCTTTGAGGAAGGATGATGGTATATTATCAAGTCCAACAGCGCATTTACGTTTGAGTTTTTTGATGTGTGATTGTTTTTGATTGTTTGCAACTCCACTGAAAATTTACAAAACCGATTAGCGATGGTTTGTTTGTCGGTGACAGGCTCAGAGTTTATTTTGAAAGTAGTCGGTAGTTTATCACTCTTTGATTTTGTTGGGAAAATCTCTTTAACTACTTTCCAAAATTTATCTGGTTTGGCTGCATTCTCTTGTAGCTTTGTTTTAAAATATGCTTGTTTGGATCGTTTAATTTCGTTATTGACAAAATTCCTTTTGCGTTTGTACAAGTTCCAATCGGATTCGTTTTTCGTTTTGCGAGCTTTGCGCATGAGCTCATCACGTGAATTCATTTCAGCGTTGATTTTATCTGTAATCCAAGAAGAAGGTTTTCCTTTTATACGTTTTGAGAAAAAATGAGCATACCTATCTAAGGTTTCCGTTAAGATAGATTGCATCACATGCCATGCCTTGACAGGAGAGTTGGTGTTGTATACGGACTCCCAGTTGGTATCAAGAAGGTTTTTGTTAATTTCGTTTAAGTCATAGTTTTTGTAGTCACGGCAACGGATCATCTCCGGCTCGTATTTTATATTGTTCATTTTTCTGACGCATGCTGTAAGATCGTGATCACTAAGACCACTTGGGATTACTGTACTGTAACTGATGTTTTGTGAGTTGTTTGTTTGAATAACGTCAATTAGGGTCGCGGTTGAAGACGTTACTCATGTTGGTGACTTTAACACTCGTTAGCTAAAACTTCGTTCATACCAAAGATATCGATTTTATTTTGTTGTAATAGGATTTTTACTTCATCGAATTTCCCCTGCAACCCTGTTTTGTTGTAACAATTTCAATCCTTTTTTTGGAGCATAAATCTTTTAAGCTTGAAAAGTTACCGTTAGGTCCAGGGTGTGTTTCAATATCTCCGCACACAAGAAGTAAAAAAAAAACCAAAGGTTTTTCTTCGAAATCTTTCCATAAAGCGACGAAAAACAATAACTCCCCTTGCCAGAATATAAATCTTCATTATTTAATGTCATGCTAATACCATCAGGCTTTGTTAAAACAACTTGATCAAAAATAACACAAGTATCAAAGCTCGTAAATACCCGTCTTTACGCGTAGCCATTTTTCTAACTCATCAAAAAGTGTTTTCAAAAAGTGTTTTCATCAAAAAAAATGTTTGAAAATAAGTTTTGCTACTGTTACTGCTACTGCTAAGTGAAATTTTATCAGCATTCAGATATTTTATCAGCATATGAAAGTGGAGACACTGTACACCAAATTTGGTTTCAGAATCAAAATTAGCTGTGTTTAGTATAATATGGGCATAACCGATATTTGTGTTTAATGCTTTTAAATCATCTTTTAATTTTTTATTGATTGTATATTTCTTACAACATCATAGTTTAACGTTGCTTCATATAATTCATATACATTGCTATGAAGAGTAGTTTTCATTACAGGATATTTTACATTTTATTTTAGGATATGTCTCTTTAGTTCCTGGAATACCCCATTTTCTGAGTACACTGGTACATGCTTTTTCTGTTGGCACAACATTCAATGAATTGAGTGAGTATTCTGCTAACTCCAACAGTTAAGCCATTACATGGTTACAGTAGCCAATTAAACCAGCTATACAATTACATTTGGCTTTATCAACTTCACTATTTCTACTGTAAATATAAACTTCTTCCAAAATACTTTTGCCAAATACTCTTCATCGACATGTAGCTTTGACAATAAAATCCTTCAGGGTTCTGGCAGTAAACAAACTTTCTGAAGAAATGTAGCATTCTTCCTTAAATTTAAGCCCTCTTTCTTTCTAATGTTTTCTTTATTTGTATTTTTTTATCTTGCCACATTTGCTCACATGGAGATCTATTTCTCACCTGGTAAATACAGAAAGAAAATCTAAATATTTTCCCGCCTCAAATCTTTATTATGTTCAGTCTCCATAACAACAGGAATGTTCAAATTCAGCAAAGATTGAATATTTGCATCAGTTATGTATTCTCAGTAATAATAACTTGAAAGAGATTCAAAGTCAACTTGTTCCTCCATATTTGTTTATGTTTTGAAACAGAGCTAGCAATTACATCATCGAATTCGGGAAAGGTGTCTTGTTATCTTCGTCGTTTTTAATCAAACGTTAAATAAAGCTTGAAGATGGTGGAAGTACCACCGAAACGTTCTTTAAATCTGTGAAAGTTTATTCCTCGAAAAATCTTAAAAATAGCCTATATTCACGAAAGTTAATTCTCACGAAAATAGACTTTTTACCCTCATTATTTCTTTGGGTTAGTTATTAATATTATTACATGTTCATTCAATCTTACGGCAATTAGCTTTAGTAACTTTTACGGTTAAACATGAAGCGTAGATTTAAGTTTTGTTTATATGTTGTTTTAATCAAAACAAAGACAATTTGGTGTTTTTGACTTGCAAAAGTTTCTTCCTTTAAAGTAACTTTATTTGAAACTTACCAATGCAACAGCATCAGGATATACTTCGTCACCATGTATTGCTAGAGCCTCTTGAACAAGTGTATGGAGATATAAATTGGTGTGATATGCCTCTTTCCCACCTTTTAACAATAAACCATTCCCACTAGAAATGGCAAGTGCTGCTACCTATCAAAACAAGAACATGATCATTATCAACGTAATCTTGATTCGTTTACAAGAAGGGGAAGTGCAATTGTTCAAACTGTTACCTGTGGCAAAGCATCTGGTCTTGATTCAAAAATGACCATCAAAACACCAATAGGAACTGTAACTTGACGCAGTTCTAATCCTTCTGCAACTTGCGTTGCTTTTAATGTTTTTCCGAGTATTGAATGAGAGTTCTCAGCAATTTGTTGTAACCCCATTGCCAAAGTTTTTAGTTTGTCTGAGGATAGGGTTAGTCTTGATAACAAAGAAGGCTGTAAGGTTCCATCTTTTTTAGCAGCATCTAAATCTTTTTTATTAGCCTCAAGGATTTTATCTTGTCTTTCAAGGAGTAAGTCACCTAATTTTAAAATTACGTCAGCTCGCTGAGATGCATCAAGTTTCTGCAAAGCTCTCCCTCCACCTCGAGCTGTAACAAAGGAAATGACACCACCATAAGCAGCAAATAATAAATCAATTGCTTTCGTCTCCACAAAAACATAAGCTGCCTAACCTTTAACTGCTTGATCTTCCACGGATATTCCAACATATTCAGCCACTGTGAAAAAAGTTCCAATCTTTTTTCCGTTCACTATATCGTTGATCATATTAATTTCTTTAAAATGACCATTTGCAATCACAACAGAAACACCATTATCCAACGCATAACTTGCAGCCCGTACCTAAGATGGTCATCGTAAGAATATATTAATGAAAAAGTATCTTTAGCAACAAATTTACCAGTGTAATCAGTATAACCCCCTTGTTTAGAGTTAACAATAAGCTTGTTAAAAACGAGTTTCAGGACCTTGTATGGCACAAATAACTACCTTTGATTCCATTCCACCTGTACCAACTCTTGAATTTTCTTTTCCATACGTGACCAATGCCTGGTCACTTGGTCTAAAAACATTTAACAATGATGAGTTTTCTTCGCCTGGTGGACCTGTATATATTCCATCAACATCTGATAGTATGATGAGCAAATCTGCGTTCATTTCCACTGCAAATAATGAAGCCAAGCTATCATTATCTCGTAAACTTATCATCTAAATAAAAGTTTGCTTAAGTGAGAACAGAAAAAAACAACAGATCTTAAATTACAAATTTCAATACAAAAGACTTGATGATTGAATTTATAGTATCTCAAATAATACATTTCCAAATTAATTTTTGAAACACCTGGAGGTAACCCAGTAAAAATATTGTTTGCTATTCATAAGACACAGATGTTAATTCAACACAACATGCTATTCGAGTCGTTATAAGGATAAAAAAGCACAATTTAAAACTAGAGCAACATATGCAAAGTGAAATCTGTCCAAAATAAATCCATCCATAAGTCAAATAGATCTTCATTTTCATATGTTTACTTTCATCAAAATATCATGAATCCAGCTCTCAATTTCAAAAAAATACCCAGCACATTTGAAGAAAATGAAAAACTTTATTTGTAAGGTAAAATTGATACATACTGTTCTCTGTCTTTGTGTAAGCTAAATAAACAAACAAAATTCTCATCAAAATACCATATTCCAACAAAGTATATGATATAGCTTTAGTGAATAATTAGAAACTGAGACTTACTTCAGTCAAGTCAAGATCGGGACTAAGTAATTAGAAACTGAGACTTACTTCAGTCAAGTCAAGATCGGGACTAAGTGGAGGAGCTACCACGTCATTTGCATTTACAATTGGAATGCAATGCATGTTTATAAGCTGTTCAAGGGTGGTTTTCAAATTATGTCGATTATAGTCATTCTGAAGATCTGGTTTGGTCACCAATACCTAAACATAAATAAAAATAAAAAGATTGTGCATTTGGTTCTTGATTTGAGAGTTTTTCACAAATTCATAAAGAGCATTAATACAAATCATCAGAAGAGATTGACATAGTGAACTGAGTAAAAAAATGCTTAAAATATCAGTTTGATGAATAAAGTGCTCGATATTATTAAAATGGAGTAAATTGAAATATCATATTTCCAACATTAAAATTAAAAAAAAAAAGTACATGACTTCAAGTTTCATTCTTAACGTATTCGTCAGATGTACACAAGTGAAACTGTGATAAAATCTAGACATTTTTTAAAAGTATAACACAATTATAAAGGTGGTTAAAAATAAGAGTCCTGTGGGACATATTTACAGTTCTTTAAAAGATATTTTTTGACATGACGAGACGTGGAAACCAATTCTGTTCTTTTGTTTAAAAGTTTTAATTCCGACATGATAATATATGATATGAAATATAATATTTTAATAAAAAGCTTATGAAGTTAGTTATAAACCACATTCATCTTGAAGTTCTATGTATGAGTGGTACAGACAGCTAACTTTACCTGAGCGACTGTTAAACCATATTGATTAAACATTTCATCATAAAGTGATAAAAGTCCTCCTTGTCCAACTGCAGCGCAAGCACGAGAATCAATGTAGTCCTTAAAAAATGAAAAATCTGAGATGAAAAATCACGAAGAATATTAACTTTCTGCTTCTTTCCATTGTATAGAAGTCAAATTCAATACTCTATATGTATAATGACAATTTATAAATACAATCTGAAATACAAAATACAAAATCCGCCCTTCACAATAAGTTTCTAACTAGTTATTTAATCATCTTGTCATTTTAATTCAATGTTTCTATTAAGTTTCAAATTTACTGAGCAAATTGTTTTTCTTTATTAAATTGAATATTCAGAATTTTATTTTTTTAAAACACAATGACATCAGCTAAATATGACTATACATCATGTGAAAAGTCTTCCATACCAAATTTTGTGTTGTTGACCTTTTCGTCAAATGCATAGCCAAAATTTTTGCAAGAAGAAGAAAAGAAGAAGAAGAAGAAATATTTTAACTTCTAAAAGATGCATCTCCCGTTAATATGTAATAATATTACAAGAAAAGAACGTTATGGAATATGGAAATTTATGTTTACAGTGACACACTACAGCTTCAGTGCTTGAGACGAAATTAGTAAAGGAAGAAAACGAAAGTTACGTGTACCTGGTGCGATTTGTGAACAAAATTTAAAAACGTGTGTCACAAGAAAATTTGCCAAAAACTTATTTTAGTTTTAATCATCACAATCATCTCACAAACATGTGAAACTCAATTATGAAGTGAAGAACATTTCAATTCCAGTTATAGTTTTTAACCATTGAAATTTTTATTAGGAACACATGCCATATATTTTTCCAGGTTTATTATACAGTTCATACCCTTATTTAACTGTCATCATAATCCCTGCAGAAAACAAAACCGACAGAAAATTGACTTAATCATTAAGTTGAAATATCCATGACTTATAGAGGAAAA
Source organism: Turritopsis rubra (assembly GCA_039566895.2). Classification (NCBI taxonomy): domain Eukaryota; kingdom Metazoa; phylum Cnidaria; class Hydrozoa; order Anthoathecata; family Oceaniidae; genus Turritopsis; species Turritopsis rubra. Next base: position 523,981 of record CM077624.1, on the reverse strand, counting down.
CAACTTTGGAATTTTTAAACAATATGTGCACGACTTGAAAATCATCTATTAACAAAACTGACGTTGAACTGACGGAAATACTATATGGCCTGAATTGATAATACATCATGCATACACCATACATAACAGTTTCGAGATATTTTTTGGACAGTCCTTTCAATGATACAAACTTTAAAGCACTCATTCTTTTAAGATGTTTTGAGATGCACTTTTATCAAACAAAAAGAAAGTTGCTGGAAAGACTTATAAAACATTTAAAACTTTAAAAGTCAGTAATTATTATTATAATATTTTATCTCACTTTTAGAGTCAATTTTGTATGTTTCCCTCAGTTTGTGTAATATGAAAGTCTAGTTTCACTCTGACCTATTTAAACAGTATTACATGTTTCCTTAATGTGCTAGTAGTCCCAGTACTACTGGAAAAAAATAAATATAAACAACAGTCATGATTCACATTAGTGTAAGTTAAATTTACAAAAATATTGATCAAAAAATTGTTGCAAGCTACATCTTTTAATAATTACTTCGTGTTATTAACCCCATACTATACAAATGTTTATCTCAATTGGCAATTTTTGTTTGAAATTTAACATCTTTGGCAAATGCTGTAAAACAATCTACAAAACCCAACTACGTGGTTAAGGACCATTTTAACTCTTAAGGGCATTCAAAAGGCGTTGGCCAGGGTGCAGATGGAGTCAAAACTCCCCTATCCTAAATCCACCACTGAGGAGCCTATCCCTTACGACAGATAATTATCACCACCAATTCCATTTCTTCAAACAGCACAAGGATAATATTCTCACAACACCTTCAAACAGCACAATGATAATATTCTCACAACACCTTTGACTACTAAAATTCAATAAAGCAATTCTTCAGGATAATTGATCTGACTAGACAGATATTTCCCTTAAAACTATGATGAATAACAGAGGGATCATAAGCAATCCTACCTTGACAAGAAAGTCATTACAAAAAAGTATAAATTCTTATCTGGCTCTAAATATTTCTTTATATTGACTGGATGACTCTAATCAACCATTCCTCAAAACCTAATTATCTTAAAGTCTACTAACTTACATCTCTAGGTGGTATACCAACAGCTTTCCATAAAATCTACACAAGGAAAATACTACTCCTAACACTAAATTAAAAAAAAATCTAAATATTACTAAATATTTTCAAAAAAAATAAAATAGATTTATTATGCATGAATGAAATGTTTATTTTCGCAACTGATTTGCTGTTTATTCATAGAAAATATGTTTTTGTTTGTTTACTTTTTTTCTTTCTCTCTATTATCTCAAGTGATTTATATCAAGTGATTCAGCCAAATTCTTTGATGTTCTCAATATTTCAGTTCTTCCTTGTGTAACATGGTAGCTTTTTCCCAAGGAGGCCTAGTCAATCCCCTTATCTATGTGCTGTTAAGGCATGACAGTTGAAAACTTTTGTTGTTGTTGTATAAAAGGTTTATAATGTAAAATCAAAAAATTTTAACTCATTTTAACTCCTATTAATTTTAATCATTAGCATGAAAACTATAAAAATTGGTTTCATTTGTACTATTATGAGGATTCTTTTCCATTTATTTCACTGAAGCTTTGTGTCTGGCTATGTTTTTTTTCTTGTTTTTTTTCTTAGGTTCTCATGGTTATTCTTGCATTATTCTTCATACTAGATTCTTTAAACTCTCCAGTACTGCAATTCTAAAGAACATCACAACATTGGTTTTTCTTTATTACTAACTTTATGGTTTATTGGAAATTACTGTTTATATTACTAAGATCTGACCCTAGAGGTTTGTAAACCTGTTTTATTGTCAGAATATATGTTACGTTATGTTTAGTTCTTCTTCAGCCAAATATTTCTCCTGCACTTTATTGCATCAGCTGGAGCTCAAATAAACATTTTATATAATATTTTTTTTACAAAACAAACAATTACATCAGAGAAAGGAAAAGTGTGTTTGTGGTTTACTCACATAAACTTTACTATTGAACTTCAATGAATCTCGCATTGTTTGCTGCATTGATAATTCACTGCGTAACTTTTGACGACCAAAAGCAACAGCTCCACTTGTAACTACCATCATTTGTTTGCCAGCATTTTGCAATTCCGAGATCTATGAAAGTTGTAAGTGTGAGGTACATTTGAATTGCTTTCGATAATTGTTTAATATAGAAGAAATACCCACTTGTTCCACAATAGATGCTAGCCTTCCTAGTGCCACACCATATTCATCTTCTCTAGTAATAACAGCAGAACCAAGCTTCACTACTATTCGTTTTGCATCAGCCAACTGATTTCGGTATAGAATGGGTGAAGGGTTCCGAGTTGTTAGAGGTGGTCCACCGAGATTTTTTAAGTTTGTAGTTTTTATTAAGTATCTCCTTTGCTGCATGCATAATTTCCAAACTTCACTATGTTTGGTGAATATTCGATGTGATGATTGCATTTTTTATTATTCACTAAACATAATCTATCTATCTATATGATTAATACCACAAGGCCCATTCTTAGCGGGTCCATTCTTGTTATATATAAAATAACAAAAAATACTAGTTATATAGTTGTAAAATAAAAGCAATTAGACACTAACGATGCAGTTAGAACAGAGTTTAACTGTGTGTGCAAAGAGATTATAATAGATTACAAGATCAAGTTCAAGATTAGCTTGGTCTGAAAATCTACAAAATGTTTTCATGAATCCAAAAACAAACTGATTAATACAACAGACAATACTGGCTCATTTCCATGATGTTAAAAAATAAATCTCCAACTTCACAAGAAACCACTGCAAGCAAGTGATTTACTTTCATCATATTCAACTAACACGTTTATGAATTGTTTTTCTGTATCGATCACCTGTCAAGATACATGCAAGCACGTGAAAGTGTATTCTGCGGAACATAATCACGTCACTTAAAAACATCAATTAAAGATGGCTGATAAAGAAGTGTAAAGCTGAAAAAAGTGGAAAATATGGGACTTTTCGGTAAAACTCCCCAAAAGGATCCGAAAGAGCAGGTATGTTCGTTGGATTTTAGGCGAGACTAAATGGAATATCATCAAATCTGACATTATTTCTTATCTTCCACATAGCTTAACAACTTTTTCTGCAAATCAAATAAAAAAACAACACACAGAGCAGCGCGCGCAGACGACACACTAGCACCGAGACACAACACCTTACAGGTCAGTCAGGGAATAGTGAAAATTAGGACATTATCAGCTAATTAGGATATTCTCCTAATTATGAAGTAAAAAACACTCCTAATTAAGATATCATCTCCTATTAAAGATATGTCAAGTTCAAAACAGTCCGTTTTTTTCCAGCCAGCAACAATCACACATCTTTAATATTTGCTCCTTTTCTGTAGCGTAAGATCCAGTAACTTTGTGAAACATTAAGTTTTTATCTGTAGCAGCCACTCCGGTCATTGCAGAAGCCATCTTTGTGTAAATGCTAAATCCTATTCACCAGATTAAACCTATACACCCACACCACCACACCCTTACTACAATTGGACGTAAGAAAGTGAAACATGTACTATATATCTCTTCTAATTACGTGAGGATGCATGTAATTTTGTGAAAGCATGAAAAATATGCTTTTAAGTTTGTAATTTTAAGAAAATTCCTATATAGAGAGTTTATGCTTCTCCTTACCTTTCCAAAAATGTATAGTTTTATATGGTTACTGTTTAAACTTACAAATATATTCAATGATTTAGTGTTGACCTTGTTGCGGGATGACATTCTCAAGGAAAAAGGACAGTAGTGCACATTGTCACCAATTTGAACTCAAAAACCGCTATGCAATGTGTTCAAGCAATGTTGTTTTTTTTTATTTATTCATTTTCACACCTTCTGATAAATTAAAATAATTCCTAAAGGAATTTAAATTGCACTTTCACACCGTATGTGAAAGAAAAGCTTTTTTGAAAAAAATCTTTATAGCAGGGAAGCATTATCAATCAGGCCATCCAGTTTACAAACAGGTCCGAGTTTATCATACTTTCAAATGATATAAATATTTTTTTAAATTTTCACTACGGAAAACCCACAAAATTGGAATTTGGAATTGGAATTTGGTGAGAGAAATTGGTGCAAAAAAAGAATGTTTGCTGTTGATAACATAATGAAGGTTTTAATAATTAGTTGGCTAGAAGATTGCTTTTAATTGTTTTGTGTTGTTATGGGAATGGTCGGGTTGCTATAGATAAAATGATTCAATATTGGTGCAAGAAACCATCCATCAAGTTTCATACTTTTAACCCTGGCATCAAGTTCATTTTCAGTAACTTTCAGTGTGTAACTTTCAGTAACTTTGTGATCTTGTACATCAATTTGTTTCTCAATTAGAAAATCAGCTTTTTTAAAAATATTTTTTTGTTTGGAAAAACATCCTTTAACATCACCCGCATATATATTGCTTACACTCCCGCTTTATTTTTTTCAATTCATCGGATTTTTTTGTGTCAGAATATTTCCTGGAGAAACTTTTCGAAATTAGAAAACGAGGTTTTGATTACCAAAAGCAGTTTTAATGTTTTATTTTTGTCTCAGTATCTGACTTTTTACAATCTGGGTCATCTATGTCAAAAATGCAATGATATTTCCCATAATAACATGTCTTGAGTCGAATATGTCACAACATTATAAAATTTGTTCAAAAATTATTCTGCCAAAATTTTATCTGCCAAAATTTTCTGGGTATTAATGTAGCCCAAATGGAGTATCTGCACAGAGGCTCTGTAATGAATATGAGACCTCCTGCACAGAGGATCTGTAACAAATATGAGACCTCCTGCACAGAGGATCTGTAATGAATATGAGACATATTAAAAGGGAAAAGAGGAACTGCATTTTTAAATCTTGCAAAATTCAGTCCACAAACATTAATTGTCCTAATAACATTTCACAATTTTGAAAAGCAGATCAACTTCATATTTTCATGTGAAACATGGTAGACATACCGATTATTCAGGATGTAATTTTTTATATTGTTTATTCAGGTTCGTGAATGGTCTTCCAATCTGAGAAAAGAAGGTCGGAAATTAGACAGAGAAATACGTGGTCAGTAGATCTCAATGAATAGTAGACAAAATTGAAACAGAATTTATTTTGGTGTTATGTGAAGCTACTTGATGTTGGGTGACACCCCAAAAAAGAGTTTACCAAATATAACTTCGATTCGACCAATGAAATTGAGTGTTTTTATTTTCTATATATATAGAAACCATCTAGTTTAAATGACATTTACTATAACATGATGAAGTTGGGATGTCACGGTATAATGCCATTCAACTAGAACGACACAGACACAGTATGTTGCGGTAATGTTCGCCATTGATAACATATTATTTATCTCTATTTCAACAATAACAGTCAGTTTCATGTTGTGAATGTTTTGGTTAAAGTAACATGGAAACAATAAAGAAATGATTGAAGAGAATTTGTAATAGCATTGAATAAATAGAGTTGTAAAGAACGTCTACCTGCAAGAAGAAACAACAATCAAGTGCTCTCCTCCTCAGAGGTTGCAGTTCAAAATCTGACCAACTCATTTCCACGATTACAACAGTGTGAATCGATCCACTCAGCTTGAGAGCTAAAATCTTCCCCTCCCCCTTGATCAAAACCAAAATATATCCTGTTGCAATTTTGTCATACCTTACAATGCCTGCACTAAAACGTTTGTATGAATTACGATTTTAAAGCGTACGAATCTCTTATTTCAAGGAATCAAAACAACCGAAGCTGGAGTGCAACGTTCAATTAAAGATGCTGCAAAAAAAGGTCAACAAGATGTCTGCTACATATTAGCTAAAGAAGTCATCCATTCACGGAAAGCTGTCAATAAACTTTATGCTGCCAAGGCTCAATTAAATTCTGTTGATATGCAAATGAAGAATCAATTAGGTAAAAAACATTTTCCTCATCATTTAATTCTGTTTCATGATTTTTTGATGAAGGTATCGATGTTTTGTTTTTCATATAAGCAACTTTAACTTTTCATTTTAGCAACTTTAAGGTTGACACAAACATTAGCTAAAAGTACGGAAGTGATGCAAGGCATGCAGGCACTTGTTAAAATTCCTGAAATTCAAGAAGTCATGCGGCAGATGTCGAGAGAAATGACCAAGGTAGCATATAGTTTTATCTACCAAACTGATATATTGCTTACCAATGTGAAATATTTACTTTTCTTTTCAACCTATGACCTTGATCCCAGAAATCTCTGTGCCACTTTTACTTTGGCGTGAAGATGCGCGAAAATAAAAGGGCTCGGGAATAAGACATAGTGTTGACATATAATATATAATATATAACAATAAATAAGAGAAATGACCAAGGTATGAGAAGCCACATTTCAGAAAATTTATTTAATAATAATGGTGGTGTTTGGGTCCCACCATGTAATAATGGTGGTGTTTGGGTCCCATCATGTAATAACGGTGGTGGTATCAAGTAATAATGAAAGTAGTAAACATGTATGAGAAAATTCTTCTTAGAAGTAGGAATAATGCTTTATGTTACTGAACACCAGGCTGTGTTTTATATAACTGAAATCCTCTAGGCTGGAATAATGGAAGAAATGATTGAAGATACTTTTGAAAGTATGGATGATCAAGACGAACTTGAAGAAGAAGCTCAAGAAGAAGTTGACAAAATATTATTTGAAGTGACCAGCGGTATCAAACTATTTCTCTTGATGCAGCCACATGTGTACCACGTGACAGTAAGCTGGACTTGATATTTCTTTTTGTAGGTGTATTGGGACAAGCTGGTCCAGTTGCTGCTGGTGGTTTGGAGGTATAACATATTTGAAAAACCTTTGCAAACAAATGCTTCATCCAGCCATCGTATATATTCTGTTTTTTAATGATCCTTTTATTTTTCCAGGAACCGGCCGGTGCAGAAGCAGCCGATGATTCTGAAGAAATTGACGAAATGCAAGCGAGGCTGGAAGCCTTGAGAAGTTAATCAATGAAGTTTTTATGACACGTGTTGTAATAACCAGTGGGCTAATCATATTGACATCATTCATATGAACACAGTGAACCAGGATATCAATATCTACCATCAGTTGATGGAAGTTTTATAAAATGTCGATTTAATATTTGTAAATATTTCTCTTTTCTTAACACTTCGCCCACAATGACTGCTTGTTTTTTGACAGCTTTATGGAAAAAACAATGAAGCTTTACTCTTTGTTCCTTTGTTCCCTGTACGGCGGTTGCATATAGTTTGTCTGACAAATCGTTACCATAAGTAAGTGAGGGTAAGAGTCAGGCTTTGCCTTATTATAAGTATTCTCACCGTATTAATTAAATGGTTACGATTTGTCAGATGAATATACTCGTTGTGAACGGGAAGTTAAGCCTATATCATGTTGCGGTCAACCATCACTAATTTGTTATCATCATCTTTATTTATAAAACAAATCAAATAGGTTAAAGGAGTGTTTGTATTTCATTTTGTGCTTACCCCCTAAAAGAGATTAGTTGAAATACAATCTGGCAGGGTATAATTTCTAAATTCGGTCATGGAATATTTTCTAGATATCTTCTGAACGTAAACAGTAATTCGTAATTTTTATAGCTGTCAAGAGGGACGGTAAATGTGCTTTTTGACATCCATACCAATGCTGGGACGGGGGTCATTTATAAACTTTTGACGGAAATTAAGAAACAATTGGAGCTGTCATTTAACAGCGTCTGAGAAAACATTGAATAAGAAGAAAAAATCTTTTGGTTTGTCATTTAACAATTGTTTTCAGTGTAATGGTCTTCTTTTTAAATGTTTATGTTATTCTTTGGAATAAAGAACTAGTTCTCTCTCATTCTATGCACCATGAGAGCTGAGAAAGTTCTAGCGATTATCTCTCTTGTTTGTTATAATTCCGTCATTTATTCGCACGCCATAAATCTGCGACTAACTGGTGGGCGCGGAAATTATGAGGGAGGTGTGGAATATTTCTCGTCCGGTGAATGGCGTTACATATGTGATGATTTTTGGGATATCAGAGATGCAAAAGTCGTATGTAGACAACTTGGTTTCACAAAAGCGATTGAAGCCACCACCAGAAGGTCAGTGCTGATTTATTTCGTTACAATTGGCAGAATATCGTCATGTTTTCAAGTAATATTAGAACAGATGTCCAGCGCTGCGATAAAGATGATGTTGATGATGTGGGATTAAGATTGAGAATTTTTCCAACATAATAACACACAGGCATGATTAAAAATCCTCCACATGTCCAGCTATGACCAAATGTTCAAACAAATGTTGCAAATACGAATCCTCGGTTTAGGTTGCCGGTAACCGGTGATCTTAAGTAGGATGGTAAGTAACATAGGTTTCGTCGAAAAATCCAACAAAAACGGAAGCAATATTATTTTTGTTATTACTATGATAGTTATGGTTACTGTTTTTTCTATCTTTGTTTTGTTTATTGATTTGTTTTCAAGGTAAACAAACAAACATTGTTTTATTTTATTGATTATCTACGTTAAACACAAAATATTTCGGACAAAGAGTTAGTCCGAAAATATTAATGTTTTTGTAGTCCAACATTTTTAATATCGCGGTACAAATTCACAAATGATGAAACTAGGTACTGGATATGAAGTTGTTTTTCTTTTCAAATTTGATCTGAAACATGTTCTTACGATTAGTGACGGTGAAATAAATACTTTTCATGTTTTAGCGCACGATTCTCATTAGAAAGAAACGCATCATATTGGTTGGATGATGTTCAATGCTGGGGAAGTGAGGACCGTATTGAACACTGCTACCATCGTAATAATGGTAACCATAATTGCAAGCACATGAAAGAAGTTGCTGGAGTTGTTTGTACTAATGTTACGGAAAACGATAAATTATTCCCAGTTCCATCTTATGGCAGTGGCGAAAAGGTAATGATGTAATGAGTGACGAAAGAATTTATCCACATCCAGCAACAAGAACCTATTTCTTTTTCATAGGGATCACAGATTAAATTTCGGTTATCAGGGCAACCAGAACACACATTCATATCAACCGGTTACTTGCAACTGTTGGTGGAGAATAAATGGCGGTATGTGTGCGCTGATGGATGGACCCACGAAGCTTCTTTTGTTGCATGTGGTAACCTTGGATACCATGACGTAGACAAAGAAACAAACACGACAAGAACCGCTAACCTGGATGAAGGGAATATAGATTATTATATGACGTTTGTTCATTGTATTGGTCTTGAGTCTACCCTATACGAGTGTGACCATGACGGTTTTAAATCTCATAAATGCGAAACGGATGAACCTGTGTATCTGACCTGTAAACGTTCACCTTTTATCCGAAAGAACCGGTTTGATGTCGTTTCACTGGCTGTAAGTAAACTGTAGTCTTTAAATATCAAATATTAAATTGTTATATTTAACGTAAAATAAATAAATAAATGTTTTTTCATAAGAATCATGATGTCCGACTACGTGCCGGATCACGTCATTCAGAAGGACGTGTCGAAGTTTCACATGTCGGTAGGTGGGGTTCAATATGCGATGACAACTGGGATATATTGGATGCAAATGTATTTTGTCGACAAATGGGTTTTGGAACTGCATTTGAAGCAACACATTATGCATCGTTTGGAGAGGGGACTGGTAAGGTTTGGTTGGATCAAATGAATTGCACTGGTCATGAAAAAAATATCAAAAATTGTTCGCATCTTGATTGGGGTGAAGGGGATTGTGGTCATCGAGAAGATGCAGGTGTCAAATGTCATTTCCCACACCAAGGAAAACAACAACCAGTACGTGTGTTTGAAATTATCATTAGCACTAATCCCAAATAAACGAACTTCAATTCTAAAAAATTTCATTTTTTGATATTAGATTCGAGTGGTGGGTGGTCCTAAGGAATTTCTTGGTCGTGTTGAAGTGTTGTCGGAAGGAAAATGGAAGGCAATTTGTGGAATTGATTGGGGTTTAAGAGAGGCTGAGGTAGCATGCAGGCAAGCTGGTTTGGGATATGCTAAAAGAGGGTTTAGATCATCCAAATATGGTAATCACGTGATATTCTTTGTGAAGATTTCCATGAGAACCTGATATCGATCTAATGAGTAAATGTATTTTTAGGTTTGAATAGAGAGTTTGCCATGTATACAGTCAAATGTTCTGGAGATGAATTATCACTAGAACACTGCCAACATAAAACGCTAGGAACAGGTGGTCAATGCCGCTATTATGACATGGCAATTGTTCATTGTTCAATCAGTAAGTACGACTTAGTTACCAGGTCTTCTTATTGTGTGGTTATTTGTAACAGTTGTTCGACTGGATTTTTAGCTGCTCCTGATCTTGTGATGGATTACCGTGAAATGAAAAAAACGATTCAACTCAACACAAAATCCCTTTATGATCTATCCTGTGCATACGAGGAGAATTGTTTAGCTAGTTCTGCTGCTCATTATATGTACTATCCTGAACATTTTCAGAGGACTTTGTTAAGGTGAGGGTCTAATTCATTAATTCTACGAGAAAGATTGTAGCAATATGTTAAGAACTTTCCATGATTGTAAAACATCATTCAGATTTTGTTGGTTCTATTAATGTTACCTGTGAATTTTTCTAAAAAGGTTTACATCACGTTTTTGGAATCGTGGTACGGATAGTTTTCGACCAAATATTTTGAAAGCAGAATGGGAATGGCATGAATGTCATCGACATTATCATTCAATGGAAAGATTTAGTGATTATGACCTTATAGGTTTATCTCTTTGTTTCATTTTATACTTTTCTTATGTTTTCTTATGCCGTCTCTCTCACTATACGTTTCTAAGTAACAGTGATGCCATGTAGCAGATAACACAGTTTTAAGGAATATCAAGTACCACGGTCAATTACACGCCCGAATAAAAACCTTTTTACCTGGAAATTCTTTTTTTTTTATTATTTAGACGAATACAACGTGAAGAAAGCTGAGGGACATAAAGCAAGCTTTTGTTTGGAAGATAGCACATGCGATAAAGGGGTCAGCAAATTTTATAATTGCACAGATAGAGGAGACCAAGGGATCAGTATTGGTTGTGCTGATAATTATAAATGGAATATCGACTGTCAGTGGATTGATGTTACAGATATCATAGAAGCGCGGCATGTTGGGAAATATAAGTTACGCGTTATTGTCAACCCATTACGTAATGTTTTTGAGAGCGATTATTCCAATAACATCATTGCTTGCGATATTTATATCCATAACAATGAAAAGCTTAATGTTACAGATTGTTACATAGGTGAGTCTTTCATGTCCTTTTAAAATCCATCCTTGGGCGATTAGGATATAATATAGACATACGAAACTTTTGTTTTCTTAGAACCTTGTGAGCAGTTATCACATGGTGGCACCTCTGATGGAGCGTGTTGTATGTTTCCATTCATATTCAAAGGACGGACTTACCATCATTGTACGACTGACGGAATACCCGATCAAAACAAGTTGTGGTGTGCTACTACCAGTAATTATGATCGAGACAAGTTGTGGGGCCGGTGTTGAATGATCGAGACAAGTTATAGGGTTCCTGTTAAATGTTTTCCCTTTCTTGAATCTATCTTTCAGACCGATCATCTTCATCTTCATTACATCCTCTGATGAGATCTCGATTTGATTTCAACAAATTGTATGAAGGAGAGTGAAAAGTGAACCCTCCATCTCTTTATAGTGAAAACCATCTATCACGAATATTCACAAGCGACATTTATAAACATCATGTAAACATACACTGAAAAATATGCAGTACAAATAAAAAAAATTGTGATATTTCTTGAAATTAATAAGATCATAAAAGTTTAATAGTTCTGTTTTTTATAGCAGACTTATTCTCCACTGCACTAACTACATTTTGAACGACATCACGAAAAATTGTCATCGTGTAAACAAACTCTTTACCATTTGTTATAAGAAATGCGCAACCTCGAACCCAGGGTCTCTTGCCTTTTCGATATACGGATGGCGGCATTTATCGCATTTCGAAAAAAATCAGCTGTATATCGAAAAGGCAAGAGACCCTGGGTTCGAGGTTGAAGAAACGCGGTGAACCAACTTATTTCCATCAACCTTTTGCCATTTGTACCTTATTGGCCCTTATTTGACTGGTCCTAATTAGGCCAAGGAAAAAAAATCGTGCTTTGGCCATATAGGGTCGTTTTTGGCCAATCATCAATTTTAACGTACTGACTAAACAACGGAACCACCTGAGACGATCTAAACCGAGCTGAGGCGATCTGATACGATCTGAGACGAACTGAAAGCACCAAGAGATGAGATTCCATCTTCTCGAGAGTGAGCTGCCCGGCTTGGACTTCCGTGCGGTCGTAAAACCACTGGAAGCTTTATTGTCACGTGACCATGAACTAAACGTTCGAAACATCCGGCAGCCGAAAGGACGGGGTTGATTTTTTTTCTCCGTGGTGGATTCAACTCGTCTCAGCTCGTCTCTTGGTGGTTTCAGTTCGTCTCAGCTCGTCTCAGCTCGTCTCAGGTGGTTCCGTTGTTTAGTCAGTACGTATTTTTGTGCCGAAGAACTGCAAATCCACCACGACACGAGACAACAGCTCGTCTCTTGGTGGTTTCAGTTCGTCTCAAATCGTCTCAGATCGCCTCAGCTCGTAGTCAGTACGGCAATACGCTGAATCACATATGTAAACACATTGATTGTTCTTAAATATTTCCAAAAAGATGTAAATGTATACTTTGTAACTGTAATTGATTGTAACAAAACAACATTGCATTCCGGGATATATTTTGCGCGGTCGACAAAACATTTAGCAATCTCCCAACAGCGTCTGAGAGCAAAAAGTGGTTGTGAATCACACCTTAAAGTAATCGTGACGTTGTTCTGATAAATACCACAAGTTTCGTTCGTGAGGGACGAAATTTAAATTGAATTAAAGTATCTTCGTGTAAACACAGACAACCAGAAAAGAAAACAAACTTTTACCAAAAGTCCCTTTCTACAAGTGGCCCTTCACTTTCGTCATTGTTACTGAAAGAATAACAAATATTTCTGGTATTTAATCACGTGTTTTCATTGGAGAAAATTAGCGCATATCCTGCAATGTAGGTCTTTTAAAACTTGATCGTGTCGAAAGAAAGTGCAGGTAGAGTAAATCTTTCAGGTTAATCAATACTGGTAGTTTTCATTTGTTCCAACACATGTCTCTTTTGTATGACCATCATTGACTCAAAGCTAAGAAAGTAGACACTGAATGTTATTACACTGTTTCATTTTTTAGGGGGTCGGGTACAAAAACGTGGTATTTACTCACAACTGGTTCAAAAATTATCAGATCCAGAAACCTGTTCGGCATTGACCATCGAGCAGCTCGAGCAAATTTTGAATTTGGTATTAGTGGACCATTCCCTTACTGGATGTTTACTGGCTTTGTCGCATAAATTAAAAGTAAGTCCATTGATTTAGCTTTAGCAAATCTAACACGGATTATATATCTTGTTTGTACACGATGCAATTTTAAAATGCTTGTTTATGAACAAGTATTTTGTGTGTCAGAGCTAAGTAAACAAAAGGTTCTGTTATGGAATTGAATAATCGTAAACATGAAATTATTCGTTTTTGGAACAGCCTTCCTGCTGAGATCGATAAGTTTCAAAAATCTATCTATCATATGATTTAATCATTTTTCTTTGAAAAAATCAACTTTGTTCCTCTTAAAACAACATTTTCGTGTTACAATATACACGAATGTAAGCTGAAAAAATTCGACAATCGAATGGAGAAATCTTAAGTCACAAAAGCTAAAATAAAACATTTCATTTTTGACGTTTTTTCTATAAATACAACTGAACTCATGCATACAAGATTATGATAAGACTTGAAGAACGACTGCTGTTGACATGTTTTGTTCTTATCAGATTTGTTTATTTAAGATCGATGTCATGTTTTCAAGTGATAAAAAGAAAAGGAAATAGTATGATCACTCACTATGTTGATGTGTGTGAAAGAAGGTATATTGAAGAAAAGATTTTCTTGTTTGTTTGTTTAGAATACTAAAATGATGCGTCGACTTTCAAGCTCCAAATCAACCCAAAAGTCTTTACTGGATTATATTGATATCGACCAAGAGTTATGTGGTTATGAGAATCAAGGTGTTCTGTTTAATGATGATGAACAAGAGATTCCCGATACAGATTCTGTCGACAATGTTATTGATTATGTACCACCATCTGAGCATGAAAATGTTACAAATACAGAATCGGAAACATCGGAGATGAGTTCGGGTAGTGAATGTGGTAGTCCGATAGTACAAAAGAAAGGATTGCGTCGTTTCTTTTGTATGCCTATGAAATCTATGACAGGAGCGAGACGATCGTTTCGGAAAAGAAAAAATATAAAATCTCAATAATGTCACCAGAAGAAAAAAAATCATTCTTATCAATCACTGAACTTAATCTTGAACCACGAAGCACGATGTTCTTACGTTTGGGATGTGTAAGAAGAAATTGGGAATTTCAAAGCTGTTGTTTTTGACAATAATTTAGAGATTTTTGGATGTGTCCTGAAACTTTCTAAAATGACTAATATGAATTTATTTATGCAGAGGTTTAGATAATTTATGAAACTGAAATATATGAAACACACAAATAGCTTTTCATCCACGAGGAGTTAAACAGGTGACGTCAGCGGGTGACGTCAGCTGCATGTAAGGCAATGCACTATCCAACTCCTGCCGCACATAAACATGATTGATAAATAGAAATTGACAGTGATGACGTCACAGGGAAAAATAACAAAAATTTATTTACTCCACTATTTTACGAAAAAATTTTATTTGAATTTTTTTGCTGGGAAATGAAATTTATTTACAAGCGTTACAGTATGTAAAATTGTATGAAAAGAAAATCAAAAAACTGTTGCTATGGCGACCGAACACAACGAAACTGCGTAGGTACACTGAATGTATTTCACGTCACTTCGATAACAGCACGGCATATAGGACATGTCGGATTGTTCTAAATAAAGTATAAATAGAGTGATTCTAAAAGAGAGCAGCACACATGGTGGAGGAGGTAGGAGGAAGACGTTTGTATGGAACTTACATGCAACCACTTGTCAACACATTCAGAATGAAATTCATGAGCACAAGGAAGAATTCGAAGCTTATCATCCATCTCGAATTCACACATGCAGATCACACATCTTTCACTAAAATACAAAAAATAAGAACATGGTAAATAGGAACTTCTCCATCAAACAATTCTCTACTTCAAGCCATCACTTTTCAAACAATTCTCTACTTCAAGCCATCACTTTTCAAACAATTCTCTACTTCAAGCCATCGATACACTTTTTTTTACTAAATCAAAAACAACGTTTAAACAGAAATTAAAGGCTAAAAGAATCAATTTCAAGAAGCAGCATATTGAAGCAGCATATTGAAGACATCCTGATTAAATTATCGTCTTACTTCTCAGTGAATTCTTCCATCGTCTTTTTTGTAACAATATAGCTAGGTAATTTATTTATTTGTTCTTTTCGTAAACCAACCGGTTCAGCAGCCTGCCCTTCCTCCCACTCTGAATCTAACTGCTCAAACTCCAATTCGCTTGCAATCAAGTCAAATGCAGAAACCAGGGGTCGTTGAGGAATATAAAAAGATGAGGAAGTGAGGAGAGGATTGGTACCAAGTATCGAAGGATAGTGATAATCAACCGGATGATGTAACGGATATGGGTACGAACTGGTCCTAGATGCATGTCTTCGATAGGGGCGCGAAGCAAACGTGTATAGTGCTTGCTAAAAGTACAAAAAATAATAATTCTAAAATTTGAAATTATCTTGTCATTATGACGTCATATTTGGAAGTACTTACATCTCTTATATGACTTCTGTTGGTACAGACCACGTGATTACCATGATGGCTGATGTGACGGTGGATATGTGAATGATATTCTTGTGCTGAAGATATCCGTGAACCATCCTAAACAATTAGTCATGTTACACATTAGAAGGGTCATCAATTGTGACGACAGGAGCTGAAAAAGTTGCAGCCTTTTTGATATTCTAGTGCTTAGTTTTAAACTTATCAATAATATTATATGATGCAGAAATTCATTAGCCTTCAAAATTTCATACCATGTGATGTTCTCTCTCTCGGAATCTCGTCGTTGGTGCATGATGATAACTGGACTGAAGTTGGTAGCTACTAGCGAAGTGTGGCGGTGGTCCAGTAAACTGTGGTGGTGGTGGTGGGTACGATATACTGTCAGGTGCGAGATAGGATTGTTGGAAGTGATTCCGACGATGATCTTCCGATCTTAGTTGTTGTTGCTGATGGCAACAAGGACAGGTTATATTGACGAGATTATGTGCAGATTGCGGTATAGGTGGCAAAAACGAGCGCGGTGGATGATGGGTGTGACAGCTACAATTCGGAGGTAACTGTGAACTCAAGTGGTTATATCTGTGATAAGATGAAAAACAAGTCTGTGTACAAAAATTTCCATTACAAAAGCTCATGACAGCTGGATGGTTCGACTCATCAGTTGCATATGGGAAATTATGATGGAGACAGCAACGATTGCAGCGCGTCTAAATAAAGATTATGATATTCTGCAAATTCTGCAAACTGCATTAACACAGGATCGATAATTATGAAAAGGATGAAAAGTTACCTTGGGTGGTAAATGATGCTGCATCGGCATGAATGATGAGGTTTGAGATGCATTAGGAAGAGAATGTTCGAAATGTTCCATCAGTCTGCAAATAACAAATATGCAGGTTAAACATGCATAGACAAAAAAGATTACAAATGGTGCATCTTGGTGTAGTTTCTCTATGATGAACATTTTAAACGTTTCATCAAAACCTTGGTGTAGTTTCTCTATTATTTCATAGAAGGTATAGACATCACATATCGTTCTTAACATAAACGAGAGCCTTGCGGTTTGAAAGTCAGCGCTAACTTAAATTGTTCATACATATATGAATTAACAAGCCTTGCATTCCAACTGACTGAAGACGATTTTTACAGTAATAATTCACAATGATATCATAGACCTATGGCACAATGACTTGCAACATGTATCGGATAGATTTTTGGGCACAATTTTTTTGTAATGCTGGCATTTGGTGACAAAATTTCATTTTGCTATCAGGTACACTAGGATTTCAGGAAAAATTGAATTTCCATGATACAATAATTATTTATTACACAGCTTCTTGGTTTACACCATAAACTAAATTTTCAAATCAATAGGGTTATGTGGACACAATGAAAGGAGCTATGACTTGAAACAGTTCCTGCAGTGTTGGGCAATATTCTTGTTTACTTTTTTAATTCTATGAACCTCATTTTCCTTTCTTGAACTCTTATATGGTTTTGCAATCTGGTAGGTGGTAAATAAAGAGTGGCTAAAAGTAGAGGTATCAAAATCTATATACCCAACAGCAATTTTAAATTTTCCCCAATTTCACTTTTCAACATGGACACTTATTCCGATATAGCATTTCTTTGAGCACGGGTGTTTATTGGCTTCATGCGTAAGAGACATTTTTCATTTTAGGAAAATTAAAAATGTATAACAGCAGTATTGTGAAATACAAACATTGCTAATTTTGGGCCAGAAATGTATAATTTCATGGGGCTATTGTTTATCACAACAAAAACTGTATTTGACTACCCCTTTAAACATATCATAAGTTAGGCTATATAAGTCATTTTAGCTCAAGTTATTGTGCAGATTCTTGTATGCATTTTGCAGATTTCACTAAATTAAATAGTTCAAAAAATTCTATGAAGAAATAAACTTATATAATATACATTTAAGAAAAGAAATTTTTAAGCCATAAAATTTTTCCCATTGATAATCGTTTCGCAGTTGAGTTCAAAAATCCTCAAAAATTAAAATGTTGTGAAAAAAATGCTGGATTGACAATTTAATTCAAAGTTTAAAGGGGCTCACCCGCACATTTTTTTATTGGCTGTAAGTGTATTGGAATGCACTTTTATCGAACGAACTTATTTTCTGGGTTATTTAAGTTTTTTCTGGATTCTCTGCACATTTTTCATAAGACAAAAATGATCCTTCAGTTGTCAAACGAATACAACCAAGATATATCCGATTGCAGGTTAATATGCAACAAACAAAATGTATCCGTAGAAATTTTAAACAACATTTTGTTTTGAAATGACACAGATTAGCATAATAAGTTTCTGACATCATACAACATATGGTTGAAGCAATAATTTTTGTTTACACATTTTGATTGACAGATTTAGAAAAGAATTATCAGTTAAAATTAAAATTAAAAAAAAAAAAAAAATAACAACCAGTAAATAACTTTTTTACAAAAAATATTAACTTTCTCAAATAGGGAATGAACCAAAAACAAAGATTCCAACTACCCAAAAGTCCCGAAATATTGATTTTTCAAAACTTTTCCTTCAGTGACCACTATGGGCGGAACCTCAGGGAGTCACTAAACCAAGTGGATCGCTGCCCCAAATTTTAAAACTAACAAGTTGAAATGTATATGCAACAAAAAGCTTTATCATTTGAAACAAAGTAACCAAAACATTGAAGTAACACCTATACTTCATTACTGTAAAATAAGAACTAACAAAGAAAGAAACAAAACAAAAGGGAGGGCGGGAGGTCAAATAAGAAACAAAAAAAGACAAGAGGCCAAGAGAATAAAGAGATTGTATATATAGAGGTCTGATAATAGTCATAGGTAGAAACCACATATATAAAGGTGACTGTAGGAGAAGCATATATACAAATAAAAGAAGTGTCCATGGTGTAAATAAAATGATAATAATAGAGTTAACAGGTGAACTCTATTATTATTATTATCAATGTTATTTCGAAAATGCCTTTGAAAGTAAAAATATGTTTGTTAAAAATTAGTTTTAAAACCTCAGAAAAGGTAAATATTTGCCCTGGATATGCACCCAGTGGCATCGAAGATATTTCTGTTGTTTTCATGGGTGTGAATGCCAACAAGTTTGAATCAGACTTAAAACATGAAATTTGAATAGAATATAAATGATTATAATAAACACTTCCAGTAACACAAAAATCTTTTGAGTTTCACATATCGTATGGTACAGAAACTATACTATATCCTATATTGGACCAAACATCTGGCCTCTTCCTTCCCACATCAAAAATGCAGAAAATTTCTTGGCATTTAAACAAAAAAATAAAGTATGGAAGCCTGACAAATGTCCATACCGCTTATGAAAAATGTACTTGGAAGGTGTAGGATTTATAGAGAATTAAGACAATAATATACTTAGCGACAATGTATACTCCTTATTCCTGTGTCTACATCTTTTTTTTTTTTATTCTGTTGACTTGTTGATAACGCTACATTGTAGATGTTTTGTCAACTTTAAATAAGAAACAAAAAAAAATAATGTTAAAACTCATTCCTGTGGGAATGTGTAAAGTTTCTTTGGGGCTGTACTGTAGTAAAAACAAGTGCAAGAGATTGAATTTGATTTGTATAGATGACTTGACATATTATTTATAAATATTCGTGTTCTTTGCTTGATAAGTAGTACTGAATGTTTAAACATCTATACATTTTTAATGGAATATTAATGATCAAGTAATTATCTACCAATGTGTGCATGCATCTCCCTTGACTTATATAAATACTCTTATAGAAACTAGAGACCACATCTGTATCGCTATGATGATGGACGTTTGATGTGGATGTTTCTTTTGTGGTTTGATACCAACATACAGTGGACAGGTGCCAGGATCGACACCAAGACTAGGCTAACAAACTTGTGTTTTTGTGGTGTGCAATGCCAACGGATCATTTTGTTCTTGCGGTAAGGTGAAGATTAGGTCTTGGCAAGATTTAGGTGGCCATAGAGAATGGACGTTTCCTTTTGCTGTGTGTGTAGGTTTTTATTGGATGTTTTTTGTTTGTGGCAAAGGGAGTGCGTGCACGCGCGTGTGCGCACACACACACATTGAAAAACTTTTATTTGTCTCTCCCCCTCTCTAGAGAACCATAAAAAATGAAAATACATAAAGTAAGATTTTTCAATAGACATTAGCACTTTATCTGCATTTTCATAAATTATGTTTCATTTAAAATTTATAGCTACAGGGCCTTCTCCAAGCTATGAAACTCCAATATTTTCCACAAAATTAAACACGATCCGATGATAGAGAATTATACTAATTTGAATACGAAAAAATCATACTATCGCAGTATAGAAAGGGAATTGGAAAACAAACGTAATATCGAATATTGTACCTTCGCTTGGAATCAGTTTGAATTTGTTCAGAAAAATTTGATCGTTCAGCCTCTTTTTTGTTCTGTAGTGTGTTGTGTGAACCACTGATCATTCCTCATTCATTCTGCCATCTTTCTTTCTTTCTCGGTTGATTGGTCATAAAAGTGAATAGCTTTTTATTTCATGTCAGAATAGAAAAATACCAACCTAACTATGCCGTGCAACTTATATGGTAGATCAATGAATCAGGATTAATGTTCTTTCAGTTCATGATGTTTAGCTAAATTAATTCGAAGAATGAATTTAAATATTTCAAGAAGAAAAATCAAAACAGACCTTCCTAAGCGAGTAGCTGTGTTGCTACTGTGAGCTATTAGTGTGAAAACTTCGTATGTTAACGTTTTGAATTCGTGCTCTCATTCTAAACTTTTCACTCATTCATATAACTTCACTTCCTCCTGCCGCCTGAGTGAGAAATAACAACATTTCGCGTTGTGTGTTTTTTAAAAAAAGAGGAAAGGATATAACTACAACTACAAGCCTTCGAAGGTTATGTTAAGAAAGTTAAGAACATGCTAAGAACAATCAAGGCTTAGGAACGTTTGTTCCTAAGAAAGTATTTTTACATTTTACAAGAAAACGTAATATATAATCATCATGTTGCTTACAACAGTTTTAACATACTGAACTCCATGAAATACCGTGGCTGATTTGGACATCCTGTTTTTATTATAATATAAACGCTCGGCCGAGCCTTCAAAACACCCAGCCGGACCATATAAAGCTCGGCCAGGCGTTATAAGACCCTTAGCTTTATAAGAATCTGGTCCTTGTTTTATAATAGAAATGTTTATCTATTAACTTTTGGGCCGCAAATCATTCCGTCTGTTTCGCGAAATAGACTATTTAAAATGCTCGATCGGGTATTATAATTAACCGCCGAGCTTTACAACACCCGGGTCGAGCTTTATTACGCCTTTTTGCTGAGTTGCAAATTGCTTTCAAATTGCTTTTTTTAGAGTGGTTTCAAAACGCCGCGTGTTTTGAAATTAATTACAGACCAGATGCAAAAGACACGGCCGAGCGTTTTGAGTAAAAGACCCGGTCAACAAAGCAAAGTAGCAGCTATCGCGATATTTTCTTTTACGAGAAAAACACAACTTTTAGATTTTTGATCTTTACCAGTTGAAAATAACAAAAGGCTCCATAAACGACACAATAGAGACATTTCTACTGAATTACGTCAACATGAATATTTGATTACAATAGAACGAAGATTTGCACACTTTTGATTCACACATGTGAAGCAAGACGCAACATTAAATATGCATACTCAAAAATATGATAAAATACTCAAAACGTTTTGATATTCTTGCGTTATCTCTTGCGCTTCACGTAACTTGTTATTCAGGCTTACTTTTTGTGGTGCACGTGAAACATAAATCTTAAAGAATGTACAAAAAAACGTGTAGTTAAAGGGATCCTACCATCTAAAACAATATTCTGTAAAACACTTCCTCAGACCATAAATAAAACATCCCCATATCTTATAAGGTATAAAATAAACGCTAGGGTCGATAATCAGCCAACATTATTTTTTAATATTTTACTGTCTTTCCGAGAATTCGCTTCTTCCTCATCAAAACAAACTTCAAAGTAACCGGGTCATGTGAAAAACCAGGGTACCCAAATTGGCCCCCAATTGGGCTACCTATTTGGGTACTGGAAAATTTTAAAGACCAAATTGAGAAATCGTTGTAGAGGCGCGGCAACCATTTCTTAAAAGGGTGGTAACATTCCGCGGATGGGCATACGTGTACCTTCATTTGGCAAGGGCAATAGATTTTCTGACGAATAATACTAATTCATTTACAAACGAGAAAAAAAAAAAAAAAAAAAAAAAAAAAAAAATGGAATGCAAGGAGTATCAATAGATTTTGTTAATGGAAAATTTAGCGAGGACAACTTTCGTGAAAATGGAAAAAAATACGAAATTTTCTCCTCGCCCTATGAATATGACCACATTCACGTTTTTGTCTTCTCAGGTAGCTACTGCACTATCCTTTTTTGGTTTTGATCATGTTTTTCGTATATCAAAATCACGTTACGTTGCAAAGTCTGTACTTTTGTACGTTGTTGCTCGAGTCTGTATTTTGCACGATAATAAAAATGGTAGCATACTAATATAAACATTGCATTGGCGCGCTAAAATATTATATCATATTATGAACTTTGACAGCAAAATCTTATCTTTCTCTTTTTGTATTTTTGTTTTTTCCAGTACCCTGCGTTTTCACATGACTCAGAGTAGCCCTAGTCCTTACGCAGTTCAAGTGATAAACACCAAGTTTGTCTATCATACCAGAGAGTTCAATATTGTCCAACCGTTTGCAATTCTTTTTCAAAAGATAACAGCCACTTATTTACAGAAGGAAAGTTTTAAACCATGGAAAATACTAACAAGGAGAAAAGTAAAATAATCCAAAAAACTTGAGAAACTTGAGAACGTTTCTTTGAGAAAAATTCCCAGACTGTTAAAATGTTTAGTTTGCGTAGTCGCGGGAATTTCATAACTTTAATCTCACTAAGTTTTCGACTTAGAATCCTAATATTTCTCGAATTCGCCTCTCGCGGAAGTTTCTTCCTTTGAAATAGCGATAGGGACAGTAGATTTGCCTAAAGAGAAGCTGTAAAGAAAGCACTTGTTCAAATAATCAACCTACTTTCCCTGGGTAAAGTGATCCTGCGGATACAGTATGGAGTCATCCCACCTATAAAGTACTGTACTAGCTCTGACGTTTGAACACAGTCCGGTCCATTGCGAGCCTCACAATAACGTTGCGCGTATTCCTTATAGACCGCTTTCGAAAATTAAATGGGAGAGCCAATGTAGATCCGAATCAAACATTACTTTCTAACAGGGTAAAGCACGGCGCAACCTATGTTCATTTACAGTTCGCATCCTACCGCATAATACCAACATGTCCATATACGGTAGTATGCTAGCTGTATATAGACAGAGTTTGCGCCGTGAAGAACAACAGTATCAGTATTCATAACTAGACGTAGTTTCGTCACTTTCTTTTTTGTAAACTAACGTATCTAAATCTGCAACAAAATAAAACTCCTAACAAGACTTTTCGTAATAAGACCTAGGCGAATTAGTTTTCGCGAATTCCTTATCGGTCATAAAAATTTCGGTAAAAAGCGACAAAAAAGTAAGAGCGTCTATGATTATATATATGAAATATCAGAGGGCAGGTGACGAAAAGTTTTGCCGATGCAAAGTTTAGGCCAACGAAAGAACTGTGTTGATAGTGGTAAAATAAGCATAAAGATGCAAAAAACATACAAGTTTTTAAATATAAGTAACACGTTTACAGCATTAAGAACAAAGAATCCGCCGCATCAAATAAGGGGTCGTCCACAAAATTCGTTTGTCAAATATAGTGATTTTCACCTCAAGAGAAGTGCCTTAATGCATACAATTTTATGCAAAAAGGCACTTCTCCCCTCAGGTGAAAGTAAAACCCCTAAGAAGAAAGCTTCTTTAAAACCTTTACCTTTTTATTGCGTTAGACGTTTAATACGTCGGTACAAAGTGAACGGAAAACTTCGTTATAAGTGAAACGAATTTGAAACCCAATTTCTAGTTTTAAATTCAGTAGTCTTGGAAATAACGCCGGGACACTGGACAAATCCGATTTTGGCAATTGGAACGGGAGATGAAGGACATTCTAGATCTTAAAAACAGTATTATGTCTCGTTAAAACAAGTAAGTCTTAAATTTATTCAGAGAACTTAAAGTGCCACTTGGACCCAAGAATCTTTGGGCCACAAGCTTACCCTCATTGCAAAACTGGCTTCAATCACAAATTTTAAAAATTAGTTATTTCCAACACTGATATTAATTAATAACTCGAACTTTCAAATTTGACTTTCTTTGCTAGCAGCATTGCTTTCACACCGGTTGGAAGCAAATCTTGCGTTCGTTTAGGAACAACCACATCTGCAAATGTAAAGGATTTGTCATGCAGTTTTAGGCAAGAGGTGACAAAATGCAGGTATATGTTTGCTTCTTTCCTTATGATTTTACCATTTTTGTCGCTTCTTTCACGGAGGCCTGTAGTCTTCAAGACTGATACATCATTCGATTGAAATGCGATGCGGCACTCCTCGCATCTGGCAACCATCTTTGGACAAAGTTTATTGTCACTACGCAAGACAAGACAGTACACTTTCTTCATTTCCCGATCTGGGTCCTCAAAGTGACACACCACATGCATTATTTTGTTCGTTTTGTTGTTCATTATGTAGAACAGAAGCAGTAACCTATTAAAATGAATGAAAATGTCTAATAAATAAGTAGCTTACATTGTAATACATGTTAAACTACATGGAAAACAATTACATTAAACCACTATTTTTCCTTAGCTGTTCTAAGGTTGAGACTGAATCCGGACACAGGTGATTTAGGGTCTAATCTTATAGCAAGGAGGGAGGGAACGTTAGGTTTCTGGACCCAAATTATGTTAAATAACCCACTTTGAGTTAACAGATAAAAAGACTATGTTTTGGCGAGAAACATTTTTTGTGTGAATGCATTGTTATTTGTTCTTTGCAAGTCGAAGTGATATAAGGGCCTTCCATTGATTAAGAATGTACGCACCAATACACTGAATTTTGAACCCCTTCTTCCCCTGTAACAGAATATTGGCCATTTCCCGAACAGTCAGTTAACAGTCACATCCTCTGAACCATGTTTGGTTGTTGCAGTTGTCATGAAATTGGTTTTTGAGGTTTCTTTCTTCATAGGTTTGCATTATGAATTTATTCCCTTGAAGTAAAAATAAATTAATTGTGTGGGTTTGGTTATAGCCTCTAAAGACTTACCCACAAACTTGTAGCACCAGCTTTCAATCTTTTGGGGTAAACTTTTAAACGATCACCAAATAACTCTGCTTCTGGTAGCCTGCCTTTTCTTTTCTTTTCTGGAGGTGTAGTGTAGACTTCAAGCCAGCACTTTTAGGCTTTTTGTAGCAGTTGTATGATGGGGGTTTCAAGTCACGAAATTGTTTCACACGATCTGATTTCTTCTCTGTAACCCATTTCCTCCAATCAGTGGGATCAACAAACAAGTGATTGTATTCAAACAAACACAACAAGAATTTTATAAAAACTAATATTTCGATTTACAACGAAATCATCATCAGAGTGTTGTTACAAAAAGCTATCAAACGAATTTAAAATAAGCACAATTCCTTAGAGGCCATGAGTCCGGAGTTTAAAGTTGGACGAGTCTGTTTAATGTATAAAGCTTCTTTTATCAGTAATATGCTCCAATTATCACTTTTATCAATGACACGTATGTTCTGCTTTACTAAGTTGATATGTGACGAGCGGATATCATTCGCTTCATTAGATGATTTCACGTTATGGAATAACTCATCATGGAAGTTCAAAATTCCGTTGATATGATTTACACCTGTGCAATTATCAATATGTTTGCGGACAGCACTATTTCCATCAAACCAAGCATGTTCTAAAATGCGTTCATTCAGGGTTCTTTCAGTTTTACCGATATACTTTTGTTGGCAACCAGGGCAAGAGAATTCATACACGACTGAAGACTGGCACAGCAACGGAATACGGTCTTTTGTATTCGTGAAAAAATCAACTTTCGTTGTGTCATTCAGCAATTTAAAACTGATAGAGACATCCTTTTTGCAATTGCGTCTGATCTTTGCTATGCACGATTTGGCCAATGCTATACTTATGTCACCAAGGTAAGGAAACCTGAACCAAATAACGATAGATGAATTGTTATTTTCCAAAGACTCAGTTGACGAAGGCTGTTTGTTCAATAAACGGTGTATTATTGAATTGCTGATACGTTTAGGAAATCCATTCCATGATGCAAAACGTTTTATTGATGTGATTTCCGTTGGAAGTTTATCAGGTGAACAAATACGTAACGCCCGATTGACTAAACTACGTATCCAGGCTGTTCGAAAATGCCAAGGTACGAAGCTATTGAAGTTCGTATATAAACCAGTGTTTGTATCTTTCCTAAAAATGGTGATACCATCCGGGCATAATTCTAAATCAAGGAAATGCGGAACAACATCTTGAAAATAGTCAACAGTGAAGCGTAAACTTGGATCGAATTTATTAAGCAGTTCATGAATACGTGGAACGTCTGCAGGTTTTACAACAAGTAGAGTGTCGTCAACATATCGACCATAGAATTTAATGACACCATCATTAACTAAATCATTTATAACATCCTTCTCTAACTCCGTCATTATGATATTAGCCAGGACTGGACCTAATGAGGAGCCCATACTAACACCATCCTTTTGTTCATACACAATATCATCAAACAGAAAAGCAGTTTTGGTACAAGTGTCAAATATCAGCTTCCTTAATGACTTTTCTTTCAAAGTAGTATTCAATAACTTGTCATGGTAGATACGTTTGCAAATGATATCTATAGTTCTCTTTAGTGGTACATTGGTGAACAATGACTCCACATCAAACGAAATATAAACGTAACCATTTGTGAAAAGATTGTCCGGGATAGACCGTATCCTATCAATAGCATCGAAAGAATCTTTTATGGTGTATTGATTGGCAGTTAATGGGTTCAATAAGTTCGTAAAGTATTTTCCAACTGAGTAATACGCAGAACCAGTTGTATCGATAATAGGTCTAAATTTAGGTATATTTGTAAAGGTTTTATGGATCTTAGGTAAGCCATGGGCTCTCCCTGGTCTTGCATTCTTTGGTCTTATATCTTTATAACATTTCTCACTAAGTTCACCGGATTTTAATAATTTCCTAAAATATGATTGAAGAGAACTCAAACGTTTCAAGGTTGGATCTTCATCAAGTTTCACAAACTTGGACTTATCACTAAACAACGAATGTAATGAGTTTTTATAATCTTGAGTGTCAATTAAAACAACTCCATTACCCTTATCGGGCTTCAAAATAACCACATGTTTTCTCAATTCATTGACTGTCCTGATGGTACGCTTGTCTTTAAATATACGTTGGTCATCTAGATTGATTAAATTGAAAGCAAAACCCCGCAAAGAGTTTTTGACACGAGCTTTGGAATACATATCATTACGGCAAATATCAGATTTACAAATCTGATCCCAAATATCTTCAGCATAAGCTAGAACATCATTTTGTTTAGGCGATGTAGCAAGGCCATGTTTAAGTCCAAATTGTAGTGCACTATATTCATCAGAAGTTAAAATATGACTAGACAAATTCGTGATGGTGGTATTTGGATTATTCATAATCCCTTCTTCCTCATTCTTTTCACTGAGCAAGTTGTTGAGTTTGTTCTGGTGACGGTGTTTCACTTTCGATTCATACTTATAAACAGAACGATTAATGGATATTTTCAAAACAAAGCTTTTCATGTAAGTCATGGAACCATACAAAGATAATTTTGCATCATCAACCTCCCGTCGTAACGACTTCAGCAACTTCTGTTTCTTGTTAATTTCATCAACAAGTATACGACGATAAAACTTTCTTCTATCATTCCGCGGATTGTTCTTGACGTTTTTCCATCTTGGTCCAGTCCTGGCTAATATCATAATGACGGAGTTAGAGAAGGATGTTATAAATGATTTAGTTAATGATGGTGTCATTAAATTCTATGGTCGATATGTTGACGACACTCTACTTGTTGTAAAACCTGCAGACGTTCCACGTATTCATGAACTGCTTAATAAATTCGATCCAAGTTTACGCTTCACTGTTGACTATTTTCAAGATGTTGTTCCGCATTTCCTTGATTTAGAATTATGCCCGGATGGTATCACCATTTTTAGGAAAGATACAAACACTGGTTTATATACGAACTTCAATAGCTTCGTACCTTGGCATTTTCGAACAGCCTGGATACGTAGTTTAGTCAATCGGGCGTTACGTATTTGTTCACCTGATAAACTTCCAACGGAAATCACATCAATAAAACGTTTTGCATCATGGAATGGATTTCCTAAACGTATCAGCAATTCAATAATACACCGTTTATTGAACAAACAGCCTTCGTCAACTGAGTCTTTGGAAAATAACAATTCATCTATCGTTATTTGGTTCAGGTTTCCTTACCTTGGTGACATAAGTATAGCATTGGCCAAATCGTGCATAGCAAAGATCAGACGCAATTGCAAAAAGGATGTCTCTATCAGTTTTAAATTGCTGAATGACACAACGAAAGTTGATTTTTTCACGAATACAAAAGACCGTATTCCGTTGCTGTGCCAGTCTTCAGTCGTGTATGAATTCTCTTGCCCTGGTTGCCAACAAAAGTATATCGGTAAAACTGAAAGAACCCTGAATGAACGCATTTTAGAACATGCTTGGTTTGATGGAAATAGTGCTGTCCGCAAACATATTGATAATTGCACAGGTGTAAATCATATCAACGGAATTTTGAACTTCCATGATGAGTTATTCCATAACGTGAAATCATCTAATGAAGCGAATGATATCCGCTCGTCACATATCAACTTAGTAAAGCAGAACATACGTGTCATTGATAAAAGTGATAATTGGAGCATATTACTGATAAAAGAAGCTTTATACATTAAACAGACTCGTCCAACTTTAAACTCCGGACTCATGGCCTCTAAGGAATTGTGCTTATTTTAAATTCGTTTGATAGCTTTTTGTAACAACACTCTGATGATGATTTCGTTGTAAATCGAAATATTAGTTTTTATAAAATTCTTGTTGTGTTTGTTTGAATCTAATCCAAGATTTTTCATCACAATGAATTTATTCGGACTTAGTTTCGTTTTGTTTCTTCTTAAATTGTCATACGGACCCAGATTCTGGTTAAATCTCCGAAATGATGACGTTAATATTTATAATAAAGCTGTTATAGTCGAGCGTTTAATCAAGAAGTTACGAAAAAATGAACTAGATGTGAAATTCCTCGTTACTTGTAGAGATTCTGATATCTATCCAAAATTCACAAGATGGAAAAACGTCAAGAACAATCCGCGGAATGATAGAAGAAAGTTTTATCGTCGTATACTTGTTGATGAAATTAACAAGAAACAGAAGTTGCTGAAGTCGTTACGACGGGAGGTTGATGATGCAAAATTATCTTTGTATGGTTCCATGACTTACATGAAAAGCTTTGTTTTGAAAATATCCATTAATCGTTCTGTTTATAAGTATGAATCGAAAGTGAAACACCGTCACCAGAACAAACTCAACAACTTGCTCAGTGAAAAGAATGAGGAAGAAGGGATTATGAATAATCCAAATACCACCATCACGAATTTGTCTAGTCATATTTTAACTTCTGATGAATATAGTGCACTACAATTTGGACTTAAACATGGCCTTGCTACATCGCCTAAACAAAATGATGTTCTAGCTTATGCTGAAGATATTTGGGATCAGATTTGTAAATCTGATATTTGCCGTAATGATATGTATTCCAAAGCTCGTGTCAAAAACTCTTTGCGGGGTTTTGCTTTCAATTTAATCAATCTAGATGACCAACGTATATTTAAAGACAAGCGTACCATCAGGACAGTCAATGAATTGAGAAAACATGTGGTTATTTTGAAGCCCGATAAGGGTAATGGAGTTGTTTTAATTGACACTCAAGATTATAAAAACTCATTACATTCGTTGTTTAGTGATAAGTCCAAGTTTGTGAAACTTGATGAAGATCCAACCTTGAAACGTTTGAGTTCTCTTCAATCATATTTTAGGAAATTATTAAAATCCGGTGAACTTAGTGAGAAATGTTATAAAGATATAAGACCAAAGAATGCAAGACCAGGGAGAGCCCATGGCTTACCTAAGATCCATAAAACCTTTACAAATATACCTAAATTTAGACCTATTATCGATACAACTGGTTCTGCGTATTACTCAGTTGGAAAATACTTAACGAACTTATTGAACCCATTAACTGCCAATCAATACACCATAAAAGATTCTTTCGATGCTATTGATAGGATACGGTCTATCCCGGACAATCTTTTCACAAATGGTTACGTTTATATTTCGTTTGATGTGGAGTCATTGTTCACCAATGTACCACTAAAGAGAACTATAGATATCATTTGCAAACGTATCTACCATGACAAGTTATTGAATACTACTTTGAAAGAAAAGTCATTAAGGAAGCTGATATTTGACACTTGTACCAAAACTGCTTTTCTGTTTGATGATATTGTGTATGAACAAAAGGATGGTGTTAGTATGGGCTCCTCATTAGGTCCAGTCCTGGCTAATATCATAATGACGGAGTTAGAGAAGGATGTTATAAATGATTTAGTTAATGATGGTGTCATTAAATTCTATGGTCGATATGTTGACGACACTCTACTTGTTGTAAAACCTGCAGACGTTCCACGTATTCATGAACTGCTTAATAAATTCGATCCAAGTTTACGCTTCACTGTTGACTATTTTCAAGATGTTGTTCCGCATTTCCTTGATTTAGAATTATGCCCGGATGGTATCACCATTTTTAGGAAAGATACAAACACTGGTTTATATACGAACTTCAATAGCTTCGTACCTTGGCATTTTCGAACAGCCTGGATACGTAGTTTAGTCAATCGGGCGTTACGTATTTGTTCACCTGATAAACTTCCAACGGAAATCACATCAATAAAACGTTTTGCATCATGGAATGGATTTCCTAAACGTATCAGCAATTCAATAATACACCGTTTATTGAACAAACAGCCTTCGTCAACTGAGTCTTTGGAAAATAACAATTCATCTATCGTTATTTGGTTCAGGTTTCCTTACCTTGGTGACATAAGTATAGCATTGGCCAAATCGTGCATAGCAAAGATCAGACGCAATTGCAAAAAGGATGTCTCTATCAGTTTTAAATTGCTGAATGACACAACGAAAGTTGATTTTTTCTCGAATACAAAAGACCGTATTCCGTTGCTGTGCCAGTCTTCAGTCGTGTATGAATTCTCTTGCCCTGGTTGCCAACAAAAGTATATCGGTAAAACTGAAAGAACCCTGAATGAACGCATTTTAGAACATGCTTGGTTTGATGGAAATAGTGCTGTCCGCAAACATATTGATAATTGCACAGGTGTAAATCATATCAACGGAATTTTGAACTTCCATGATGAGTTATTCCATAACGTGAAATCATCTAATGAAGCGAATGATATCCGCTCGTCACATATCAACTTAGTAAAGCAGAACATACGTGTCATTGATAAAAGTGATAATTGGAGCATATTACTGATAAAAGAAGCTTTATACATTAAACAGACTCGTCCAACTTTAAACTCCGGACTCATGGCCTCTAAGGAATTGTGCTTATTTTAAATTCGTTTGATAGCTTTTTGTAACAACACTCTGATGATGATTTCGTTGTAAATCGAAATATTAGTTTTTATAAAATTCTTGTTGTGTTTGTTTGAATCTAATCCAAGATTTTTCATCACAATGAATTTATTCGGACTTAGTTTCGTTTTTTTTCTTCTTAAATTGTCATACGGACCCAGATTCAAGTGATTGTAGCCAGGAGCAAGCCTGTATTTTCCCAAACCTCGAATTGCTCGCACCTCTTCCCTTGTAAACTCATCACACCATTCTTGAAGCACTTCTGTCACAGGTGATACCTGATAGATAAAAATTATTTTATCTGTAGCTCATAGTTTACATGAAACACACTTACCAACCTGGTTAGAAATATAGCATGAGAAGCCTCAAACAAAATATATTTACTTTAAAAAATAATACAACCTGCTAAGTTAGAAAGTGTTGTAATACTAGGGGTAGTTCTACCCTACAGATTTGGTTTATCAATTAAAATATGTGCCACTGCTAGACAACTAATTAGGAGACAAAGCAATAGACTAGAAAAATACATAAAATATGAAGATTCCAAAATAATATAAACCAAGGTTTTCTTCAGTCTCCTGTGATGAAAATGCAACGTTTGACAAATTCAGAGACAAGGTCTAAGCTTCAATTTCTAAGCTTCCTTTATTACCAAAAGACAACAACTATGTAAATATATCATAAAAGGGACTTACTCAGTTGGCTATTTCACAGGATATGTTTTAAATGCAGAAGGAAGCTCATCAGCACTAGCACCACTACATTCATCACATAACTAAAATACAAACAGGAAAAATGACAGAAACATTACAATGAGAGGACCTGTGTTTACCTTTAGGGAATTAATTAATTAATTTACGTGAAACTTGCAAATTTTGGCCCAGAAATCGCAAAAATTGTCAAAAATATTTTCTCGGGAAGCCTTCTAAACTTAAAAATGAAATTCACACATTTTTTTGGTCTACAAAAAACTAAAGATACACCTTTAAAAACAACATATTGTGCCATTTAACGATGAAATTATGCCTTATTTTTCTCTCATGTCTATTAAAAATTTAGGGTTGACCTCGTTCGAAATTAAGAAACATTGAGGCTTAAGAATGAAAACGTGTAAAGCTCAACAACAACAATGTGAAAAAAGAAAGGGTTTGGAATATCTTTTTTGTCTGGACCCATTGGAAAAGTAATTTATTTTGGATAAACCCCCTGGAAAAAATTCCTTATCTCCTTGAATGTAAACTTCCCCACACCTGAAATGGGGTATGTACACATTTTTTTTATAAGAACATCAAAATTTTAGCTGAGGCT
Source organism: Turritopsis rubra (assembly GCA_039566895.2). Taxonomy (NCBI): domain Eukaryota; kingdom Metazoa; phylum Cnidaria; class Hydrozoa; order Anthoathecata; family Oceaniidae; genus Turritopsis; species Turritopsis rubra. The sequence goes on along the minus strand of CM077624.1, from coordinate 491,028 downwards.
TGATCTTTTAATGGTTTTTAGACTTTTTAGGCAGAAATGTTCTTATCATGTTCTTATTAAAAAAAAGTGTGTAAATGAACAACAAAAATAAGCAACATCAACGTATTTTCTGCATAGGCTAGGTGTATGACAGCCTAGAGGATAAAATCACAAACTACTCTTGTAAACTTCGAGTTTTCAAAGAAAAAAGCGCACATAAACACTAAAATTGAAAATTTGAGGCTGGGTAAGTTCTTAGGATGTTCTTAATTTTTGACCAATTCTCAGCCTTAACGTTGAAAGTAAGATCATAGCATTTCATACCCTTGAAATTATTAAAATTAGTATATAACCCCTGGAAAATCATGTTTTCAATTTTCATTATTTAGTCAGCTAAACCCCCTGGATTCTCCTAAAAAATTTTTACTCCAAACCCCTGTGGATAAAAACTGGATTAGCCCATTCTCTACACTCTGATGATGCCAGGGGGACACAGAAACTTTGCAAGGAGGAAAATGTATTTGGTGCACACCTTGTTTGCCTGGAAGTTAGGTGTCTAGAAGTTTTAGACACCTAGCAACTAGGATGAAAGAACACTTGGGAGGTGATAAGCAGTCGCATGTGTACAAACACTTGATGACAAATGATAGCTGAAAGAGAGCATGTAGTACGAATTGTTTCTCTATTTTAGATTCCGCCTCATCTAAATATGGTTTGAGAGTCAAGGAAGCTTTATACATCAGATGGGAGAAACCAGTACTTAACAAGCAAGTTAAAAGTCTGGTTACTACCATCTGTGTATAAACAGGTAAGTATAATACTAACGATCATACTGAATATCTTATTTCCTTATTACGATATAGTTTACTTATTTATCTTTAGCATTATTGTATATTTCTATTTAGGCATTTCTATTTATTCCTGTTACCTGTTATCCCCAAAGGCTAATTTGTATTTATCATTTTCTATTATACAAACTGTTATATTCTTGTGTATCTTTTTATCTCTGTAATTAGTTGCTATGGTAATATATAAACATAACACGCTATTTGTTAGTAAAAAAAGCTTTATAAGAGAACTTTGTACGTATTTTAAATTTTATAACTGATGATGTTCTTTGATAAGGACGAAACATGTCTTGCAAAATAAAACAAGTTGTTATTATTCTAAAATTCTTTTCAATCCTAATACCAATACAAAATAAAAAGAAAGTTTGTCAATGCACTGTTCAATGTCAGCGTGCCATCATTATATTCCGACCCCTGATGTCTGGGAAAGACAAAGAAGGGGTCTTTTTTAGGCCGATCCTGTTTTGAACCTTTCAGCAGGGGAAGAAACGCATGCTCAATGTCTTTCGTTTGGAATATAACTGCCCCGAAATAATCTTGGCTGTCCTAGAGTCATTTTAGATATTTAATTTCATATATATGTATATAGATATATTGAGTACCAGGAAGAGAGCCAAACAAAACAAATTGAAAATAATACTTACATCGGTATAACCAGCCTGTCGTACCATCTTCTCGAGAGTGAGCTGCCCGGCGGCATGGCTGGGTCAAAGTTGACTTTTGTTAAGAAGTTGGATTCTCAGTTTATAAAAACACAGTTCAATCAACAGATTACGTGACAAAAAGATCCTTAAAATGTTTGTTTGTTTATATTATATATATTATACATCTCGAATAACAGTTTTTTTTTAATTTTTTAAAAATAAATCCGGCAGCCGAAAGGACGGGGTTGATTTTTTTTCTCCGTGGTGGATTCAACTCGTCTCAGCTCGTCTCTTGGTGGTTTCAGTTCGTCTCAGCTCGTCTCAGCTCGTCTCAGGTGGTTCCGTTGTTTAGTCAGTACGTATTTTTGTGCCGAAGAACTGCAAATCCACCACGACACGAGACAACTTTGGATTTTTAGAAATTTGATTGTGTGGAGACGAACTTTATTTGCGTTTTTTTTTCGGGTTACAGTTAAAATTTGGAGAAAAGACCTTAAAACTGTTTGTTTGTGAACTTTAATCTTTCATTTGTGTCCATGTTGTATTTGTGAAGAACTTCCGAGCATTGTGGTGCACAACAACAAGCTTTTTACAAAATAGCAAAATAGCAGATTTCAAAACTACACGGATCCAAAGATCTTGATAAATTTCGCAACCTTAATTAATTTCTTTCACATTCCCAGGGTGTTACTGTGAGAGTATATGACAATTCCTCCTCACTAAATTTACGGTGAAAAGTCTTCGAAAAACATTTGAAAGAACAAAGTCATAACAACTCATCCTCATATCAAAAACAGACAAACAGCCCTGGGTACGAGGTTGTGTCAAATTATGATGAAAAAGAATGTTTACGGCATCTCATGGACAATTAATGAGCTATAAACTATGGAATGTGTACCAAAAAGTCGTACTTGCCCTGGAACGTTTCTGGAAGAGAGGCGTTGTTTGAAGGGTGTAGCTTTGGAAGTAAATGAAGCATAAGAGGCATTAATAATGCTGTTTATCTAATTGCGCGTATTTCCCAATCTACCACTTGACGCACCACCACCACCACCACAAGAAGAAATCCTTCCCCTCTGCAACCTCCATCGAATACGACAAAGATAACGACGATATTTTTATATTTGGACCAACAATATAAATCATCAGAGAAATCCACCATACCTTACCTGATACAATATATTATAATGGCGAGCCCTACAACATCTTACATTTGATTAAGAATAACATCTTACACCGATTCAACAGACGATCTCTGAGGACTCGTTGGACTCTCGTAGAAAACGAAATCCCGAAACCCGAACACAAGCAATAACGAAAACGAAGATAACGAACCAAACGAACGAAATAACATGAAAGAAATCGATAACCTTGGGACATTGGGACTTGATTCCAATCGACATTAATAAAGAATATGAAAATAACAACGAAATAGAACACCAACCACAATAACAACAACAACAACAACAGAGTGGCGGTAGAGTGGCGTTTCCGAAAACCTGATTGAGTGCTGTTGTAGATGTTGTTTTCAACATGTTTCAACATTAAGAATGACTTTTTCAAATACTTTCGACAGTACTGGAAGAACTGAAACCGGGCGGAAATCCTTGGGATTTGTTGTTTTTTTAATTTCGGTATTGGAAAATATTCAAAGGTTAGAAAATGAGTACATCAAGCAAGAACCTATCTGAAATTCATGTTATGGTCGTTTTAGAGTCTAGAATTCAAATTTTTCTTTAGACCAAATTGCATAATCTTGCTCAGTCATTGATGATGTGGCCGTACGATGCAGTTATTGGTTGAATACCTTAAGGAGAGAAATTTTCCTGTGGATTTATTTTCACGAGTCATTTTTTAACATTTCGCGTGGATTTAATTTCGCGAATTGGCTACCGGTGGATTTTTCGCGAGGATTTATTTTCACGAATCTTACTTTTATCATTGTTTTATATATATTGATTTTTTCGTGGTTTATTCTTCAGCTAGTAGTATATGAGTCACGGGAACTCTTTCAATTGAATGTCTAGGAGGAGATCAAAAGGAGCAGATATAATAAAATGATTTACATATTGTTTGATATCCTGCAAAACGTTTTTGACATGACCATCGTTAATTGACGGAGAACCTTTTGTAAAAATGTACGTTTTGCTAATTCTGAAAAACGAAAAATAAAAATTTTCTGCGTGAATTTATTTTCGTGAAAATCGCGAAAATTTGTCTCGTAAACAATTTCTCTCCTTAAGGTATTTAACGGAAAAAGTTATCGGTTCACAAAGTTATAATCCATTAATCCAGCGTGATCCATCGTGCAATAAAACAGCTGAAAATACGAGCTACAGATCTGGAATCATAAAACATGGGATGAGAACGTTTTTCAAAAACAAAAATGTCGGACCAATAACACAACAGGAAGTTATTCTTGGTAAACAAAAACAAAAAATAGATTTAACATAACTCTATCATCGTTTTCATATCATTTGACAGAACAATCATGGTGAAATACTGGAAGACATGTATAACTTAAAAAACACTTACTGGTGTTAAGGAAAGCACCAAAAAGGTAACAGAAATTTAACAATATTAGAGAAAATTGAAAATGAACAAGAAAAAAAATAAATAGAAAAAAATCATTGTCTTTAAAAATTTGAGCTTCATTAACAATTTAAAAAAGTTGAGTATTAAAAAACAACTCTTATATACAAGTTACAATATATAGATGACAAAAAAAATGAACATTTGCTGAAGTGAAGAAATGGTGTAGATGTTCTGATCAACACACGAAACAGACCTCAGTTGAAAAATACGCTCGAACATTTTAAGAAAGAAGTGCCTTATCACATTTCAAAAAATATTTGAATTCAACTGACACAATATACCATAAGTACCATAAAAAATAAACCCTAGGAAGAAATAAAAAATACGCCCTCACACAGAGAAGAACATTTTCATAAAACAGCTTTAACAAACCATTGAAAAATGATTTTGGCTAAACTCTGCAGTCACTCTTGCAATATTCAGCAATAGTAGCTATGGAAACATAAATGAACCAAGCATAAACAGACACAAGTGATACTTTATATGAATAAACACAATGAACAAAGTAGTCTAAAAATTTACCTGACAAACTATAGGCTTAAAGATTTATAACTTATGAAAAATATGAAAAATATTTATAAAAAATAATCAACTATGAATTTTATATTTATATCAGGTAGGTGAATACGACGTGTATTTTTACATATAAATTATCGAAATTCAAAGATTGAATTCGAATATATTAAATTTCAAATAACAGAAATGAACTAATCTAACATGAGTGTCACATGCGTGAAAGGAAACAAGCCAGTTCTTCCGGTTGCAACATGTCTACCTTCCCAAGACCCATCTTCATGCGCTTTCAGGATCTCGATTTTATCTCCTTTCTATTAAAGCAATAATCCAAAGAAATACAAATATTTTCAATTTAGCATAATCCGTGGAAATCAATGTCCCGACATGGCTTCACTCACAAAAAGGGGACAGGATATTATCTTAGATTTCTAAATACACATCACATGTCATCGTCAACTTAAATCAACCAACCAAAGTTGGATCAATAGAAACACAGCCTTTGAGAATATGTAATACCTTAAAACCTAACATTTCTTCGTCATAGAAATTCGGTTCACGATTTTGAATAGCAACAGCAAACAATGGACCAACATGATTAGCAGGAATCTAATCAGAACAAAATTATCCTCATAAAAAGACGATAAAACCATAATAACAGTTTCAAACACCCAAGACCAATACCTGTGGATGGTTGTAAACTTTAGATATTTCCTTTGGTTTCGCATAATTATGGAATTTATGAGACTTGGGCGGTCTCGATGAAGATTTCGGGGAACGAGAAGGCGAAACTGGATTGGTTGCGATCTAAGGAAAAAACTGAAGATGTTAAAATTGATAAATGAATGAATGAAGAAATGCGGGAGGGAATGGAAAAACCTACTACTTCTACATATGGTGCAGGAATCATTCCTTCCCTTCCAGTGTTATCTCGTGCTAACCACCATTTCTCTTCTTCTCTACGGATCACAGTTAGCATATCACCTTTCTTAAAGGGCAGATCTTCTGGATCCTATTTGAAAAAATAAAAAACCAAAACATAGTGGATATAATTTAGTGTGAGATGACAAGTAACAGATCACAAAATTGTCTTACAAAAGTCACCTACATTTCCAATGAAGTTAAACTTTCCACGAACTTTTAAAAGGTCTGGATTAGACAAATGATTTACAACAAATTGAGGGTCTAACTCAGTTCCAGGCCTCAAAACCTACACAACAATTTGATCATTAAAATCTCCTACAAAACTATACAGACAAGGTATTTAGACACCAACATATCATTTTAAGAGAATGCCTTCTGAATATAATTCTTTGAAAAAAAAGGAAGAAAAGTTTGGAAGCACTTACTGGTTCAGTCAAAGTAGTTGTATCCAACATGTGTTTTTTATAAAATTCAATGATGGACGGAATGTCTGCAAATCGTTGTTCACCAATTTTAAAATACATGCTGTTGACATCAAGGATAATATAATGACTCACTTTTTCGGTTTCACTAAAAAATCAGGTTTTGAATACTGCAATCGGTAGATAATTACAGACATGGGTCTAGGATAATAACCATAAAAAAACACTTTATTACAGAAATTTTCATTATATAAAACACAGCCAAATAATCTCACACTACCTTTTTTTTGAAATTCTAAAAACACAGTCAACCACCATTACATCCAACTCTAAGGGGCCTGGGCAAATGTTGAGTGGGAAAATGTTTGCTAGACTTGTAGTTATAAGGTTTGACTGCTAGGCTTTTCAGATAATGAACCTTTTCAAATAACTTCAAAAATAAACATAAAAATAAACAATACAGGAATCTTTGGACTGGGGGTGATAATAATGGGACAGCTTAAAAACACTTCTGGTTTAAAAATAAGAGATTTGACAAGGAAAAGTTGTAAAATATTTCTAAAAATTTACCTAACAGAAAGAACATATTCAGATTTTGCACCACTTCGCTTACGGACTAAGAACAAGCCAATCTTCTTTTCCTCCAGATACTTATGAGCTTCCTCACGTGAAATGCTGCCATGAAACCAACTGAATAAATAAATAAAATAAACAAAATTTTGTGAACATGTTAGCATTATTTTGGATATCAAATAAAATATTTTGGATATCATATAAAATGGGGTATGGGATTTTACGGTTTAAATTTGGGCCTTAGAAACTAACAGTTGCAGGAAACACACCATGGTGAATGGTCAAGGATTAATGTTCATCAACTCTGGAACTCTTTCCTCGAGTAAGAACTTTTTACCATAATAAAAATGAAGGGAAACCCACTAAAAATGGCTTCATACAAATAGAACAGTATGTTCAATGAAGAATTTGCAAAGTGAAAAATCTTCAAGTTTTGAGGTGAATTTCATTATCTTGTGCATATCTATCCATCATAGTGACATTTTTTGCCCAATCTTGGATAGTATGGATAGTAGAAATAGTATAGATGATAAATATATGGACCGATAGTTTGATTAAAAAAAATCTGTACAGGTACAGGGTATCAAAACACGGAGGACCTAAGAACATGGGCCCTAAAAACCACATGTACATTTCGAATGATTTGAATGGTGAAATTGAAAGCAGAATTTACTTAATAGTCGAGGAAAAGAAATAAATGAGAACAAATTTCTTTTTATTGTGTAATGTAGTCTCGAAAGAGCAAAAATGGATTTTCTGATTTGGTTTTACAAAAAGGTAATTCTACTAAATTTAAGTTTGCAATCACTATCCATATCATAAATATATATAATTCTTAAAAAACTTCCACACCCAAAATATTGAGTACATACTTAATGTTCTTTGAAAAAAGTTTATAAAAAACTGATTTAGGGGTGTCACCTGTACTAAAAAGATGGTATTAGACTTGAAAATAAAATATGCAAAACGGAACAATTTAACTCTGGATACGTGTAAAAAAAATTGGTTTTGGGGGTCTGTCTGCTACAAAAGTTTAGGAAATATCATTCAAAAAAATGATTTTCCTTGATATCAAGGATGGCGAGAGCAATAAATGGAAGCAGAGAAATGGTTTGGTATTCAGGACTAGAAAAATTTAAAATCTAGCTGCATGTTATTTTGTATATGTACTTTACATCTGCGTACAAGTCATTCATACAAACATTTCATATACATGAAAATTTAGTTTGTGCATGTGCATATGTATATTCTGGCTGGTGAACAATCATGTATATACATGATCATTAGGTTGTTATTATGTTTTTCATGAAATATGAGAATTTTATCAGCTTTATTACTTTTATATAGAAATGAAATTTTTGTGTGCTTGTTTTTCCAGGGTAACCGTTATTTATGCTTTTTTTGCATACCTCTTGTATGAACACCACAAAGTGCATGTGTAATTTTCAAGCCCTGCTCCATCATTTTATGTACAAAATAATTATATATGTTCACACAAAACATAGATACCTAAATAACTTTAATTTTTCTTCTGCCATGATAAGATGAGATATGACGAGCGCAAGGGGTGTATAGTAAATTTTGAGCCTCCAAGAAATGGACTTTTATTCTCTCCACCTGCACCTGTGAGCTGTTCTTTGTACAACCTTCCTTATCTGTTGGAATGCTGCTTAATTCTTCTTCTCTCTCTTTTGTCTAATAATAATTTGATATATGGATGGCCCCCAGAAATAATTTGTATCTGGGGGGATATGGTGTGGTGTGGTGTAGCTCTCTTCTAATAGTGATGTGTGTGTAGAAATGTGGGGGTGGTATGTTGAACCACCACACTGAATGGAAATGTCTACAAGCGTTGGTGTGTTATGTTGAGGCGCAGCAGAGATGATGATGATGGACAGATGATGATAATGGGTTGGTGTTGGTTGGTTGTGTTTGTTGGAGATGTTGGGGGGTAGATATCTCCCCACACAAATCGACTGCCTTTTTTGTTTTATAACGTGGGTTTCTTTATAACTGAACTCTAGAGAGAGTCAGCCGCAGTTCATTTTATCGTCACCATTAAGGAGAAACAAGTTCTGCGAAATTAAATCTTTTTTACAGTGATGAACTATAAAATGTTTTCCAAATGTTTTTATTTCCCATCCATCTGATCTTTTCAATGTCTGCAATGACTAAACCAATATCGACTTTGCTCCGTTTTGTTTACGTCTCATGCGAAGTAACACGAAATACATTTCGAAGGGGAGAAATCTCGACCAAACAGGAGTCAAAAAGTTTTGAAAAGTAAATTAAAATGGAATTGAATAAAAGTAAACTTCAGTAAAGTAAACTTCAGAGACTAGAATTGTAAAAAAACTCATATGATAATGTAAACTCAAATAAATCTCTGTTTTTTTATGTTCTTGTGGAGAAACGAGTTAGCGCTAGGCTCCTCTCTTTTGAGTAAATTTTTTTAGCTAACTCGAATATTTTGCGACTCATTTTTATGTTCTCAATTTTGAGCTGTAATGTTCATTTCTTAATTTTTTGATCTCTCGGATTGTTTTTTTGGTGGGGATCAAAAAGTAATTCCTGGCGCGGGTCTGGGAGTAAAAAACCTCTTTCCTTCTTCAGATGAGGGATTTTTGGATTTTTTCTTCTTTTTTAGCAAGAACTATCGTCAATGTTCTTAATTTCGAATGGCCTTCCTAAACGAATTTTAGTTTTTAATATCTTTTATGTTGTAGGTCACATCAGCTTTATATGTTGTCTTTTTGTAAACCTGCCTTTACCTAATAAAATAGTAGTAGTAGTAGTAGTAGTAATTCCGAACTCAAAAAAATAACAAAAGATTCTGGTCACGAAAATAATATAGCTAGCTCATATTCCATACTCACCAAAATCACCACATCTATGATGATGTAGCAAAATTGTTGTATACATATTTTGGATCGATCATTCAAAGAGTGCTATTATCCCTATTTTTCAGTGCTATTTGGCCTATTTAGAGATTTCTAAAGTTGTACAGTCAAACTAAAAGCTAAAATTCCAATGTTCAGAGATTTATAAAAGAGACAATACAATGTATACTCCTACCTAAACACAATTAAACTTCCAAAGTATAAGACAATACCTTCAAAATTCCCCTATTTAACTAAAGCAAACAAAAACAATCATTACCTTTCATGACGTTTCTATCTTTCAAATTGATTTTTATTCTGCTATGGATTGTGGAAATGTTCTGAACCCAAAACTCCATTTGTGCATCATGATATAAAAACCATGTAAATATGTATATAACCATGATTTTACTCTTCTTGAATTACATTCATTCATGCTATTCAGTTTTCTAATCTAGAAAAAAAAAGATATCATTCAAACACTGTCTAAACAATATAATAATGATCTTGCTACCTTTGTTTCCATAAAGGTTAACCTTAATATTAACAATGCACGCACTACAATAAAATAAACTGCTAGCAACACATTTCGGCATAATAGTCAAAACTAGCTGATACGAAAAAGCTACATTCAAAATGATGAACTGATAAAACAAACACATAACATTGACTATCTCGTTGGATAGAATAGTTACTGATACCTATCAATGATGTTATTTTTTATTACTGAACTTAAAGCGTTGAATAAAAAAATAAAAACAAAAACAAAAAATTTTACACACAGCTTCTTTCTCGTTTAAAGAAATGAACGTTGAGAAAATTTGATGAACTTTCCAACACAAAAAAACATTGCATTGCGTTCTCCTCTGGGCGGCTTTATGATGTCTTCCTTTAGGCGCAACACTCCACGAACACTCTTCATTCATATTTTCCTTGTCCCTTTCATCGCCGAAGGCCATATTTTTTAAATAATGATCATATAAATTCCAAACAAGCACTTTGGTAATGTTTGTAAATGTTGTTCTTGTAACGTTCCTTGAATCCTCAAACCATTCTGGTCTTAATAATAACGACTCGGAGGCCAGAACTCATTATACATAAATATTTTTTGTTATTATGAAAATGAAAGGATAGAGGCATAATTTAAGCTGCAAACACAGTTGATTAATTCAACCGTCCTGTTCGCCAGAATTCTCCAAAAATAAAAAGCAATTTCATCCCAGTGTCACAATTTTTGTGGCTGAAAGAAATTTTATAAGAGAGTATTAGTAACAAATTAGAGTTTTAGTGGATAATCGCCATTGTCGCATTTTGTTTTCAATAAGAGGACGATAGGGAGTTGATTTAGGAAAGAATGAAGATAGTAATTACAGTTTCAATTTTATAGTATATTCAGAATTAGATTTATGTTTTATAGAAATGATGTCAAAGAAAATTTTTGGAAATGAATCTCAACAACTTGAATTGTTGAATATAAATGGTAATAAAGATAAAAAAATTGTAATCAATAGCATCGATAATGCCAATCAGGCTAAAGGAAACCAGAGAAAATCAAATGAAGTTGCACCAAAAAATGAATTGGCCAGTAAGGGGGATAGGAACAATGAAAAATTAAATGTTATCATGAAAGGAACTGCAATTCAGGATCTGAAAAATGAAACTTCAAGTGTAATACCTCCAAGAGATAAATCTGCAATTAAACTGGTAGGTATCGTCAACACTTTTGAAAATTGAACTGAAGCAATATATTTTGATAGAAAGGATAGTAACAGAGAGACTCTGTTTCTTCATGTGAACCTAGTCTTATCAAAGAAATGAAGCATATGAGAGAATTCATTACACTAATTTTTTTTATAAGCATAGCTCTGGTTCAGCCTTAACGTAATTATGCTTAGTGGTTTCTGACATTTTACCCCAAAATTATGCTTATTCCTATGCTTAAATTTCTATTTTATACAGGGTAAAGTATATGCTTATTTGCTTCAAATCGACAAATTTACTTCATCAAATTGCAATGTATTCCTTTATTCATTCATTAATTATGGTTGAAGAAAACGTGCCGAATCTTTTGCAATGGAATGTATTCATTTGATGTTTATTTCTTTCAGAGAAAATAAAAAGTAAAAGTAAAATTTTTTAGTTCCTGTAAATAATGAAGAGGAACCACTCAACCTCACAACCAACACTATGCTAGGGTAACATGCTTAGCATTATGCTTGATTTTTCTTTTACCCTAATTATGGTTATAGCTGTTATGCTTATAAAAAAAATTAGTGTATAGGATTTATTTTTGGAAATTTTCCAGAAAGTCTGAAAACTTTAATGTCACAAAATTATCCTGCAAGTCATGTTTAAAAGAATAAGGTCAAATGCAGATCATGAAATACAGGACCTTTAAAATAATAAGATGATCTTTGAATGGAAAAATTAACGAGCAAAAGTTCATTAAATTAAAGGTAGCTGTGTTACCGACTGGTGGCCTTGTGGTAGAATGCTCGCCTTCAGTGCGGGAGGTCAGGGTTCAAATCCTGGCCGAGTCATGCCAGCGACTATAACAGTGTGAATCGATCCACTCAGCTTAGCACTCAGCTTGAGAGCGGGATTGATATCTAAGGGGGTTGTCTGGTTGAGCGGTTGAAGCATACTTGCAGCTTCCGTAGCCCAAATGGGGGCTTTAAATGCTCTGGGACCTCCTTCGCAGGACCCTCATTGATAACAGTTCTATCAGAACTGAAGAGGCTATCCTGGGTAAACATAAATAATAATAATAATAATAATAATAATTAGGACAAAGTCTCAAAATTCTATGCTAAGATTGTGACATCATTGCAAACCTTTTTATATTTTGGTCAGATTGATAAAGGTCTACCATATTTTCTTCAAAATACAGAACATTAATTTTCCGCTATACCTGCTCTTTTTCATTTTTTGAATTTTGTTTATTATATTTACTATAATACATGTTATCATTATTTTTTTTCTTGTTTAGCAAAAACAGATTGATTCACAAGAAATTGTAAATACCATGGCAACAAAACCGGCCATTATTTCCTCATCAAATACTACAAAACAATTGGTATTGGAGACAAGAAAACCTCATATAAAAAAAACAGTTAGTTTGCCAAAATGGAAACAAAATAAACAGAAAGTTAACAAAGGAAAGTATGAAAATAAACAATTTTTTGACTTGTTCATTTTTCATCATGTTTGTTAACTAAAAAATAGCATAGTTAGAAAATTATAAAAATTGAAATTGAAGCATAATATGGAAAAAATGTAACGAAGTATGGCATAATACTATGATTTTACTGGATATTTAATTTTTCACCTAGCATTGAAGACAAACCAGAAGATGAAGTTAGTGTGGACCAATCACTGATAGCCACTGACTCGAATGTTGATATGCTTGCGAAGCCAAGATTTGAATCATTTGATAAGATGGACAAAGAATTTAATAACATCATTGACCAAATGAACAAAAATAATGAAGTCAGAATGAAGAGGACTTCTATCACCAAGGATAAAACATATGCCCTAGATCGAGAATCAGCACCAGAAGAATCATCTGTTGACAATCAATACTATAAAAAAGATTTCTATGAAAAACAACCTGTCATGAATCCTTCTCAATCATCCTCAATGGGTGAAACAAAGGAAAGCATAGATAGTTTGAAAAGATGTTTAGAAGAAACTATCAATAAAACAGATCAAAATGAACCGAAAGAATTTGCTGAAGATTGCATAAAAAGCTTTGTGAAGATGCCAGTGATGCTTTCAGTTACAAACTCCATAAACAGACAGAAAGACATTGAGAAATCACCATGGCAACTAAAAGTGAATGTAAATTAAAATATACACAAAAGAAAGCGGAAGCTGCAATTACAAATATTGATGATTTTTTACAGGTAAAACATTATTGTAAATTCTATTATTATTTTTAATTGTTTTATTCTGGTCAGAGACGGTTTGAGTGTCAAACCACAAAGGTTATTTGGGGGAAAATATATAAGGCTGAAACTTTCATGCAGCTGTTTCTGATAGTAAGATGCAATAAAACCCTAGGATAGTTACATGGAACCTTCTGTATTTTTCATGCTCTAATCAGAGTATCATTCATCATTGATAAAATTCCTGTTTCCTACAATAAGTGTTGACATAATACAGATGCAAACTGATATGTTTGTTCAGTTACCATTTATATCCTCAATATCTCAGCTTTAGAATACTTTAATTGAATGAATGAAAACTAAAACACTATTATAGTGTACCAAGAAATTTTGTTCATTAGCATGTTTGTTTTTTTTGTTTGTTTTTGTTTTTTTAATTTATTTTATCAAGGCTGGTTGCCCTGAGAGCGGCTTCAGCATCTAGTTGACATGGGCGTCCATTGGGAATGCACAGATTTTAAGGCATGAACTAGCACCTACCAGACTGATAACTGATTATGGTCTTAATTTATTTGGTATAGGCACATTCAGTTATCATTATCATCAATCATCTTTCATATCATGAACTTATCATTACAGTGTACATTATACGCATTTCATTACATACATTCAGTGCTGAGATTTGAACCACCATCAGTTATCACCCTAGTCTTACCAAGTGAGCTATACACCGCCTGTTGCATTAAAAATTTCTAGTATAGTAAGTTATGTAGGTTTTTGGTCAGCGGGGATTCCGCAAAACATTGGAATAGAGGCTATCCACAAACCGTGGTTAATATATGAATGACACAGATCAAGTTATTTAAAGTAATTTAATTATTGTGAGTGTGGCCTAGAATGCAGTAAAACGTTCAATCTTAATTTGTGTTCCTCAGAACGGCACAGTAAAAGCATTCCACTAAAGTTTTCAACCTTAACTGCACAATTATTTCAGAATACTGAAATATTACCAGCCGCTTAATCTCCAGCACCCAAGGTAAGAAAATTCTTACTGATTTTTATAATGACATTAATTTTTGTGAGAAACTATGTTCGATCCCACTTTCGATTTATTCCCTCCCCTACTCCCCTATCTTTCTTCTGTTCTGTGTAGTTTTTGCACTAAAAATTCAAAAATTCAATTTTTCCTAATATATATACTAATATAAATTTCACCCACAAAAATATGACACTGCGATGGAGTTTCTATGGAACTTTGTCCATATCCAATTGGAGAATAAAAGACTTTTTATCTTTTTTTTTGATAAAAATAGTGGGTATTCGAGGGAGCGTTTAAAAGAAGCAACATGGTGTATAATATTCTCAAAATTAAATTCTTTTGAAAAACCAGATTTTACTGAATTCATTTGAAGGAATACGTTTTTCCTCAGTCTTTCAGTGTATGCATGGTAATATTTAATTATTTGCACAATTCACGAAATTAAATTCCTGGAGAAAGCTTGTTTTATCTCAATTCGCAAAATTAAATTTGCACGAAAACTGCTATTATGGATCAGAATCTTTCGGGCATCGATTTTTCGGGAAAATAACTTTCGTGAATAAATTTATAGCAATTTATGGAACTTAACAACCTTGCACCCCACAGTTTCTTTAGTTGTAAGACATCACATATCAAAACAGACATGAAACCTCAAAAATTAGGATTTTAATCTGAGTTTCTTCATGAATATAGACTTTCGGAAGTTAACTAAAAGGTTTTTTAAAAATCAGCTTATGGTATGCACTTTCTGATCCTAAAATAGTGGTTACAGACCATTTGGCTTAGTTGCAGTTCACTACAGGAACTATCAGCCTGTTTCATAAACCTGTTATTGTTCCAAAGAATGATTCATTAATGACTCATTTTTGCAGGGCAAGATAATTGTTCCAGGAGTGAACTGCAACTAAGTTGAATATTTTTACGACACTTCTTTTTGACATAAAATTTGTGAATTTTTGCCTATTAACTATTGGGAGATTAAAGATTAAATATTGCAGAATTTTTTTTTATTAATCAATTTTCAAAAAATCTCATTAATTCTTCCTACTAAAATTTCTAAAAATTCTACACTAGTGGACCTGAGATTTTATAACAGTTATATAATTCCCTTTTTTTTATTAGGTTATTAGGTTATTTTTATTTTATTAGGTTTATTTATTATTATTCGTGGCATCATCTCTGGTACTACACCATATCTGCTGCCAGAACTTGCCTGTTTCATCAGACATCTAAACGTCAGATGTCAGACTTATCTGGACTTCTCCAAATTTTTGGATTGACCACCTTATGTGAACTGGACCAGATTTTATTATTCAGATATTCCCAATAAATAAATCCATTCCTCAATTTTGCATAGCTATCTTTGTCACACGAGAAGTATCAAATATATTCTTCAGTTTTTACTTTCACATAGTTTTGTTACATTGTACTATTATTAACACTTACAATAGATTGAGTTCAGAATACACATTAATAAACATTGTTCAATACTTCAAAACTTATGACCTCAACCCACCGAGATATAACAAACATACACAAGTATTTTTCTGAAGAGTGTGTCTAACGGACAGACAGACCTAACAAGCGAAAATTAACAAAAAGCGTGGGAACTATACAAATTCTGAACGTGACCTATTTTTCGAACAGCCTGTTGATGATACCGAGTACAATGAGACATGACTGAAGCCGAGGTGGTATGTACCGTGGCATTTGAAACAACACCGCCGTTGACGTTCAGATTCAAAACAGCTGTTTTTTATTGACGTCTTCACAAAAAATGGCTACCGGTTGACAAGATTGCCGGTGTTTCAACTTTTTTCCCGACAATAATTGCTAATTTACAAATGCGCATGTGCAGATCATTAAAGCGTAGATCGCTAACCTCAAACTGGAAACCGCTGATTTTGAAATGGAAACGACAGTTATAAAGGAAACCCAAATTTTCTTTCTAAAATGTTCTTCTTGCTGCCGCAGGAGAAAGGCTGTGAAATTTAGTAAATACATGTGAAATGTTATCTGAACTGTTCTAGGTATAGGATTCTTCGTAATGTGTACCACTTTTCTGGTATTACCAACCGCGCTGACCTTCAGGACCCAGGGCCTCTTGTTTTTTTCTCAAAACACTTACATATTATTATTTATTGTTTAAATATTATTATTTACTGCTTCACCATTTCCTTATGTACCAAAAATTTATTTTAGATCATTAAAGATGAAAACGTGCAAAACAGTGATGTTGTGAATGTGATGCCAAGTAAAGTCATTCTGAGGGAGAAATCTTTGGTTCAACCAATTTGTAGCCAGTGCTATGTTTCAAAGAATAGTACGTATCCAAGCAGATCACAACTCCCTGAAAATGAAAGATCTATGCAAGTCACAAATGTAAGTATCAACATAAAAATATTCAAAGTGGGCGTGTTGCATGATTTGTAGTTTGGAACGCTTCATAGTTTAAGGAAATGTAAATAGATTTTTTTTTCATAATCAACATTTCATTTTATTCAGAAATCAATTCCGGTGCAAAGCATTCATCACTTTTGCACAAATGTAGCAAAATACCAATTCGCTACAAAAGATCAAATCAAGTCCTTTTTTCTGCATACACCAGCAAAGTATGGACTAACTACCAAGGTAGAATGCATTTTATAGTATATCATACATCATACTGTTTGATTATATATTCCTGATTCCTGTATTTCTTGATTAGATTGAAGCTCCTTCGAGAAATCTTTCTGGAAATGAAAGTGAGGCTACTATAACTGACAACAATGATGAGGATGAGCAAGACAGATTATCAAAAATTGCTGAACAAATTATTGTGAAAATGCTCAAAAATGAAAGTGATAATAATAAATGTTTCCGAAAGCTACAAGAAATTGTTGATCAAATTGTAAGCAAACATGATTTTAACAATCCATCATATATTTTGAATGATGGCTGTCAGACTGTCAATCTGATCTATTATAATCTTATTTGTTTTCATGTTAGTTCAATACAGGCCATGAATTTAATCAGTGTTTGGTTGGGGATAGGATTTCTATGCAGACAGATATATCAAGGTTTGTCTATTATGATCTTTTTGGATCAAATCTATGACAGACGCTTGGTCACTTGGGAATTCGTAATTGCCGACTTCAATATAACTTGAATAGAACCTGAATTCCATTTTTAATAATTGATATTATATAATTTGATGAACCTAATTTGCCGATCCTTCATAAAGATTATAAAGATAAAGATTATGGACATTTGAATGGTGCATATTTAACTTTTCTTTTATATATTATCAATGTCAATTTCTCTTAATTTTAAACACATGTTAACGTGATGGTTATATAAAAGC
The DNA here is from genome assembly GCA_039566895.2 of Turritopsis rubra. Taxonomy (NCBI): domain Eukaryota; kingdom Metazoa; phylum Cnidaria; class Hydrozoa; order Anthoathecata; family Oceaniidae; genus Turritopsis; species Turritopsis rubra. Next base: position 473,382 of record CM077624.1, on the reverse strand, counting down.
CCGTCAAAGTTACAGGAAAACTAATTAACAAAAACTATTGAAATTTATATGGTTAAACTTTCTGTATCCTTTTCGATAGGTTCCACTAATTAATGTGATTTATTTTTGATTTGGGTTAATTAATTACATTAATTTCACTTAATAAGGTTAAGGCAAATGGATATGAAATCAGTAAATCAACAGGTACTCAAACTATGGTTTTTGACATGGCTGTAATATACATGTTCTTTTGCCATTAGATGACAATAAAATCATGTGCTTTAACTTGCTTTACGCATTTTCTATCTGATGCACCATTTATATAATTTTAGACATTTGAATATTTCTGGTCCTCCCAAATTTTTCATCCATCCCTATGAAGTAGCTGCAACTCTGGCTGCACAGTATGTAAGCTCACAGGAAGATGAAAATATGCTACCTAAAGTTGATGTAGAAGAAGCATCAGGTGTTGTCAAATTATCAACTTCAGATGAGTTTGAAAATATAACCAAGAAAAGGTAAAACGTAAATCGGCATCAGTTATTGTGATTGGTTGTCAGATGTCAGGACATGTAAGGTATCACAAATATTCCAGTTTTGAAGTCTTTCCAGCCTTATCTTTTTTATGGATAGAATGCTCTCTCGAAGACATCACTCTGTTATCCAAACATCACAACTGTGTAATGACTTCTTGGAAGATGATGGTAAGATGATGTTGTTTTCATGTAAGATATCATCAATTTTTATTATCCACCTTCCTTCATTTTTAGATTCGTTATATAGATATGAATCTGTAATTGATTTCAGAAGAAGACAGAGAAAATACTGTGTTGGAAGTGCAGATTGTCAAGAATTTGAAGAAGTAGGTCATGATATACACAGGTAATATTGAAGGGAAAATTTGTCAAACCAAAAACATTTGCATTTTTAGTTGGTTAATTGTTATTATTCTTTTATTGTTAAAAAAAATTAGTGAATGAATGAATTTGATATTTAGGAGATGCACTTCCCAACCAGTCCTAATTGTTAGAAGGACACCTGATCAATCTTTTTGTTCAGATTATGCGACAGTCATGCAAGAGGTACGGTGTTGTTTGTAAGGCTAATTGTCTACAAATTCGGAACACATTAGTTTTACTTTATACACAGTACAGTCTAAAAGAAACATTACATTTCTGCATAAGATAATTAGCTTTCAAGTCACCATCTTTAGAAGTTAACTTTCTTTTGTTTATCTAACATTGGATTTCAAAAAAAATACGTTGAAAACATAATGACTTCATGTAACAGATAAAATTTTATACTAAAATCTTTTGTGTTTCCATGTAAAAATTCATTCCTTCGTGGACGCGTTAAGTTTCTTTTGGCTATACTGTAGCAGTGCATGAGGAATGAAATTTTTTCCACATTTTAGACAAATTACCTTTCTTCCAATATACAGTCTATAAAGTTAAAAGCAAAGCAGAATAACAGTATTACTCATCAGGTAAATCGATGATTTTCTTTCATGCTTTTTCAACGTTTCTCAATTCATGTGTTCATGTTTGTTAATATTGTTGCATTTTTTAAACTTTTAGATGAAACTTTTCTGGTTGACAAAAGAAAACTTTCCAGGTAAATATTGTAAAGTTATTTATAATTTGTTCTTTCAAAGGAGAATTAACGTCAACATTGGCCACCTATTTTTTCTCCTTATATTGATTCATTTTTATAAAATACATCTTCATACAAAATTTGAAGTCATTTGATCCATTATATCAAAAGTTAAAGTTTAAAGTCTTCAGTAATTATGAATTTATGACGTCACAGATGCCCAACTTATTATATTATATTCTTTCTGTATTAAACAGGGCCTTTGTTATATTATGAACTATAATTTTCAATAAATTTTTCTAATCAAAGAGAGTATATATAGTGTCCATAGTTCGGATACGAGTTTATTCTTTGCTAAATTTATTTTGATAAACAGCATTGAAAATTCAGCGTCTGGAGTTATTTTTATTTTCCATATTATTATGGAGATCTCATATATTAACGTGTGAGTAAGTTAGGCGGCTGTGACATCACAATTTTGTGCACATGATTTTAAAATAACTTAAATTTAGGAGAAATAAAACTTTTTTCATTCAGAGTTGCTCAGAGAACACTTTAAGCTAAAGTTATTATTTTGACGTAACTTCTCCTTTAATATTCTCTTTATTCCTTTTCTTATCGTGTTTAGGTCAAAATCTTTTCCAGATATATCATCAAAAAAAACTCTTAGGAGGTATAGAAGTGTCCTTACTTAATTCTTTAACAATCATAGTTACTATGGTAACATTGAATAGACATTTTAACTTGCACTTTCATGTTTTTGAATTTTTATTCGAAGGAAACAGTTTAAAAGTGAACATGATGTGTCGGATGTACGATTTCCGTTTGAGGACGGCACTAGCAGGTAATCAGCTTTATGACCACCTTTTTGGGCCTTTGCTCTCTTTGTGACATTCTTCTCTGTGTGACCATCTTGATGCACTTATCATAATGATCATTCAAATTAGTATTCTATTGTCAAGCCATTGTAAAAACAGTTCTAAGAGTTTTTTGATCTATTTTTAGAATGAACTGTGATTTGTTGACTTTCTTAAAAGATAACTATTGGTATAAATGGATGGATGACCAATATTCCCTCAGCCATTTTGATTGTAAGTTTTTCGTTACAAAGGGGAGGCTTGGATACACCCAAAAGTAAACAGAATGTTTAACAAAACCCTACAATTATCATTTATTCAAATCTTAGTTTCCATATCCTGAGTATTTTGTTTTCTTAATTTTTTCTGTTTTTAGACACTGAGTATGATAGCTCTGAAACTCTTACCAACAGGCAAGCAAGAGTACTACTCACAATTTTATCAAGCTAATCTGTTCGAATAATAAAATTGAAAATTACTAATTTTTATTTTCAACAGTGTAATGTGGAAAGAAAAAAATTGTGTAGCTGCAACTGATTCTGCTCAATTGAAGGTAGTTCATTAATCAGTTCATTTTTGATTCAATTGTCGAAATTTTTGATTCAATTGTCGAAATTTTACCTTAATTGTAGTTGATTAACTGGATTTCTTATAGATTTTGCAAGATGAAATTCAACAATTATCAACGAAAATAAATGACACGAATTCCTCAAGTGGATTACTTGGTTTTCATCTTTGTCGTAGAGGAGCCTGTTATAGAAAGGTAAACCTATTAACTTGAATGAAGCACAACAATTTAAACTATCAACAACATAGAACCATCATTAAAAGTCAACTTTGTTCATGATTATAGATTGGAGAGTTGGCTAACTCTATGATTGATCTAAATAGGTAAAAAAGAGTTTTGATATCTATGTTTGTATTGTCATTCTCTTTTGATTGTTCGGTCGTCTATACTACACCTACTAGCGGGTTAGAAATCATGGAAAGGTTCTTGAATTTTATAGAGCAATAGAGCTTGAGCCCAAACTTTTAGATGCATATTGGCATCGTCATTTATTACATCGAATTCAAAATGAGGATAAGGTAATCTGTTTGTATTGTATCTATTTGTGTGTAATTTTATGCTTTTCAGTAAATTCCTCTGTCTACATAAGTAAATTCTATCTACATAATTTCTTTAATAATGAATAGCTAATGGCATCTCTAGTTGCTATGGAAATTTCATCATCTATAATGGCAACTTTTCTCCTTTACATATTTAGTTGTTATCTTTTAGAAAGCTTTAGATGATTTGAATTACATCACCATGCAAAACCGAAACCATACAAATGCATTTCGATCAAGGTAATACAGATGTAATAGGTAGCCTTAATTTATTTATTTCACAAATACTGGACTTTTCAATTCTCTCGTTTAGAGCTGAACTTTGCATAGAAGCAGGTGATATAGACCAAGCAATCACTAGTTACAGCCATGTAAGTTTCGGCCGTTATTGATTTTGTTATTGTTTTGGAGATGTTGGGGTGATTTTGATGAAAATTTCTTTCTTTTTCACTTTATTTGTTAAGTTTATTTAAATATTAACTTGCATTTCCTCCAAGTCTGATAGTTGACAGATAGAAGATATATTTTTCAAAACCTTTAGGCTGTTCGATCTGATCCGAACAATGCGCTGTTATACTATGCTAGAGCTGAGCTTTTTGAAGAAGTAATACCGTCATTTTGTTTGTGTATTTGAGATGTCAATAGTTTTGCTGCTTACGAAAAGTGAAGTTATTTTAATTCCTTTTCAGAGAGGAGATATAATTCTTGCACTTGAAGATTTTAAGTCTGCCAAGTTACTGGAACCCAGTAATACAAAAGCTATTGAGAAGATTGGAATGTACCATTTTGAGAATGGGTAATTAAGGAAGGTTTCTTAGTTCTTTTGATTGGATGTTTGTTGCTCCTGTTCAGGTAGCTTTTATATTTTTTCAGGTCTTGGATGGCATCAATTGGAGATTTCACCGAGTTAATTTCAAGAAAACCCAAACACACCAAAGCACTTTATCTCAGAGCTTGTGCCAAAATAAAAATTGTATGTTTTGAAAATGTTTTGCTGGAAATTTATCAAACTCATTTCCAATAATATAATTTTGAATTGGTCTCAAAGTCCTTAAAGTTTTAAAGGTCACTTTCTTTATTTCTTTGAACTATTATCAATATCACAGACTGAACCACCATCATGATCAACATCACAGACTGAACCACCATCATGTGTCATTCTTTAATAAGCTTTTCTTCTTGTGATATTTTGATGATGTTAAACTTTATTTGCAGGGAAATTTCAAAGGAGCCATTGCTGACTTGTCAACGTGCATTCACCTACAACCTAACAATTATGAATCATTTTATGTACGCGGTTGTCTGCTCAGGAAGTAAGCGATTTTCTAGTTCTGTTAATGATGTTATTTATATCAAATAAAATAAATTCAACAGTGCATTAGATGAAATCGTACAAACTTCCTTAGAGTATCTGCGGCACAATCCCTTCAAGATTTCAGTGTATCGTTATTGTTGGACTCGTCTGTTGCTAATGTTATGTGTTACCTTCATCGTGGTATTTTATACATGGAAACAGAACGGTAGGTGCTTCTTACATGAATTATAGAAGCATATTGACGTGATATTCAATAAAACATAATTTGTATTTTCTTGCAGATATGAACAAGCTGAAAAGGATTTTGAAGCCGCGATACGTTTAGATGTCAACCTTGCTTCTGCGCATGTCAATCTTGGTGTGATTGAAATGGTGTGGAAAAAAGACATGAAGTCGTAAGCTTCATAAAATCCCCTATCAGAGTTTTTAGGTTTTGAAGTGTCAACCCCTATGAAAATATTTTTTATGCTTTTAGTGCTATCCAAAGATTTAATGTGGCGATACGAAGGAATCCTACATATATCAGAGCGATATTATGTCGAGCGGAAGCACATGAAAAAAATAACCATGTATGTCATTAAAAATTCCATCTTTATAAAAGACACTTTTTCTCTTTCTGAGTTTGCTGTTTTATTTGATATATATTTCCCTTTCTTTCTTTTTCTTCCCTACTTTTTCTTCCATTCTCCTGAATGATAGATATATCTATCTTCGCTATGTCTTGTTCACTGATCTTTGCATGTATATGACTGAAATGGGAATATTTGCATCCACTTTATTTGTCAACAGATTAACGCAGCTATCCTGGACTACACAAGAGCAATTCACATGAAACCGAATGATACAAAACTCATTGTTGCTAGGGTGACTATTTCAAAAGCTTGTTCTTAATTCAGATGTTCGTTTCACGAATTGTGTTATTGTTTTTTTTTATTTTGACGACGTCGTAAATAAACAAACTTTTAATCAAGTTTCTTCTTTAATTCTATTGTTTTTAAGGGACACTTATTATTGAAAGAAGGCAAACATGATTTGGCCAGTTTCCATATAAGGTAGTTTTCCTTCATTTTCATTTTTTGTTTCATGTCTCTCATATTCTCATTTGATATCGATCTTGCTCAACAGGCAATGTGCAGCATTAAATCAAACCAAATCCGTGTCACCTTCACAACAAGCAGCTGTTCAAACATTTCTGAAAAATTATGAAAAGGTAATCGAGTTTTTTGCTGCCATCTTGTTCATGATCTCTTCATAATTTTATCTTTTGATGACGTAGGCGATCCATATTTTGGAGACAGCGACAATGAGTCAACCGCACACATCTTTATTTACTTTACTTGGCAAAACTAAAATGGCGGCAATGCTGTATAAAGATGCCATTGAAAGTTTTAACCAAGCCTTGAACACGCTGGTAATGTTTTGTTATGTCTGTTACTGTCGAATTTTATTTAGTGATCAAGAATGAAATTGATTATCGTATTTTCATAGAAACCATGGAATCCGAAGGATCCCTGGCCTAAAGAATCTGCTAAAATCTTTTACCTGATAGGAACGTGTTACGTTGAATTGCATGAACAGCGGTCAGCTTTAGAGGCTTTCAATAGCGCTTTGAGAGTTCACCCAGGGTATGCAGAGGTAGGTGGTATTAAACCGAATCAAAACCTGTAGTTATATTTAAATTCACGTGATGATAAGGTTGTCATGGAGATTTTCAAAACTTTGTGGTTAGGAAATACTTTTCTTATCTTTCATCCTCACTTCGTTCGTTATACTTTTTTTTTTTAATATTATTTTTCATCGCGAAACAATAACTTTTTGATGATTATGTAGGCAAGTTATCAGAGAGGTTTGGTTAAGATGAAGCTCGGTTCTGCAAAAGGTGTTCATGATTTCAACCAAGCTTTAGCAAGCGACCCAACCTTTTTCCAAGTAAGTGATATGTCTGTCACTTAAAAATCTCTGTGTCACTTTTATTTCATGTTTTCATCAATGTTCAGGCTTTCCTTGCTCGAGCTTTGTTTTATGGAATGCAGAAAAGGTTTGCAAAAGCCATAATGAATTGTAACGAAGCCATCAAAATGCAGAGAAAAAGTGTTCGAGCATTTCTTTGCAGGTATAAAAAAATTCTCATTTTTTGTTGTGATGTATTCTTCTAGTTTGTATTTGAAGTTTATTCAATTTCCGCGCATAAGCGCAAGCACACTGTTTAAAATAGATTGGGGCGTATCTGTCTATGTATGTACCTGTCCGATCAGAATTTTTTTAAGTTCATAAACTTGAGGTCCATCGTAGGGAAAGCTAATTTTTGATGACCTGTGATCTTGCACATGACGTCACCATTTTTAATGTATTGCCCAAAAAAGGCGATTCGAACAAAACCAATTTATATAAAGATTAGCACTAGCATAATTTTTTCATATTTTTACCAAAAACTGAACCCAATATTAAAATGCTTCAATTTCCATTAAAATGAATGGTGTTGATGTCGAAGAAGATGAAGGTGAAGAAGTGGATGATTTTCATTTTGGTCAAAAGGACGGCAATTTGGGAAAAATTTGGTGTCTGTGAAGATGCCACAATTTGGAAGGCGCATTAGCTTTTCACGTCCGTTCCTCCTCAATCATCTTTATTGTTAATAATCTGTTGTTTAGGGTAATTTGACTAATGGCGGAAACTGTTAAAGCATAAAGGGTTCTAGTTTTTCCTTGTTATAGGGGTTCCATCAAATACAATATCAAGGCATATGGATTAGCTATCAAAGACTTGACTGAAGCAATCAAGATCGATTCCACCTGTTCCCTTGCATATTTCAATCGAGCAGTTTGTTATCAACAGAAAAAGTTTTATTTCAAGGTACGACAAGAAACGATATTGAATCGACATTGAATTGAATTGAATGTTTTTTTGATACGTTATTATTCGTTTTGTTTGTAGGCACTGAAGGATTATGGGATTGTTCTGTTGACTGATGAGAAACTAAAGTTAAAGGTTCTTCGAACTTTAAGATTGTATTTTTAAATTCATCTTTTCATCTCTGATATTCGAATTCTTTTCATCTCTGATATTCGAAATCTTAGGCGTTACACAATCGTGGTTTAGTGCACTTTCAAGTAGGAGACATAGAGAATTCCAAATCCGATTTTGCATCTGTTTTGAAGGTAGTAACTAAGTGTTCACGTTCATGTTGATGTGAAACCAATAAATAGGTAGATAATAACCTGTTCAATTTTTTCATCATTTGAAGGAAGACTCAGGGAATGCTGCTATCCATCACGCATTGGGTTTATGTTATTGCAGGTAACAAAATACCAACATATATATGTATCATGTAAACTTCTGTACTCATGACTACACAAGTCTTCACTTCACCTCTTTCTTCTTCAAGAACGAAAGATTTTGAAAAAGCTATTCGATCGTTTACACAATCAATAAGACAAAACCCGTTCTTTTTCGAAGCTTACCTTGCTCGTGCAAACGTATTGCAAGCATATGATGATGACTCAGCATATTTTCTAGCAAGGTAAATTCAGTTGCTTCTCGGAACAGTCTTGCTGAATCATCAAATATGAATCAGTTGCTTAGAGTTCACAATTAAACTTTTCGCTGAAAAATCTTATGAAAGAGTCTGAAAGAACGAGGCATCACGTGATCTTATGCTCACTAATTCAAACAAATTTAATTAGGTTTACTACATGAAGTTTTGTTAGTCTCAAAATGGCAGATGTTTAAACCTAACATTGTTTTTGTTTAGACGGGATTATGTACGAGTGTTACATATGAATCCATTATGCATTGAAGCACGTGTAAATTTAGCTCGATCACTTTCGGTATGATTTTACTACAAGGAACAGGGAATCGATGAACATGAATTCTCGTAGGAATGACTTTCAAGTTTATTTCTTTAGCAACAAGGAAAGTTTATGAAGTCATGGCATTTATTAACAAGAACCATTGAAATCAGCTCGGGTAGAACTCTTATATTTATTATTGACCATTAACACAAGTCTGTGATTTCTGACTACGCTAGTCTGTGATTTCTGAACTTAATGCCTCTTTCTTTCAGCTAATAGCTCAGCGTTAGAAGCACGTGCGATAGTTAATTTACAAATGTCCAATACATTTGGTGCATTTCTGGATATTAACAATGCTATAAAGGTTAAATATAATTTATAATCTACCATATTTTCTTGAATAATCTACCATATTTTCTTGAATAATCTACCATATTTTCTTGAATAATCTACCATATTTTCTTGAATAATCTACCATATTTTCTTGAATAAACGTCTGAGGCGCTTATTTAAAAAAATCAGAAAACAACGGTTGTTAATGAAATCATTATGATACACTGTGATTGATAATAACTGGATACCGACTGTTTTGTGCATCTGTACTTATACAATAATAACCGCTCGGTCATCGGTCGTCGGTCTGTCGGTACTTAGACCTCGGGAAATATTTTCAAGTAAAACTCGCGGTTACCTAAGTCCCTTGAGTTTGGTGTAAGAAACTCTCATAATCTGTGCTGCTTAATTCGAACTCCGTTAATTCGAACAGTTCGCTAATTTGAACAACATTTTTGGTCCCTTGGCCAAAATATGCCCGTTAATTCGAACTTTTGTACAAAAAACTGTAAAAAAATGAAACAAAGACACTTGTTTTCATTGTAATGAGGGTAAAATGTTCTTTGCTACTCCTGTAAAATGGAGTTTGCATGATATTTGTAAAATGGAGTTTGCATGATATTTGTAGTCCCTCTTTTACACCTAGTGTTATTACTTCCGCGTAGAAAAAATAAAATTGATTTTTTCTTTACTGCCCCTTAATTCGAACATTCGTGAATTCGAACAAAATTTGTATGTGTGTTTTTCGAGCATGCGCACATATTCATCTTTTACCATAGATATATTTATATTATAGAATGGTAAAACAGCTTCTTTATTAACAACTCGAGGTATTATTAATCAGGTCTGTTGCACTTTGCTTTTCTTTCGTTAGAGAATGAAAAATTTTCAGTTTTGATTGATTGATTGATCGATTCGCTTGTAGTGTCTTGGAGATGTAGTTAACGCAATGACTGATTATCAACAAGCAGGAAAGATTGATCCATCCTATTCGTTATCATACTACAACGCTGCCAATCTATATTTTCTTCATAAACAATACCAGCAGGTACGTCATGCTCTCTCCTCCTCCTACTTTTTGATTTCTTGTTGACTTTAATGTTGATGGAAACACGTGTTGTCTTTCATAGGCCATATCATACTATAGCAAAGTAATCGATTGGAATCCTCGAGATACCTGCGCTTATTTGAATAGAGGTGTTGCCAAGGTAGAATCTCGTATTATTTGCCGCCCTCTTATCAGCGGAGATAGTGTTAATCTTTGTACTATGGACTGTCAGAACCACTACCGCCCTAAACAACATTTCTACTCTCCTCATGAGTGCAGGGTCTCATACTGTTATGGGCGCTGGCATAACTTGCACCCACAACCTCCTGCATAGGAAGTGTTTATACAATATTTATTTTCTAGATTTGTGAAATTTTGTAATAAATGAACTTTTTTTTAAGTTTATTATAAAAGACAAAAGTGCAGTACAAGATTTTGATATGGCAGGTATCATCATTAACAGATTTGAGAAGTTTTTAAACACGTCACATGAATCTCTTCCTCCAATCAATTCACTTGTTTATTTTTTAGAGTCTTTGAATCCGCAGTGGTCTGTTACTTATTTCAACAGGGCTAATTATTACTTTTCACACAAAATGTATGAAATGGCCGAAACGGATTTTACAAAAGGTATTTTTATATACTCTATCAACATGTTTACCTACAACATTAAATGGGTGGGTGCTTACAGGTAGCCCATTAGATGGGGGAGGGTCTCCTTATCTAATTTTTTAATAAAAAATTAAGTCCAACCCTTTCATGTCACTTTTTAAGTCATATTCAATTACATGTTGTTTTGCGATTACATTTTAGCGCTTGTGCTGGAACCAAACGATCGATTACTTTACAAAAGAAGAGGTGATGTGAGGGGAGAATTAGGGAAAAAAGACCAAGCGTTACAAGACTATCGCCATTCTATATGCAGCCTCACCGCAAGAAAAGGAGTTCGAAAGGAAACTTAATATCAAAATTTAATTTGATTTTGTTTGTGTAAAATTTTGTTTAGCTCTTGAAAAAATATATCACGCTCCAAAGCTATGTGTTGAATATAAATGGTGACGTCATCCGAAAGTATTAAGAAGCTAACCTCCCACCCACACAGAAAGTTCTGTCATGAGACGAAAATGAAGCTTCAAACTAAACATTACTTTGGAAGTACACAGTCCAATCCTTTCATCTATGAAGTTTTTCTTCTGCATTCGTGATATGTAAGAGAAAGACGTGAAAACTATCCGTACCAATAACGTGATGTCAACCTTTTTATTATTTTGGGATATATAATATAGGCTTGCTTTCAATATTTATGCACATAGGCCAGCCTCATCTTCATCTAAAAATATTTTTCTAGATGAAAAATAATCTCATGCTTGCTTATAGTCTAGGAGTCACGAACAGACTTTTTCAACCGATTTGGATTAAAATTTTAGACCTGACCTCCACAACAAATGAGAACATTATAACATATCAAAGTTTCAGTTTCATAAATTATCTAAACCTCTACATAAATAAATTCATTTTAGAAAGTTTCAGGACACATCCAAAAATCTCTAAATTATTGTCAAAAACAATAGCTTTGAAATTCCCAATTTCTCCTTACACATCCCAAACGTAAGAACATCGTGCTTCGTGGTTCAAGATTACATGCCCAGTGATTTATAAGAATGATTTTTTTTCTTCTGGTGACATTATTGAGGTTTTATAGTTTTTCTTTTCCGAAACGATCGTCTCGCTCCTGTCATAGATTTCATAGGCATACAAAAGAAACGACGCAATCCTTTCTTTTGTACTATCGGACTACCACATTCACTACCCGAACTCATCTCCGATGTTTCCGATTCTGTATTTGTAACATTTTCATGCTCAGATGGTGGTACATAATCAATAACATTGTCGACAGAATCTGTATCGGGAATCTCTTGTTCATCATCATTAAACAGAACACCTTGATTCTCATAACCACATAACTCTTGGTCGATATCAATATAATCCAGTAAAGACTTTTGGGTTGATTTGGAGCTTGAAAGTCGACGCATCATTTTAGTATTCTAAACAAACAAACAAGAAAATCTTTTCTTCAATATACCTTCTTTCACACACATCAACATAGTGAGTGATCATACTATTTCCTTTTCTTTTTATCACTTGAAAACATGACATCAATCTTAAATAAACAAATCTGATAAGAACAAAACATGTCAACAGCAGTCGTTCTTCAAGTCTTATCATAATCTTGTATGCATGAGTTCAGTTGTATTTATAGAAAAAACGTCAAAAATGAAATGTTTTATTTTAGCTTTCGTGACTTAAGATTTCTCCATTCGATTGTCGAATTTTTTCAGCTTACATTCGTGTATATTGTAACACGAAAATGTTGTTTTAAGAGGAACAAAGTTGATTTTTTCAAAGAAAAATGATTAAATCATATGATAGATAGATTTTTGAAACTTATCGATCTCAGCAGGAAGGCTGTTCCAAAAACGAATAATTTCATGTTTACGATTATTCAATTCCATAACAGAACCTTTTGTTTACTTAGCTCTGACACACAAAATACTTGTTCATAAACAAGCATTTTAAAATTGCATCGTGTACAAACAAGATATATAATCCGTGTTAGATTTGCTAAAGCTAAATCAATGGACTTACTTTTAATTTATGCGACAAAGCCAGTAAACATCCAGTAAGGGAATGGTCCACTAATACCAAATTCAAAATTTGCTCGAGCTGCTCGATGGTCAATGCCGAACAGGTTTCTGGATCTGATAATTTTTGAACCAGTTGTGAGTAAATACCACGTTTTTGTACCCGACCCCCTAAAAAATGAAACAGTGTAATAACATTCAGTGTCTACTTTCTTAGCTTTGAGTCAATGATGGTCATACAAAAGAGACATGTGTTGGAACAAATGAAAACTACCAGTATTGATTAACCTGAAAGATTTACTCTACCTGCACTTTCTTTCGACACGATCAAGTTTTAAAAGACCTACATTGCAGGATATGCGCTAATTTTCTCCAATGAAAACACGTGATTAAATACCAGAAATATTTGTTATTCTTTTGGTAACAATGACGAAAGTGAAGGGTCACGTGTAGAAAGGGACTTTTGGTAAAAGAGATTACGAAATCTCTGTTACGAAATTTGTTTTTCAATATCACGAATACTTTAGGCGTTGGAATGTGAGACATGGTTTTCAAGCCACAACTGTCGAGTTGATTGGCTAACAGGAATTTGAAAAAAAATATTAAACAAAAAACATGCGGTTTGTATAAAGTTGCAAAGTTCATAATATAAGATGGTTTGGATCTTACTTTCACGTCACGTGACCATAATACGATTCTTACCTTCTTCTGTGATATCATCATCTTCAAGAAGTTCTCCTGCTAATTTTACCAATTCGTCATCAATAGATTTTTTATGGTTACTTATCTCCCGTCGTAGATATGCTATTCGTTCCTCCACAGACAACAAACAGCAGATTGTCGATGGACTCTGTAAGCTTCCTGAAAGCTGTGCCTCGATAATCTCTTCTAACAAGCCACCTGATTTGGGCGTGTATGATTCTCGAAGTTTTTTTATCATGCTCGTCTCATTGAATGAATTGTCGATGTTTGGTAATTTGAAATAATCCGGGGTTACATTTCTTGATATTTCATGGAAATTTTCATTGGGAATATCACTATGGGAACCTGTTTCGTAACCTGAGGGAGTTGCAGATGCAGCGCTGTTGTCATCAATTTGAAGAAGAATATCCTTTTGAAGTGTTTCTTTGTCTTCTTCATTTTCATAAACTGTGCAATCAAACATGCTGTACAGAAGCTGTAGTGACATGAGCTCCGCTAGAAGAACATTGCGCATGCGCTGAAGCTCAATGTTTTTCAAGGAGTGCACGGGCGAAGTAGCTCGTGACACAGCATGCTTAGGAGATGTGCTCACACTTTTGTTCAAAAACAACTTTTCAGTTTCAATGGCAATGGTATCCATAGCAACAGAGAATAAGCAAGGTATTGGAGATATCGCAACATGAGACGTAGCTGTTTGTTCGGTATTTGTTTCCACATCAACATGATTTAGTTGCGCAAGATTAGCTGAGGATGTTGAAGCATCTCTGGTCGACCACCTTCTGGTATTTGTACACGCATTAATCTTATTTTTGTCTTTGTGTTCTTCTATTAATCGATTGAGTTCACTTTCCATTTCTATCAACTTCTCATCTTTGTGTGAACATAATTTCTCTTGTCTCGCTTGTTTGATTTGAAGCAAGTCAAGTTCATTTTCAAGTCTTCCTTTCTGAAAATATACAACCCAATGAGATATAAGCACAAGCATTGAACACGAAACATTATTTAGAATAATGATAATAATTCCTAACCACATCAGTAACACTATGCAATTCATTTTCAAAACTTGCTGATTCCGCTTTTACACTATCAAGTTCTTTTTCGAAGTTTGTCCTGATTTCTTCTGCAGTATCAAGTTGCATTTGCATAGCAGTGAGTGAATTTTTATGCGCCTCTTCTGAAATTAAAAAATAAATAAATGGATGAATAATTTTTATTGATAACTGAAAACTCTCATGTTGTAAGAACAAAAACATTATTGCACTTCATTATCTTTGCTACTTTCAGACTTCATTAACTGCTACTTTGAGACTTACTTACCAGCTACTTTCAGTTTGCTTTGTAGTTCCTCACATAGCCTTTTATAATCCACCTGAAACAAAAATTAACTTCTGAACAAACTGTAAACTTTTTTCACATAAAAATCATCCATCCAAAAGAAATATACCTCAACATTGATTTTAGGTTGCGTCATAACTTTCTGCAGACGTTGTCCGAATTCAAGTGTACATTTGGTCTCGTGTAAATCACTGATCATTGTCGAAGTGCAGAGCTTAAAACATGAACACAAATTATTATACCACATGTTTTGAATAATTTTATAATTCTCTGACACATTATCAGTTTATGAATATTAAAATGTTCATACTATAAAACTTGTTTTGCAGTTTCCACCTAAGCTGTCTTGTAATAAACGCGTCAATATGGAATTCCTGTAAGGAATGTGTGTTCTGTTCCTATCTACCAAAGCTGACACAACATTTCTAGGAAGAAATAACAATCTGATGAGTTAGTAGTTCTTCAATTGCACCTGAATATATTTCTCCATTATTTACCCAAGTTCGTGGAGAGAAAGATTTATATGCTGAGCCTCGTTTAGTCGTTCACCAGTAGCTTGCGATTTTTTTACTCTTTCACTTCCAGCCAAATCAATACTATAAAAATGGATATCGAAGATTACTTGCACCAAATTTTTGAAGCACAATCATACCATACATAAAGAAAACTTTGATGAATGAATTTTGTGTTGGTTATGTGGAATGAGCGCAGGTGGAAGAAGATTTTTTCTTTCTTTTTATGTTTTATTTTAATGATTTATAAGGATATTAATATTTCGTTTCAAATTTCATTTTTCTTTTTTGGTTAAGATTAAATGACGTACATGCTTAGTTTGCTTCGCAATAAAACACTTTCATTATCTCCTTGAGCATCACCAAAACTATCCATCGATTGATTCAGATCTAAATCTTTGTAATCATCCGCCATATCTTCTTGTGTGGAGCATGATTCGGCAAACGCCTGCAGCAGAAAGAAAGGATCGATATTAAAAAATGATTAACAGAAAAGACAGAAGATAATATGGATATTCATTTCTGTCCACCTTGGATATATCTGCTGTGCTTTCCTCCATCTGCCACTGCATGTCGTCAATAACACTATCTGTACTCACACTTAGCTCGTTCGACAACATTGAAGTGTTAGACTGCATGAAGCTCTCTAGCCTTGATAAGTCGGGTGTTTCTGGTCTCGATGATCGACGAATTGTTAAACAGTTGGCCCCCTCTTCCAGATTTACACTGATTCTTTTTAAACTTCGAAAACTACTACTGGTCACGGATCTATTTAGTCTTGGTTCTGGCGTATGCGATCTTGGAGATATTTCTGGACTACAGGCTCTATCTAAATTCACCGAATAACGCTTTTTTATGTTAGCTGCCGCACTTGGTTTTAGTGTGGAGCTACTTCTTCCTGGCGTGGTCACTCGGTGTTTGTACAAATTCGTTGATAAATTTATTGAGTTTCTATTGGTCGGTTTAGACACAGCAATGCTATGACGTTTCTTAAGACTACTTTGTCGATAAGGTATAGTCTCGAAATCAAGTTGTGGAATATCTGCGGCTGGTTTATTATGTTTTGGTGAACTGACTTCAATGGGAGATTGTTCTTGATCTAATGAAATAAAAATATGTTTTTCTTTGTCGCCTGAATGAAATTAGTATGAAATTTGAAAAATAAACTTACTTACCAGACCTTTTCTTTTTCTTTTCAATCACTAACTGACAAATCGCATGTGACCTTCGAAAACAAATTCAAATATTAAAACATCCCATCTTTGCCAGGAAGAACATGAGAAAGTTCATTCCCAAGGTTCTATCTTATGGCTAACACTTTTAGGATGATGGGTAGGAAGCTTACTGAGGGAGCATAGAACAATTAGTTGAAATGCAGATAAAAAGAATGAATCGTGAAAAAAATTTAGTTTATGTTGAAGGGAAGAAACGGCAAGGAGATACAACTCGATAGTAGAGGGCTGGGGCTGATTTTTAAAATATTTACAATGCTCAATAACAGTCTCACAACTTCAAACCCAAGCTGTGACAATATTTTTCTCACCTGCTTGATAATCGATTCATGCGAGTTTCTCCAAACACCAATCTCTTCCGCCCAATATTCAGTAACGTGTAAACATCATTAGGGCTGTGACACACGAAGCTCGATATATTTTCAACAAATGAACCTACAAAATACAAAAATGAGAACGAATGTGAAGCAATGAAAACTAATTCTAAAAGTACACTGAAACTGTAAATATTGAATGTCATAATTAATATGAACATTATTACCAAGATGTGGATCCTCTCGAATGCTGAAATCTAACTTTGGATTCGAGTTGAGCAAATCGTAAATGCGTTCTTGATAGATTTGAAGGTAAGAACACGTGACCTGAAACAATCATACTAGAGGGTATAAACCAATGGAGCGCCAAAAAAGTTCTTTATTATTCAGGATCACACATACCTTATATTCATGCTTAGAATCATTCCAGACTTTGCTGAACAAATGGCTGACCATGTGAGCAGACATTCCATCTTTTGACATCAGGGTATGTGTTTTACCTTGAAGATTAAAATAAAGAAGATTAAATTCAAATTACTTGAAGACGGCTGAACCATAGCAGAAATTGGAAAGAAAATTAACAAAGCAGACATTTGAGAATTCTTACCACTTCCTGTTTGTCCATACGCAAATAGGGCGCCATTAAATCCACTGACCACGCCCTCGACCATTGAGTGGCCCACTTTCTTATACACCTAAAAAAGCAAAATAAAAATGGAAATTCATGCTCACATTTCAAGAACAAATTTTTGAGTAAGTGCGCTAATAGAACGCCGTTCGACCGTGGTTGGTTTCACTAATTAGGTAATTCTTATCAGTTAGTTTACTAAATCATGCAATGACGTCACGGTGGTGATCATGGAAAGAAGTTTTTGATGAGCTAAACTCCTGTTATGATCAGGTTCATGGTCACTTTTACCATATCAACAATAATAAATACACCAATACCTCCTTATTAGAGCTGCTTGTAGAATAGATGCGATCAAATTTGTGCCATCTGTCGTGGTCAACCCTACCTTGTGGATCTTGTACATGAAGCTGAAATATTGAGGAGACAATAGACAAGACAATTAGTTTTGCATTAAAAAACAGAAAAATGTGTTTTATTTTAGGGCTAAATGTTTGAAATATGAAAAAAACTTCAGTCGATCCTGATCGCTGGAGAAATTTTGCTGTCAGGAATTTAACAAAATAGCTTTTAAAAATACCTGCTGTCCATCTGCAGTAATGTTTGAAGTGAATCGTTCTTGATCGAAGCATGGTTTTAATCGAACGAAAACTTTTACCCGTCCTCCATTATCTGAAAACAATGTTAGTAATTATTTACTGGAGTATTACCCCCGGATAAAGATAATTCTTATATGAAAATCCTCAAGTCGGGTGGCCTAGGAGTGGGGGATGACGTTTTCTTCCACAAATTTTCAACCTTTTTTCAATCTCATTCAAAATGTAATCAGGAGGATTGGTTGAATGCACCTCTGTAATGGCCACCTATAGGGACCAAGTTGCCAGGGACAAGTTTTTATTTGCCTTAGTCAGGACCGTTAATTGGGGTTGGTTGTTGTGTAAAGGTGACTATTATAAAATATATATATATATATTATCTCATTTTGTGATAGCCTCTCCAAGTGCACTGGAACTTCCATGTACTTTGATGCTTTGTTTATTTTTTAGGGAATCTGTCCACGGATGAGGTAGCCATTTCTTCATTTTCTTTTTTCTTTTTTTTTTTTCACAAGAATAAAAATCTTTCACTCACCATTCTTCCCTTCATGTTCAACCGACATATCTTTTTTCATGTTCAAATTCGTTTACATGTAACAATTCTATGAAAAACAAATTATATTCCACAGATTCGATCTTTCCTTGCAGTACATCTTTTTTTCCCGTTCTTATTACTATTACTAAAACATGAACCTTGTGATAAATAAGTAAATATTTGAATAGAATGATCATATTCTTAAATGAAACATATTGTTATAGTTTTTCTCAATCCATGATAAATTATTCATTAACATTTTCTCGTGTGCTAAAAATACTAAAACCAGTAATGCCGGCACAAGTTTCATAATTGTTCATATTAGCAAAAACAACCGGAAGACGAGATTGAAAAGATAAACATCGGTGAATCCACTTTGTTGAATTTCAATCAATAAAAAAATAATCTTTCTTAATCATTGGAAGAAAGATGTGAATATATTTACTGAAACTTTCTTGAACTAAATAATTCTGTTGTGCATTTTTCAGACAGAAGACATTCAATAAGAAACTCACAATAATTTTCGTCTAACTTCAGAAGCTTTTTAAAAACCAATACTGCCTTACTATGCGAGATGAAATTTGAAGCCTGTACTTGATGGCATCATGAACATTTTTCCTCTTCTTACAAGAGTTCTTAAAATAAAAGTCTATAGAGAATTTCCGGTTTTTATATTGGCCAACCTAGTTTCTAGATCTCTTTTGTTGTTGAGATACCATCTCAACGCCTTCAAACTTAGGCTGACAACCTATGATGAAATCAAACAAGCCATTCAGAAAATACGTAACGATTGTTCTACAGGTCCAGACAAGTTACCAATTAATCTTCTAAAACCTGTACAAGAACACATCATATCACCATTTACTCACATCATTAATAACTTTATCCATTCCAACAAATTTCCTGACGAGTGGAAACAAGCAAAAATCACACCGATTCCAAAAGTCACAAATCCTTCGTCACCAATTGATTATCGTCCAATTTCACTCCTTCCCGTTTTATCTAAAGTTTATGAAAGAGTGGTACTGGAACAACTTTGTGAATTCATAGACTCACAATCACTCTACCAATCAACACAGTTCGGTTTTCGAAAGTCATATTCAGCCATCTCCTGTCTCCTAAAACTACGTGATGATATACTCCAAGCCATGAACAAGGGTGAAATAACGATCGCTATTTTTGCAGATTATTCAAAAGCCTTTGATATAATTGACTTTAAAACATTAACTTATAAACTCCACAAACTGAACATCTCCAAATCCGTCCTTTTCTGGATCACTAACTACCTCTCAAACCGATTAAATTACGTTCAAATCAACGATAAGAATTGAAATATCCTTAACTCTGGCTTTGGTGTACCGCAAGGATCCATACTGGGACCTTTCCTCTTCATCTACGTGTCAGACCTGAAAAAACCACGTTAACCACTCAAATTCCATCCAATACGCAGACGATACTAAACGTTATACATCCATTCAATTCCAAAAGCACTCCCACATTCAACCAAAAAACTTGAAGATGACATAAATGAACTTCAGAAATGTCTTCGTCATCAAACCTCGTCTTTAATAACAAGAAGACAAAGTTAATAACTTTCTCTACCTAACAACCCGTACACACCAGCTTGATAAGAACAAAATCCATATAGCATGCAATGGTGATAATCCAGAACAAATACAGTCTACAAAATTATTAGGTGTCACATTCGATCAACATCTTAACTGAAATGAACACATCAACAATGTGGTAAAAAATTGCTATATAACATTAAAAACCCTACGGAACCTAAAAAGACTGGTAAACTTTAATCTAAGGAAACAGCTGGCAACAACTCTCATCCTTTCAAAACTAGACTATGGTAACGCAATTCTCCAAAACCTACCAGAGTATCTCCAAAAACGCTTTCAGAAAGTGCAAAATGCTGCTGCTGGATTTGTTTGGAACAAACGTGCGGACGTCAAGGACATACTCAGGATACCAAGGCTGCCAATAAAAGAACGATCTGAATACGCAACTGCCGTCATGGCCTTCAAAGGTATCCAAAAAATAGATGCACCTGAAAACATCCACATTGAACTCAAGAAAAATACTCGTAACCTTAAAAATAATCATGAAAATATTGGCCCTACCATCATATGCAACAACAAACACCAACCCTTTCAAAGTGAGGCCAAACAAATCTTCAACGACCTACCAAAGACCGTCAGAGAAAGTGATACATTATACAGTTTCAAACGAAAGACATTTAAAAATATTTAAAAATATTTACTGGACAAAGCTATTGCTAAAAATTTATATATATATAAAATTGTTAATTTATATGCACGCAACGCATATACATGTTATAAATCTCGCATTTCTAGAAGAACCATGTAAATTATGGAGCTAGAAATATATCGATTAGTATTATTATTATTATTATTTTGTACTGAGAAAGAGGAGAAGGATTTCTTCATTTCATATCTGTGAAGTTTAACAAGATTTTATGGAATGTCCCACCTCCATAACTTTCTCAAATATAATTCATTCGGCTTGTGGTTTTTAGTAGTGAATGAACATTCACGAAAGACACGCCACTTATTTTTCAATAACAAAATCACTATTACTATCTACTCAACAGGGTACAAGAACATTAGATATATAACAACCAATAATCGTTATATTTATGACGAAAATATGATCAACGTGTGTAAATCCTATTAAATCCTATAGCTTCAAACTACTCTTTAAAACATATAAACTCATCAGATTTGTAGAGCTCCCATCTTCATATCAATTCTCGACTTTTTAAAATTTTTATAACTTTTCTTTTACTTCATTTTATTTCACACATACTTTAAAATTTAAAGTTGTGAAAATTTGAAATAAAGAACGTTTGTTTACGTTCATAATATTTGTCTTGTTTTGCACTTATAGTAACCATACTCAGAAACAAATTATCCTGAAATATAGTGATGCATCGCGGGCAATTCTATAAAATACTGACCAGTTTTTAAAACTGTGGTGGGCTAAAAAAACATTGAGAAAAATCTAACTTCAGTATTTTAAAGAATGCCGTAAGAAATTTATTTAAAGGAATTTAAAGGAATCTAGGAGCAAGGTTGTCAAAGTTGGAAATTTTGTCTACTTTGTTTCTTAAAGCACATTTAGAACAGAAATCAAATGAAAGAAATCTGAACATGAATGAAATTACAATTCTGATGTAGAATTTGATCGTCTAAATTTTAAAAATTCCATCTGAAAATTCCAAAACTTTTGTCTTCGTTATATCCATTACACTGATCTCAAAAATGCCCTTCACCTTTCCTTCCCAATACACACTATGAGAAGCAGTAGTAGTGGTAGTAGTCGGGACCTTTTTGGGAGTTCGGACATTTTTTCCGGGAGGTAATTATTCTGTTACCGCGTGAATAAAATTGAAAAATTCTTTTTAATTATTCCAATTATTACCATAAAATGACAAAAATCTAATAAATTTTCCGTTACAGAAAATTCCTAAAAAATTCCTAAAAAAATTCCTAAAAAAATTCTTTATCTTGGAGCCATTCCTCATCGAAGCCATATTCTATTTTCCTCAATATCACTTTAATTCAATGATATCAGGCTTCAGATTGATCCACTCATCCATTGATCTCTCTTTGCGCCAATCAAATCAGTTTATTTTTAAGGTGAAGTAGAAGCGTGGCAGGGATAAATTTGGGATGCAAAAAAAGCATTTTTCAAAAATATTTCATTGTAAAAAAACATAAAGAAATTGTCCAGGAAGGTCGTCTTGATTCAGAATGTTGTTGTTCCATTTAGTTGACACGACATCATACAGTATTCTTTCCTCCATTATGTAAATCCTTTGACCAAGTAATTCTATTAATAATAAAGAAGATGAATCATAAGGAAGATGTTGTCTCATGCTCCCAAACTTACTGAGATCAAAACCTGAAAGACTAGATAGTTGAATAATCGAGACTTACTGGCATGTTATAAATCCAGGCCAGGATGAAGAATGTACACAAACTGATAAATAACAACAACAACACTTTCTTCTTGTTGTTCTTCCAAATGACGAATTTAAACGATTTCCATGGATTAGTAAACCAGAAAAAAGATGTTTTTGGTCGACTGAAAGGAAGGTTTCAAAATAAGTAAACTTTCATCTGTCCTAAACACATCTTCATTTCAATAGTAATAAGATATCCAAGGAGGAGTGTTGCATGTTTACTTCACATAAACTCATGAATATCCTTACTCTGGAGGATCCAATTTAGGATTCATGTTAGGTTCATCTCTCCCCTTTCCTGCCGGCCTCGACTCGGCGACACTTTCACTCACTATTTCCAGCTCCAATTCAATTGTCCCCTGAAAAACAAAGCTTGGATCAGTGCTTTCCTCGAGCAAACTTTATTTTTCATAAGTTGTTCAATGAACCACTTACTTGATATTTCTTGAGTGATTTATCAGTAACCTTCCACCAGCCTCTTTTGTGTTTGGCTTTAAAAAGATTTTTATCTTTCTTTTCATATTGTTTCTTTTGATCATCTTCCTTCTTTTTTCGATCTTTTTTAGGGATAGGTTTATTGGCAGGATGCTCCAAATTGCAAAGATCGAGCTCTACTACACCTGAAATACAACTCTAAGTAATGATAATCCTCACTTCAGCGGGAGATGAAAGTGACGACAACAGCATTATCTATAAAATTCTAGACATTACGCAACTTTAATGGTACGGTAAACTAGTCCAGTGATTCCGAAAAGTCCAGGGTTGAACTTACCTAAGAAATCATCAAGAGAAAAAGTGTCTTTGTCCCAGACCTCTAATCTCAGGATAGGCGGTACACATTCTGCACGTTCATCTAGTTCCCAGAAATGATCCTAACAACAATAAATAAATAATAAATTTCAATATATGGGAGATAAGTTCTTTCAATATATGGGAGATAAGTTCTTTCAAATAATCTGACTTTGTGGTTTATGACCATCTCTCTCTGTTGAGGGATATATTTGATAGGAAAAACCATCCTCCAGTTGAACAAGCCTTCACCATCCATCGAGCGGTAATGCACGTCTGTTCTCTGCTTCTTCTTCTCTTTTTTCAACCAACCTGAACAATTATATTTTTATTTATAATAACAAGCTGAGAATCTCAGTTTAAGTTTCAAAATTTTTAATTTTCTTGACAAAATATTATTTTGGGCCCCAGCAATTAATAAACGGGTCTTTAAGAAGGGAGTCCAAGAAGTTAGGAGAGTACTTATTTTCGGGAAGTAGCAATAGGCCGGGGAAGTAGCAATAGGCCGTTTCACCTCCATGCATTGCATAACTTTCATATAAAAATCAAAGATGAGGAGATTGGTATGAACCTTTAACGTATATATCACTCATCCGTTCACCAGACAACCTTTCTTTCTCATCCAGCTCGATGTTTTCAGTTCTCCAAACAATCAATCGCAAAACATAACTGACAATATAAAACAACGAAAAAAAATTGGAACAATGGAAAATGTTTGATAAATCGAGACATAAATCAAGACCCGAACCTTGAATCAAACAAAATTGACAGGTTAACAAGATTTTCATAGAGAAAACTAAACATTCCTACTTTAACGGTTGCCGAGGTGCAATCTTGAGTGGAGGCGGTGGTGTACCACATATTGATGGAAAGATTTCTACAAACATCTCAATTTTGCCCTGTTTTAAAATAAGTTGGATTTGTTAGATGAAAGTGTTTTGAAAGTGAAACATTTTAGGGAGAACTTGGATGTTAATCAAGATAACCTGTGGTTCTTCGGGGTATAACTGATTCCAAAGTGTTCTTGTTTCAATGTGTTCCTGTATGATACAAATCTTCATTTTCGGATCATTCAGTATATGCAATGCAAGCCGCTCTTTTTTCCTGGACGACTCGCCAGGAGCAAGTTCGTAATTGTTAGTCTCTGAAAACACAAATCAAAAAATATATTTTCAATGTCAAATCAAAACGGATGAAAAAGATGTTTCTATGGATACCAACCATAACGTGATAGTTTGACGATTCGTTCGATTTCTGGTTCCGTGTCTTTATCGTCTGCTGATTGGCCATTAATTTCTATCCATTTTTTTTCTGGTAACTCAAATTCAGTTTCATTTAGAAATTTACCCCCAGGTACATGTTCCCTTAGAATTCTTGATGGTGTAGTTTGTAGATGTCGCCATTGGAACATACCAGAGCTAACAACAACAACAACAACATAAAAATGGAAAACTTTGAATGGATAATATTATATAATATTACATTAATAGCAATATTTCATAAGATGGCCCCCCTCCCTCGGAGTATCGGACGGAGAACTATCTGATCAAAAAGGAGAACTGTGACACTTCGAAGTTAATAAAATATCACCATTTATTGTTTGATTCATTCTTGGAAATTATTTTCTAACCAGAAATTAAGCTCAAGAGAAAATATGAGACCTGAAAAACATTTTTGGAAGACCAACACAAGCACTTGCTCGGGATAAGTATCGATCTTCCAAATCAATCGTGGTTTCACCAACCAATTCATTTCCTTTGAAGCGATCAAAATCTTTGACCGTAATTGTCAAATCTTTTCCTTCTGGCAAGGTAGTCTTCAGTTTAAACACTTCCCCATACATGGGATTCAAATTGTTACAGACTCTTTTTTCTTTTCGTGATTCTGCGTGCTTTCCACATAAAACTTTTACATACGAATCAATTTTTCCATTCAAATCTTTTGGCGGCAGATTAATACCACTAATGATGTACACATAAACGTTACATTCAACTGAACGAAATTTCACCTCCGGAATCTTCAATGACCCCTGTCCATTTGACAAATGCAAGTTAAGTATACCCTAAATGATAATTGAGATTTTTGAAATTTTCTGAACAACCCTCCGCTGTGACGTTTTCCGTCAGAACCCTGCTAATTTTACCTTCAATTCTCCTACGGTATTATCGTCTCGCTTCTCTTCATCTGTTCTTAACGGGTATTTTTTAAAGATATTGGATTTTTGAAAAGACTCCTCCTTTTCCAATTCATCATCAAAGATCTGTAAAAAAACAATTTATCATTACCATAACAAGTAAGATGGAATCTAAAAAACATCTATTCATACCTTGATAACTTTATGTTGTTGTAAGTAATCTCCACATTTGCTAATCATCCCTTTCGATGCGAAATACCTGGACCACCAGTCAAGTTGTTCAACAATTTCACGCTGAAAGAGAGAAGAAACAACAGATTAATAAAGAAATTTAAGCGAAATCTTTTCTTCCAAACTAATAGACCACCTTCATTTTTCCATCTGATTCATCATGTATTTCCAGAGCAAGATGTTTTTCTTTTGTGAAATCATTTTCATCTATTTCATCTATAGGGTGTGGAAGTGGACCTCGAAGATTATTAGCTATGTAAGGAATAAGAAAATAATATGAATCAACAAGAGCTCGAAGTTGCTTTGTTAACAACATCGCATTGAAATTCTAGTTGACAAGAAATGATGGAAAGGAAGAAGAAAAAAGATTAAAAGAAAAACATAAAAAACTTGACAGGAAACCTTCCAATAATCTTTCCATGTCTTGTTTATCGAAAACATGTTTTCCGACAAGAATTTTTTGCCCAAACCGACGATGATCATAAACATTGAGAATTATTGGCGGCAAATATTCAGGATCTTTTGCCAATGTCTAAAATTCCAAAAATATGTTGATACTTTTTTCACACATCTAACTTAAATAGAAAAGGTAAAAAATCTATTCTTACCATTTTCTTAGCAATATTTTTATTCATGCTGGTCTTCTTTAGATTATCACCAGGAAATAGATTTTCAGCAATCACAAGTTCGACAGACGGAGATTTCACTTTGCCATCTGACTTCATGTTTCGTATACCGTAAAATAGATACTACCCCAGAGAAAAGATAACATGTTTATATAGTTGAATAACTTCAATTCAAATCATTGATGACAAATCGATGGCAAAGATCCACTACAAAAATCTAACAATGTTTTTTGACCCTAACGATTATCAAGCATTTAATACACTGCATGCATTTCAACAAGAGCGCCAATTCATTACTACACTACTCATAGAAAAGTTTATACCAGTACCTTCACAAAAACATCGATTGTTTCAGGTCGAATAAAATCTGGCAACATAAACGGATATGTTTGCGCTTTAGGTGGAATAACAGCTTTAGCTCCAGTTTCAATCTGATATGTATAGAAAACATTAACGTTACAGAAGAGCATGATACAAGAAGCCACATATAAAGTGATGACTTACACAACTCAACTGTGCAGCAGCTAACAGTCGACCACGGTTATTTTTACCTTTCATCATTGTATGCCACTGTAATCGCAATGTTGGTGACTCTTTCCCAACCACCACCAAAGGCGTGATACTGCAACGACCAATCATGTATACTTCTCCCTGGCCATCAAAAGAAGGAAATGTAAAAAAATTGTCTTGATGATTTCTTAAACAAAATTAAATACCTCTACTCACAACGTCATTTTTATCCCAAAGTTCAGCAATTATGTGAGGAGGGCTTGTAAGGTACATTTCCGGAGAACCAAATAATTGAATATTATTTAAAACTAATGCTTCGTTCCATAGCGGATTTGAAATTGGAACATCTTTGGGGATTATTGAATGGGTTTTTTGCCAGAAATTCTGAAAACCGGCAACAATATAAGGCTGGTGCATATTCCCAGAGCAGATAGTAGATGCTTGCCAGATGTAAATGCATATTTGCCACTTGTGATCTAAACAATTCCATAAAGTTTAAACAAGAATAGTGCAATGGGAGAAAACAAAAACAAAACTCAAAATAACGTTTTAAATTGCAGATTGCATTCCTCCAATGTTATCCCTCCTCCTACCTTGGATCATATGAAAAACTCGTGGCATCAACTGAAAAGGTTTCTGGTCTTTCGCAAATGTAAACAGAGGAGATGCGCCAGGATTGATGGGTTTCATTTGAGCTAACCATCTTCGACGTTTTACTGTTGAGAAAGCCTTTTCTTCTGCATGAAATTGGTGACCAAACATCCCTGCAAATTCCCAACATCCATTTTGAACAACTTTTTCTCTCTTCCTTTTAATAATTTCGGATGGTTCAACTGTTATCTCTCTCCACCTTTTTAAAAGTTTCCTTCTCCAGGTATGGTGATACCTGCTGGTGGAAGACCAACTTGATGAGCTACGATCAGTACTATATTCCCAACCTAAACATACACAATCAAGTCTGTCGTAACTATGAGTTCAATTTCTTCAAGATTTCCTCAGTTGAAATGTTGATTATTAGACATTGATGAGTTACTCGCACCAAATGATCAGTTCCAGTGGGATGACTAGTTTAATTCCAAAAGCGGCAAATAAGCATTCTGCATTCCTTGATACAGTTGTTCACATGTAAGCTAACCATGACGGCTTTCCAATAATAACAAGTTTATAATTATTATTATGAAAACATATTTTCACTGACAAGTTTCCGTGTACAAAAACTGACCTTTTATGAAATGAACGGAAGGTCCATCAGATAAAAATATGTTATTTATTTGTTGCGACTTACCATCATGATCACAATCTCTGTTCATATCCACATCCCAGTTCAACAGCCAATCATCTTCGTTTTTCTCCTCACACCACTTCCATCCATCAGGAGGTACAGGTTCACCTTCTCCTATCAAATCTCCATGAAAATTCGTCAAACAAACAGTTATTCCCTTCCATTTTTGAAATGGTAAGCGATGTTCATTATAGAAAATTTCTTGTTGAAATTTAGAATGACCAAAATCAACATCATAGAGAAGACTACAAAATATAAATTATTTTTTTTAACAATTAACTTTTACATGCATGGTGAAGTATCAGCCAGTGTTAATTAGCTAATGAAAATAAGAAAACAAAAAGCTCACTTGTCATTAGGAACTTTCTGCCAATCGCCTTTCCATTCCCAACCAGGTGGAATTTTAAAATCATCACGTTCCAATATATGTTTTCCGTCAATATCGGAAAATTGTGATCGCCTAAGCTTTGACGGTTTCAAGGATTTATTTTCATAGAGTTCAGCATATAAGCAATACTTTTCATTCATGGCTTTATATTTTACCCAATCTAATTCCTTTCCAAACCACGGGATAACACTAATACAGCAAGCAACCCCACCATCATCTTTTTTTTTACCATCATTTGGAAACTATAATAGGCAAAAATAATTTAAAATTTAAATATTTTGAAGAATATTAAACAACAATAACAAGTGTTTTATACCAATCTTTCTGGTTGATACTTACGTTCATGAAGAGGTTAGTCAGTTTGTTGCAAAACTTTCCAGAACACAACGGTTTTTCAGAGAAAAGAACATCACTAGCTGAGATTCGACAATAGGCTTTCTTTTTACCTCCAATAATCATGAAAATTATGACATCAGGTATTGAGTTTTGATGCTGCAAATGATAAAAAAAAAGGTTCTATAATAACATAGTTTTAACAAACTCAAAATTATGAAGAATGTTGTCAGTTTGGAGATTTCTACTTTTCAGCTTTTAAAGTTGTGCATCAATAGACAACAATAGGTAACCAGTTTTCATATTTTCTAAATTTTGTTTAAACATCAATATTTGCCAAACTATCTAACCCCATCTCAAACTAGATTTTGATGAAAATTACTACAAATCAAGATCTATTATACTGCACAAAATCATACAAAATAGAAATCAGGTAAGGATTGGATAATTTGACAAAATAATGATGCTTTAAACTGAAACTGAAAATATTCCAAAAAATTAATTTACATCTTCAATAAATATTGCTATCTTGATAAATGAACAAACCTCCAGACAAAGGACATCAAAACGTTTTCTCGTCTGCTGTACTAATGATGATATTTCAAGTAAAACATTCTTAACAGTCTTTTCATCAATCTGTTTTTCCAACAGTTGAGCAAAAACAGATTTCTTCATGTCATTCATCTCATTGCAAATTTGTTTTAATTGAGATTTTCGGTATTCCAGAAGTTTGAGATCTAATCGTGTTTGAGTATATTGAGTTACATCAAATTCTTCAAATTGTCTGAAATTATAAAAATCAGTAGTAAGAAAATATTCAAAGACAGAAAAAGTGGCCGCATGGATTATCATAAACAACCTACTTGCAGAAACTTTGAAACTTTTCTAAAGCCTGAAAAAGGGATTTCTTTATTTCTTCAGTTGATGCTTTTATGGATTTAGTATCAGATTCAAGCTGAGCAATGACATTCGTCAAGTAATTAACTTGTTGTAAACGAAAATCAATGTCTTCCCAGTCACTTTCAACTACACAGCATGGCTTTGTTTCGTTCCATGGTATATAGTGATGCTGGCAACCGTCAGAGACTGAATTGGCAGGTGTCGTCACAGATGATTGGGGTTCAATATTTTCATCTAATTTATATCCATAGTTACCAATACTAACTTCAAATTCAATTGGGTAATCATAAGACTTCAACATGGCAGCAGTTATGAAGCTTACTGACAGTTTATACTTTGTTCTTTTCTTGTATATGTGAATGTTTGAATGTTCTTCAGGGAAAAACTCTTGGATAGGGGTTTCAATTTTATTTCCAACCTTTGTAATCACCTCAATTAACAAACGACCTCGGTAAGCCATGCCTTCAACATCACCCTCATTCATACCTTTATGCTTGTTAGAATTAATAGAGAATTCCCTTACTGAGCCATAAAAATTGACATATGCTGGACCAAATGTTGGCAGATAGCCTAGTAAAAAAATATGAAAACATGAAAAGTCCAAGAATCATATGACAACATTAGTAATGTTATGAAGGATATAAAATATTACGGAATAGAAGAATGCAGAGTTGATGTTTATGATTTTGGTTAAGGCATGACATTCATTCAGAATCTTTTATTTCGCATGAGTCACAGAAGAGAAGTCTGTTTTGTTTACAGTTTGAATCACCACTGGTTCTCATTCTTTATTTCACAATTTTTGTCAATTTTATGTTCTTATTCTTATTTGCAATCTTTAATCCTGCAAACTTTTTATATCCTTTAGGTATAAAACTAATATTTATTAATAAATTACCATCAGTGGAAGGTTTGGAAATGTTTGTCAATGCAAGAACACAAGTTCCTACACATTCATCAACAACCGGGTCTTGATCGAATATCTGAATTTTTAATCGATCACACACTGATGGAAAGTCATGAAGAAAATACATTTCCTGATTGAATTTAGGACTATAACTCTTAACGACTTTGGTAGAACTGGATTCTCCATCAAAGGAAACTTTAGCATAAGCATCGATTTTATGACTTTTTGATCTACTTAATAGAGACGAAAAATCTGCTAAGTCCATTTGTGGCAGATCTTCTGCATGATATATGCGTACAATTAATGTTACTGGTTCCAAACATGAACTGCTAGTTGGTATAAGATTAGATTGTACATCATCTTTATCAGGACTTCCATTCTCATATACTTTTCTGGAGATGTCTTCGCCAGGACCAAGTACGGTTGCAGTAACCTTAAGATATCCTGCAGCTGTCAAGTCAGGTTGTTCTTTTCCTTCTTCGATAGTTGCAAGATCAGCTTCACTATCAGTATTCCTCAATAACAACCACTTTCGAAATATACCTTGATTTGAAGAGCTGAGGAGGAAATCAAGTTTGCTGCAAAATGCACCAATACGTGTAGAACTACCAGTGGCAGACTTTTCTTTTCTTTTTATGTCAAAAACCTCAAACGTAATTTTTTTGGAAAATAAATCATCAGGCTTTAACTTGAAGTGAAACCAAAACATTTCATTGTAGGTCGGCTTGCAAGTACAATATTGCGTACGGCTTTGCACTGTTTTATTTCCAATCCGAACTCTCACTCGTGGATTGATATGAGAGCCAACAAGATGGCATGCTTCTAAGATTTTCACATATACCTAATGAATGATAATTTGTAATCATTGGAGAAATGTTTAGCTCATCCTGATAGCTTATCCTGCAATTACTGAAAGGTAAACCTCACTAGGTTCTTGTAGGTTCACCTTTTCGTAATTACAGAACTTTTCATTGTATCAAATGCTACATCATCTGAAGACAAAATTTCTAAAGTTCAGCATTGCTTATCTTATTATGTTATGGAAAGAACCAAAGTGCAAATAGGTCATCTTCACTAATTCAACAAATTCTTTTCCTACCTTAAACTGAGATTCCTTATTGGAGTAACCATGGTCTCTTTTTTGTTGGCTAAATAAAACAAAGTTCATCATTAGCACCTCTTTCAATCTCATTGAATGAAATGACCACCTGTGAGTCCCTGAGTTCCTGATGGGAGCTTTGAAGTTTGAAGTCGACAAATCAATGCCATTATTTTTTATAAATATGACGAAGATGGATAAGAAGACATTGATATGGGCTTCATTTTGTAATCTTATATATAGACATCACACATGACATATTGATTTGTCTTTTTTCATAATAATCACATTCTCTGATTAAGCTTAAGTGTCCTCATTAAAGAGTTGATAATTAAATAACTGAAAAAATACAGTATATACAATACATATTTAAAAACTTATCAATGAGCATGCCTCGCCCCTTTCTCAAATGAGCAACTTGGAAATATATAAACAAAACCTTAACAGAATTGACTTCCTACCTTTGAATAGTAACAGACTCTCCACTAGGATGCTGAGCCATGGCTGAGATGAATTTTTCCAGACGAACATATTCAATTTGAAAGCTAATTCGAGACTAAGGATAAAAGTTAATTATTAAGTAAAATTTTCAAAATCGAATATTATTTATTTAAGATGGTTTTCAAATCCTCTGATCAAAATGAAACAAGATGCCTTTACAGGCAAAAGGATTTCCGCAAAATGCTGAAAGTTCTCATTAACTCGAAGTCATAGTTCTTTCTGATGAAATAATGAAATGCAAACAAACACAGTGTATGATGAGAGTTAACATCAAAAATAATTATGTCGCTGGACTGACTGTCACTTAAAATGATAAAGATCCCCTTTTTTTCTGGTCGCTCAGTTGGTAATTTTTGAATATTTTTTTTTAGAAAACGGAAGAGATATCAAAATGTCAAAAAAGAAAATTTAAGTTGCTTTTGAAAAGCATATAAGTATACGTATGCATTTACCCAAGTTAAACACAGAATTTTTTAAGGCTTCACCGTTTGTTAGTATAAGTTAGAATAATGTCAAAAAAACAACTGATTGTAGTCATTTTAAAAATTGAATTCGAAACACATGAAAATATCTAAAAAACGAAAGTTCAATGTGTTTTTGTCAAATTATATCAATTAAATTTAAAAACCCTGTCAAAATAGATACTGACCGACAACCGATTTATTATGACAGTCTAAATATAAAAGCTAAGAAGTATCCAATATAACAAAAGATAAAATTTGAATGGGTTTGAAAAGTGTTTTCGAAATTTTCGAAAGAGTGTATATATATTCAACGATTGCTTAAAGCATGAAACTCTTAGTATCGAAGAAACAATCATCTTTTCATTGAACCTAATATCCAAGTATTATATACGTATACCTTTACCTTGAAAACATATTAACACATTTCAAAATTTGTCAGAAAATCAAGATACAATGTTGCATAGATCAACCGAAAGACTCTATATTCTTGCTTACGCAGAAATCCAATGAATACAAAATTTAATAGAAAAACAAGAATAAATCAACTCTACCTGCGTAGGACGCCCATAGGAATCGAAAAGTGGTTCATCATAATCTTTTATGGAGATAGCATGTTTAGCAAAATTGGTTAAGTGGAGTTGGGTTTTACCAACTAATATATCTGGTGTGAACGTCTCTTCATCGTAAACATTGATATCAATGTAATCATTAGATGTAAGTAAGCGGCCTGACAATTCAAATCCAAATGCATCCTGAAAATCAACATAGAAGCAAATAAGGAATTATAAGTTGGGTTTTCATCATCATCTGATATGCAAATTGGTAAGTTCATTTAATATTTACGCATAGCTACCGTTGTTTTAAATGTTGGATTTTGTTGGTCCTTGATCGTCGTAGTTCGTAAGGTTTGATCTTAAAAACAAGAAACACTCACCGTCAGTGGGCAATTCTATGCAAAACCATGTAGAAGAAAACACATTTATGATTATCGCCAGCTGGTTATTCTCCACAACTAATTCTGCAATATTGGTTTACCGAGTCAAAACACGTGTCTGGCAAGTGGGCACAATCTTCGAAAAGTCTCTGTGGGGGAGTATTTTTTATTGAAAAAGCAGGCGATATTGTTTGTAATTCCTATAGAAAACACTCCTCCACATAGATTTTTGAAGATTTTGCCCACTGGGTGATGACACTAAAGCGTGGTTCCTCCATATTAACGTAAAAAATGTTGCACAACAATCTGCGAGACAGGTATGAAGTTTTATGCCGGCATGAAATTGAGTTTTTTGT
The DNA here is from genome assembly GCA_039566895.2 of Turritopsis rubra. NCBI lineage: Eukaryota > Metazoa > Cnidaria > Hydrozoa > Anthoathecata > Oceaniidae > Turritopsis > Turritopsis rubra. Next base: position 439,415 of record CM077624.1, on the reverse strand, counting down.
GCAATTAGAAGAAAACTAGTGTAGCGTGTAAAAACATTTTACAGTTTTTCTCCATAAATTGTTTTTTCATGCAATACTGCCATGATAAGTCTGTGTTTATACAAAAATTGTGTTGGAATTATATCATATTTAACACAAAATTGTTGTATAAATATTTTGGATCGACTATTCAAAGAATGCTATTATCCCTATTTTTCAGTGCTTTCTGGCTATTTGGCCTTGACTGTATGGTTTTTGCTTCATCAACCAGCTCGGCAATGTTACCTTGGTGCCACAGCTTCAATCTTCTTTCCAATGCTCTTTTATGGTCTTTCGCCTTTGAATTTTTGCTTGGTTTCTGGAGGAGCAGAGCAGGCATGAAATAGTTCGGAGAGGGCTCTTCTCCGTCCAAGCATTCAGTAATCTTGTCACTTCTCTGATAAATTCTTTACCGGCACCTCCACTTGGTAGGTTGAATAGGTTTCGTCGCCAATAAACGATTTTTCATAACTTTCGTTTATCATTTCGATAAAGTCGCTACCTTTAACTTCGGCCCAGTAATAACGTTCTGGTTCTGGGTTATCTTCATTTCCGATCGCAATACTTGGATTAGTTGATGGCTGTGGAGGTGGTGGTTCACCTATTTCTACTCTGTTTTCAATTACTTTACATTGTCTCTGATGCTGGAGTGCACCCCGTGGAGTGCGGAATCGTTTACCACATTTTAAGTACGGAACTTCAGCAATTTCTACTCCATCATCTGTTCTTGTTGATGTGCTCATTTCTTCTTTTCTGTTGTTCAAACTGTCAATTCAGGTTTTATCTTTTGGGTTTTTTCAGCAATTTGTTGCGTTGAAAAGATACAATATAACCTTCATCTGTGTTTTTTTTTTTTTTTTTTTAACGTCAAAGTTTACGGCGCGACGGTTTTACGTACGCCATGTTTGAAGCCATTGCATTGCAATTAAAAAATTAAAAAATTAAAACAATGCAATTAAAAACATTGCATTTTTTTTTTTTCAAAGATTTTACAAGTTATTTCTATCCATTCCATTAGATATATAAACAGCTTTTCTTTTCACAGTTCAGATAAACTCTTATTTAAATATTATCTTTAATCGGTGCTTCTAACCTTTGAAATCGCATTGGCTAGGCATTGCGTTCTCCTCCGGGGACGTTTATGATGTCTTCCTTAAAGCACAACACTCCACGAAGTAATGAAACCCGTAAGATGGAGCTAGAGATTCTCCTAATGGAAGGATTCCACCTATACTAATACGGAAAAATAAGCATCCATTGACGAACTTCCGCGAGAAAATTTTGTTAAAGTTCTTCCTTTCAAAGTTAGGTAAGAAAAAAGCAACATTTAGTATTAGTATAAGAAGACCAGTATCCCGGGTAAAAACATTTTACCGGTTCATCTTTCCCCATGAGTTCACACCACCCGTGCTCTACCTCTTTCAAAATATAAGAGTGACGAAAAATAAAATCATAGAATTGCAAAGAATAAGTATCACTTAGTTGTAGAGCTCGAAATGCTGGTCAAGTATCTCGTGTAAAGAATTTTTACAGGTTCATTTTACTCCCATGAGTTACACCCACATCTTCACCCGTGTTCTTCGTCTTTTAAATATAGGGGTAACGAAAAAATCTAGTGGATGCACAGTCGCTATTAGTATATAGATAGTGAAAACTTCAGGTAAGACTGTAAAAAAATAAATCATGTAAACAGAAGCGATATTCATGCCGGCATAAACTCATATCGGCATGAGTTTTACCAGGGGGATATGTAAAAGCGTATTCCCATTTAAATTTTATACACGCGCCTTTTTAAGCATGTTTTTTAAAGTTCTTAAAGTTAAATAAGTTGCGTGTGTGTCGATGAGCACAACTCCTTACTAAGGAACTCCTTAGCTAAGGGAGCTATTTGTCATGGAAAATCTTCGGTCGAGACGGGGAGATGTGTAGCCAGGTTCAACCTCGCGGCCAGATTCGATTTTCAGCAGAAATATCTTTTGTACACAAGAACTTATAATAGCTAGTGGTTTTATGGAAGTTAATAGGAATCAGTAGGTTATAGTTTTTCTCCTGTTGTCGTCTTTACTTATCAACTACTGTGTTCATTTGAGTGTATGACTGCAATCTATGTTCGCGTTGTTACCAACCGATAATGTTTTAGACAAATCTCAGCCACAAATATATAATCACCCAAGAAGCACTTAGAAAATCAGTAAAACACTCCACTTCATAAAAACAAGGATCATTTTCCTGATTAGGTCAAACTAACCTAGATAAATTGATGGATACCGCGATGATGTTTAGAAAAACTTACCTAAAAATTTGAATTGTACATAAGGATCGACAATCTTGTCAAAAACATGATCTTCTTTGTTTCGAAGTAAATCTTTAATCGAAAACTCATTCTTGTTTGGCAGGGCTGTGCATTTGATGTCTCGTATTTTTATTTTTGAAGACATGCTACAAATAAATCTATATTCGAATATTCATTCTTTCTTGTTCTCTTCTCTTTCGATTAAACTGTGAATGCTACTTATTCCAATTACAAATGTCATTTAAGTGCTACTTACACGAGAATGGTGTCATAAAAAATATTTTGTTTATCATAACAAATATCATGACAAATATTTGACCAGGGTTTAAAGTACCATGACGCGCGGAACCACCAATAAATGCTTCCTTCTTTCTTTGTCACGCAAAAAGAACAGGGCTCGTTCCAAATATCAAAACCTTGTTTCAAAAATGAATCTTATAATGCGAGATGAATTGTATATTCGATCTCATTAAAAGTCGGAATTTCGGAATTGAAATACTATCTCTAATCTCTTAGAATGCTTTCACCTTTTAGAATGAAAGTATTGTGGTCGATATGCATATTATTATAAAGCCCTGATTACACGATCAAACAACATAGATAACAATTATTTTGTTGTTTTATGAAAATCGAAGCAGGCATTTCTATATTTTTTACTTTTAATTGGCAAAATCTTGAAGAAATATCTTAGAGGCCGTTGACATAATCATTTACGTCGTTTACGTCACCACTAAAAAGGTCTTGCGGTTTCGTGAGGTTGTGTTGAGAAGTTTTCTCCATTTTTGTTTCAACACATAACTTCATAACATAACGGATCAGTAATAATAGTGGTGACAGCAGCGAATCTAGGGTTAATCAAAGAAGTGTTGATTAGGTTATTTGCACGTTTTTCTTTTATACGCTTAACGACTGTGTCTCCTCCATAAATTTCGGCTAGGTTCTAGGTCCGCCTCTGGGTGACATGCATATAACAATTGAAAACAGAATAAAAGCAATATTAGATCAGCCTGACAACAAAAAACATCATCATGGATGACACTGGGAATCTGAAGACTTTTTCAAAAATTTCTATGCATTTAAATAACTTGATCATTAATATTCTATGTTGAAGCATTCAATAATCATCGAGCAAAGAACCCGAATTAACAAACGTCACTTGCATCTACACAGAGGAAAGATGCGGTATATTTTCTCTTAGTGCATCACGAGAAACAAGACAAAAGATAACAAAATGTCTAATTCTGCGTGGGTGGGGTAGGAGATGCGGTATCTTACAAACTTATTGAACTGCGTACACTACTCAAGATCGTTTAAAATGTTGTGGTGAAATGTTGTAATGTCGTTAAGTATGAAGATGTCATCTTTGAAGCCTTTTCATGTTTATTTGCTTTGTTAGATTTGTGTTATATTCAATTTTTTTGTTTTCCCATGAACAAGTTTGCAGAAGGGTGGAAGGTGGAGGGCGGAGCCATAGACGTTTCATCAGTTTGGTGATAATGTCTGTCCATGATTTGGAAGGAGCTGTATTTGAGGATAGATTTAAGATGGTTATGTGGTGGGTGGTAAAATATATATCTTTGTGCTTTTCAAGGTAAAATAAGATGGTATTGATCCCGCCATCATGGTGTGGAATGTTGGTGTAAAGTGAAGTCACAGATGTGTGATGGGAGTTGCTGTACTAACAAGGATTATGTGAAGTTTGTAATGTATATTGATAAATGTTTGGTAGAACCATTGCATGATGCAGAAACTGAGCGGTGAAATTATGGCTTAGAGAATAAGTAGAATGATAACATTTTTATAGTAGGTTAACCCTTTCGGTCCCAACGGGACCTGAGAGTCCCGCTGTATAAAACTTGATGTTGGGCTGATCACACACGTTATATGATAGCAAAATCCTGATGGGACATCTCAGTCGACGTTTTCGCATCTAGTGATATGACAAGTTTGGTAGCCATGTTTGCAAAATGGCGTAAACACAGCATTTTATTATCATGGCTGCTGGTGCTAGTCACATCGGATATGTCAATAAATATTTTGTTATATTTTGCATAGTTTTCATTTTAGCTGATGACTGGGAATTTTTTTTCTATTTCTTTAGTCTATTGAGAGTACTTCAAGCTATTTTTTAGATGGTTTAAGTTTTACATTCCTCATTTTTACATAACAATGTAAGTGGGACTCTCAGGTCCCATCAGGACTTTTGTGGCTAAACTAATGAAAGTTTGGTATAAGTAATGTGCTGTGTTTGGCTATCATTGCTTGCTAATTTTTGATAATATTATTATAGTTCCTCTTAATCTTTATAGTTATAATAGAAAGTCTTCCATACGTCAAGAAAAACTTGGTATACAGCTGAGGAGGTGGCTGACATTTTAGTAAATCTGATGATGATAACTCTATAGATACTATGACAAATTTTTGTATCAGTAATGTGCTGTGTTTTGCTATCATTGCTTGCTAATTTTTGATATTATTGTTGTAGTTCCTCTTTATCTTTATTGTTATAATAGAAATTCTTCCATATGTCAAGAAAAACTTGGTATACAGCTGAGGAGGTGGCTGACATTTTAGTAAATCTGCCCGATGATAACTCTGTAGACACTGACATTGAAGATGATTTGGATGAATCAGTCATAGATAATGTTGAAATTGATAACTCGCCATTAATTGAATCTGAAACTGAAGTCAGTGTTGAAGAATCGTCTTCAGAATCAGAATGGGAGAAATCGTCGACACCTTCAGCTTCTCCTGACAGAGAGATTCCTTTGCAACCTCAAGAAACGAATGTGCAAAATAATGAGCACAATGAAACTTAAACTGAAGATGCAGAAATGCCTGACTATGATGTAAATCAACACCGGTTGTGGAGAAAATGTGAGAAACAGGAAACTGACAATAAATTTGATCTCACACAAGGACCTGTCTTGGATCACTTTGCAGGCTGTGTGAATGAAGGGGATTATTTCCTCAAATTTGTCGATGCTGAAATTCGCACGAAAATATTGCACGAGACTAACTTATATATAAATCAAAAACATCGCCGAATTGCCACTGTAACAGAGGCTGAGTTATTCTCCTTCTTGGGAATAAATTTACTGATGGGGTACCACACCATGCCATCACTTAGAAATTATTGGTCATCTGACCAAGACCTCAACCTCCCTCTTATTTCAAATGCAATGTCAAGGAACCGATTCCAGCAAATATTGACAAATTTACATCTCAATGACAATGACACAATGCCCAAAGACAATACAGATAAAGTCTACAAAATCAGGCCCTTCATTGACAGTCTGAACAAAAATTTTATGATGTTGTATAATGTAAATGAGCATGTCAGCATTGATGAAAGTATGATTTTGTTCAAAGGGAGAAGCAGCTTGAAACAATACAACCCTATGAAACCAATTAAACATGGTTATAAGATATGGAAAAGGGCTGATATGGATAGTTACATGTCTAAATTTTGCATTTATCAGGGTAAGAATGGCGAAAAAGAAAAAATTGATGTGCCAAATTGTTTCGGACTCGGTGAAAAAGTAGTCTTGTATCTAACAAGTGACTTGTTTGGCAAAAAACCACAAGGTCTATTTTGATAACTACTTTTCATCAGTACCACTTGCAGAATATTTGCTGATGAACAAAGTGTTTTGCTGTGGAACTATTCGTCAAAACCGAAAACATTTACCAAAAAACCTAAAAAGCGAAAAAGAGCTTACTCGTGGTGAGTTCGATCACCGCATATCCAACCACAACATAGCAGTCTTCAAGTGGATGAACAACAAGGCCGTCAATTTGGTTTCGAATTTTCATGGCAGTGAAAGAGAAGTAATTCGAAGAACACAAAAGGATGGTACGAAGAAAACCTTCAACTGTCCAAAAGCAATCAATGATTATAACAAAAACATGGGTGGTGTAAACAAAACTGATTTTTACTGTGCGATATACGGACTGAATCATAAAAACGTAAAATGGTGGCACAGGTTGTTTTTTGGTCTTATTGACAGAACTTTGACAAATGCTTATATCACATATTGTAAAGTGTCTGGATCCAAAATTACAAGTTTGGAATTTCGTAGAAATGTTACTTTAGCGTTGATTACATTGGGACGACCTCCAAAAGTTGGCCGTCCACTAAGTACAGCATCTGCATCAGTGTCGAAGAAGCGAAGAAAGTCAAATTATTCAGTGGTAGACACAATTCGCTTACAAAACCGTGGTGTGCACTGGGTAGAATTCGGAGATAAACGTTCACGTTGTGAAGTATGTTCAAAAAATAAGATTGAAGCAAGACCGTACAGCTTCTGTCACACATGCAAGGTGCATTTATGCTGTCAGAAAGGAAAAAATTGCTTTGCAGTTTTCCATGACTTGTGAAGATTGATGAAAGTTAACTTTGTGTGAGAATCTTGTCATGAACATTTGGGATTAAGACTTATAAACTGTTATTTTTATCTTTCTTGTGTTCAATGCTTCTTAGAAATTTTTTGGCTCTTGTCAGTTATGATTTACAGGTACATCACAGGCTTTTTCTTAGTACTATAACTGATTGCATTGAAACATTTTTAGCTGTAGGGACTTGAGCTCATATAGAAGAACTGAATATTTGAAATAGGTTGTCCTTAGAATTACTGAAGTACAAGAAATAGATCTACTATTTACATAAATTTATGAGGAAAATTTTGCTAATAGTATGAAGTCAGCAATACGTTAATTTTGAAAGGACATATTTTATGTTTTTTGCAACAAGTTTTATTGTGTGAAAATGTTGTTGTATTTTTCTTTTTTATTGTTTCTACTCCCTAACTTTTTTTAAAAATTACCCTGAAAGTCCTGACGGGACCTGAGAGTCCCAGTCTTATTTCCATGACAACCAGTGGTGGAGGGAAAAATGTTTTTATGCATTTCAGACACCCTACTAGGATACATTAATAAACAGTTACTTAAACTAGCATCATAAGTACTTGTCAATGGTTGGGTTCGCAAGGGTTAAATATAAACTTACCTAAAAATTTGAATTCTACATAAGGATCGATAATCTTGTCAAAAAATCGATCTTGTTTGTCTCGAACTAAAGCTTTTAAAGAAAATTCGCCCTTGTTTGGTAGGGCAGTACATTTTATGTCTCGTATTTTTATTTTTGCAGGCATAATGTTAAAACTAAGATTCTCTTAACATTTCTTCCGCTCCATCTTTTTGAACGATGTCATTTAAACTGCGTGAACTAACAGTAATTACAAACAGATTTCAAACATAATTCAAACAATTACTTTTAAATGTTCCCTAAAGAGGGTCCACATTGTCTTTATTAAGCGATTAATTTCGTCTCGAAACTGATGCAGATTTTTTCAATTTTTTGAGAATGAGCCCCACAGATTTTGATGATCTTCTGGACCTGATAAAAGACGGGCTTACAAAGCAAGACACTGTCATGCGCGAGGCTATACCTCCCTATATGAAGCTTGCAGCAACATTAAGGTACCTAATTACGGATGAAACATTTTCAAGTTTACAATATCGGATTCATAAAACAACAATCGGGTGTTTTATGCCAGAAGTGATTTACTTCATGACAAATTGAAAGATCAGATACAGGTAAGACATTTTTCTATAACAACTAAGCTCGCTGAAAAACAGTCTTTCATCATTGGAGTTTCTACTCTCTTTCATGAAGTGTTGAACTGAAATCATGATCAAGGGGAGTTTGGGGCGGTGAAAGATTGTGGCAAAAGCTGCTGTCTTGTTGTTGTTGTTGTTGTTGTTGTTGACGGTAAAAATGATTGGATTGATACTGATTTTGAAATTGGGTGTTTTGACCAACGCCAATTTGTTCCATCATTATGAGTTGTTGTATTCTAAACTTAATAACTTGACGAGATTTTTCATTTGAAATAACACGAAGTTCACTTGCAATATATTTTCCAAACCTTTCCTCTGTGTCCTCCTCTTTTTTCTGCATTTTGCTTTTCGAATCCAGAAAAGAGATTGCAGAGCTCACCAATTCTTCATTCTGACTTCTTTTTTCGACATTCTTGCGTTTTTTTTACAACTGGCGTTTTGTCGACCAATTTTCTTGTTCTTCAATTTTCTCGTTAAGCAATCCTTCTTCCCGTTCGATTTCAAAATCTTCTACGACATCAACAGGTTCTTGTTCCGATGAATTGTTTTCCTATTGACAAAATATTAAATTAATACTATACATATTTTTGTTTTTTAGACTCCAAGAACTGAAGAAGAGTGGATAAAAGTTGCTGAGCGTTACGAGGAAAAATGGAATTATCCCAATTGTAGGTGTTATGGATGGAAAGCACGTTGTTTTGAAATGTCCGACAAAATCTGGCTCCTTTCATTTCAACTATAAAGGGACCTTTGTATAGTTCTTTTGGCTCTGGTGGACGCAGACTATCGATTTCTTTATGTTAATGTTGACTGTAACGGAAGAACCAGCGATGAAGGAGTATTCAAAAATTCCTCTTTGCACGAAGCGTTAGAAAATAAAAGCCTTAATATACCACCTCCTAGAATTATGGGTGATAATACCGAACTGCGGTATGTTATTGTTGCAGACAATACTTTTCCCCTAACCGTCAATATCATGAAGCCATATCCGTTTCGTAACTTATCAAAAGAGAAGAGAGTCCATAATTATCGTCTCAGTCGAGCTCGAAGAACGTCAGAAAATGCATTTGAAATCTTAAGTAGAAGATTCCAGATATTTTTATCCCCGATACAAGTCAGTCCTGAGCGTGCAGAAAGAATTATTATGTTGGCATGTGCCTTGCATAATTTACTACAGTCAATATCAACCGAAATAAGTTCATTTGCAGAACTGGAGCAAACTCAGAGGCGTGCCGTTGGAACCTGGTCTTCATTAAAATCACAGCCGAGTAATTGCACGAAAAATGCAAAAAATTACAGAGAAGCATTCTGTGTTTATTTTATCAACTATGGGGCTGTTTCTTGGCAAGATGACTTTATTTAACCGTATAAAACAAACTTAAGGACATTTTTGTTTTCTTATCATTAAATTCGATGTCGTCATTCGTGGTTGCATAGTTTCTCTGAGAAATTGTAGGGCTTTAAAGTGTGGCCATTTTGACTCATATTTTTCGTTTGTTCCGGAACCACTTTTGTTTTGAGCCCGTTCTTTTGCCATTTCTCTACTAAAGTAGGTCCGAAGGTTTTTTATTTTGCTTTTGACTTCCTCCGCTAAAAGAAAGGTATATTTAAAAGCTTATTCATATCATACATGTGTTTCATGTTGTAACATATGATAAATAAATATGATAAATAAATAATAAATGATAAATAACAAAAACTTACAAAATAAGTTACCTGAAATTTCAAATTTTGTCCCCAGTTTGTTTCTTGCTTTTGTTTTTTCAACTCTATTTTTATATATTTCAACCCGAATTGCTTACTACAAGTCGAAAGCAATTAATCGACTCGTGTATCACCGGCTTTAGTTTCAGGTTAAATTATAAAACTAGAAGCCATGTGGCTTGAGCAATTTCCGCTTCACAGCCCTGCATAGATCCGTTATATCATTAGCCTTTGTTTCAAACTCCATCCTGCAGTCATTAAGTTTCAATCTTCAGGAATCGTATCTTTCTTTAGTAACCCAAAAAGAAAATATATTGTGTTAAACTGTGAAAGGCAACATGTGAGGTGAAAACAAAGGACAGACCTCCTCATGCAAGACTAAATCAAGTTTTTGCTTCAACATAAACAAATGAAATATATACATCACAAGAAAATATATAAGATATCAAATATTTAAAAACTGACACCAAATGGAATTATCACTAAGAATAGAAGATTTAGTCTATATAATAAACAGAAAAAAATTTATAAGCAGAAGCTTGTCGATATTTTATAGCATCTTCAGTGCATAACTGATAATATCGGTAAAAATTCTTCATTTTACATTGGTAAAATGAAATTAAGAACTAATTATAAACAGTCATTAAAATCTTAAAAGAAATCGCAAAAAGAGTAAAAGTTATTGTAAGTAGGTTTATATGGTTAAAGAATATTTATATAATGGTTAAAGAATATTTATATACATGGTTAAAGAAAAGTTATTTTTGCGAATAAATTTTAACTTTGTTGTTTTTTCTGTTTATTATAACCTAACATGGCGAATATTTATTTATTATATAAGAAGATTTAATATGCAACAGGTCATTTATTTATTTATTTATTGGCATCTAGATTAACAAAACAAAAGTGGCAAAAACAACAACAACAACAACAGCTTAGGTGCTAAATAATCAAACTTGCATCAAATGTTATTATTTTTGTTCTAAAAAAAGAAGAGTTAACATGCCACTGTTACCACAAATAACAAAAGAAAAGTGTTAACGAGACAACAGAACAGCTGTTAAACAATCGATAGAACTAATAAATTGTTGCAATGAAAATAGAAGACTTAATATGGCTACTGTTTATGGTCACAAGGTGTGGTTTTCAGTTGCATTCAGATATTATTGACACTTAACACACACTCTTCGGGCTTGTTTACATTTAAAACATGCTTCGGAAAGAACGTTTTGACCCATTCTCGCAGTTGCTGTGTTCTGAATAACAGTTTCTTGTATGATGCTAGCGGAAGTTTTCCTTTCTCTGCATGGAATGATTGGATTGGCATTTTGAAAAACAACTTGGAAAAGGGAAATGACTGAATTTTTAAATTTGCTTGTAAGAGAACGGAATGGAGAAACACCAAATGCTCTGATACCAACATTTCTATCCTGGACAAGGCATTCAGATATTATTGACACTTAAAAATCCACAAAAGAAAAGTCCCAACAAAACAATCAAACTTGCAATAACTGTGATTATTTTGTGTACTCCAAATGGAAGACTTAACGTACTGCCGTTTCCATATCAGTGAGGAAAAGAAAACATTGTAACACAATACAATCAGAGCGATAAAAGTGCTAACAATTTCTCTTTTCGAGCTTTAATGTGCTGCAAATCAGGATGTAAGAGACATCTTTCACGGAATCAAAATATCTATTGTGATAACTGTTGTGTTTTCATCATTTTCAAATTCCAAATCAACATCTGGTCGTGCCGCCTTGTCCAAGTTAGTTAGTCTAAGTTAGCGCTGACCTTCAAGCCTTAAGGCTCTTGTTTTCTTTTCAAAGACTGGTGTTTAGAAACATTAAAGCATATTGCTCGTTTGAACGATTTGAATGACCTGAATCGTTCAGGCTACAAATTCAGTGTGACTCTTGGGTGACATGTTATGTATAAAGCTAATGACCTCTGTTGCTCTTTTCGCCACATACACGATAAAATGAAACAACTGCAAGTTACTAAAATAATTTGTATCATGGTGCTTTTATTCGGAGAACGGTAAGGTCGAACATCATCCTGTTCCTTTAGAAAGCACCATTCACACCCACCCCACTCGTACAACTGAGTTATATGAGCAGATTTCTTTTTAAAGAAATTGATATAGCTGTAGATAATCACCCCTGCTAATGTTATCAGCTGTAGCTTATGTCTGTTAAATCTGCAGATAGTACTATTACACAAAAATCCACTAAGCACGACTATATAGGGAAGTTTAGAGGTGTTTTTGGAGAGCCAAAAAGAAGAATGGTAGCTAGATGTTTATACAGAGATGGTTGTGCTAAATTAGGAAATCAAGGAGATGTTAAAACAATTGAATTTCTAAGAATCAGGCTATATCTAAGATGCCATCATGTTATCTGAATTAGGGCTACCGGATCTCCAGATCGGTTTTTATGTTGCATTTACACGGTCTTGTTTCCGTGTTGATACTTAAAATTTTCCCGCAGCGATTTGCAGTTAAAATTGTCCGATAGCGTGTATATCAACCCTAACAGGTTAAACAAATGTATAACTGCTTTATCATCGTGAAACAATGTAACGCATCAAAACGAGGCTCCTCTGAATTGATTATTTTGAAAATTTGGCCTAATCCTTTGGTCTATTCAAAATCAAACCTTATTGCCACCCGCATGTTACTGGAAATCTTATTTCAGAAGGAAAGTAGATAAAATTCATATCACTAAAGATACTGTTCTAAAGATATCTGGATACTGTATTAAGTAGAATATATTCCGGGTCAGTAAGTTTCCAGTCACATTCGAAATGAATACCCGGTGCAATGATGGTGTAGTGGAAAGTACCTTTAACTGCGACCGCTGGGGCCACAGCTCGAATCTCAGTCATGCCGCCTTTCGATAGTTCACTCCGATGCTATTTAAAAGCGTATCAACCCATTACTTGGAGCCATCAACTGACTGCACACTGGCCTTCGCTCAAGTTGAGCAATGCTATACGCATATGCGCCGGTAAATCAACTTCCTAGTCCGCGGACAGACTAGCAATGACACATTACCTCCGTTGGTAAGAAATTTCCGCGAAAAGGTTGTTTTATATAAATTTGCAAAATTAAATTCCAGCGAAAATTCCTAAGTAGTAATGATCAAGTCAATTGTTGAACTTATGAAGCAATAAAATACTCTAGAAACTTTTTTGTTTATTTTATTTCTACTATGACAAGAAAATATGATTTCTATGGAAGCTTTCATATGCATATTTTCATGCATTTTTGTTGTTATGCTAAAATAATATTTCCTTTATGAAAGATCGATGTTTCCCAATGGGTTACTTTTGTGCAGTAAAAATGATAAACGAAAAGAAGTTTTCTGAAGTTTTTTCAAACTCCATTACTTTTATTCCCCCCTTCATTGTTCAGAAGTACTATTGTCAGTCCACCGCCACTTATGTGCAAACCTAACATAGGCAAGGCAAACAGGCAAGGCAAACTTTCCTATATTTGACTAGACAAACAAACTAGGTTTTGCTTACGCAAACCGAATACCAAATTTCTAACTTTCGTTCATCAAATTACGAGTTCTGGTAAGTCAACAAGCCTTCACATGCAGCCATATAAAAAAGACGAAACAATCTTTCAGTAGTCGTATTACCTTGCAGTAAGTAAGAAATTTATTCAGTCAACAAATATTATACATAAAATTGAATATAAGATTAATATCAATCATTGAATATAAAAAATAATCCCCAGAAAATATTTTTCTTTATTTTGGAAAATTCCAGTAAAAAATACTAAGAAATCAAAAGAAACTCTGTCACCCAGACTTACCATGTCAATTTATGTAAAAAGATTATCACAATAATAATTGGATTATCAAGATAAAAATACATATAGATTAACCACATCAAAAATACTATCTTTATTACTTCTCTCCAGTTAACATTCAAGAAGGGACAAAGTAGCATTAGCGCAAACGGAAAGTAACAAAAGGAAAACAGAAACATGCTGGCTATAAAACTGGCATCAAGAAATAGTTGTGAAAAGAAAAATGGATACGAGATTCAAACTCCCATTATCTTCTTCACAGAATAACCCTGAAACAAAATAGCACAACAGATAAGTAAACAAGACTGTACAAAACGTAAACATGGGATTAATAACATAATTTTGTTGTTCTCACTTACCGGTATATTATATACGAACAAGACAACCAATAAGGCAATGATAATGAAGAGGAAAAAGCCGATGATATACCACTTGTAATTTTTCCAGATAATATATTTCAAAGTTTTCCATGGGGAAGTAAACCACAAGAAAGATGTATCAGGGCGTCTACAAAAAAAATAACATCACATATTATTCCAAATAACAACTTCATAAAGAAGACATTTCCAAATAAACTTACTTTGGTTCTTCCAGCTTGGGGTTCATGTTGGGTTCATCACGAGCTTCACCAGCCGGACGCAACTCAGCTTCTTGTTCTGTCACAATCTCTAATGTCATTTCAACTTTACCCTAAACCCAAAACAATGGTTAGTTCGTGTATGATGCTGCTAGAAGGTTGACTGACTGACAGGTTGAATGAATGAATGAAAGCTCACCTTTTCTATAGTTGTTCCATCCTCCTGCTCTTCCAACATAATCCACCAACCTTTCGAAATTTTGGCTTCAAACAAATCTAATCTGTCGTCATTTTCCAACATGGCTAACCGACATTTCTTGGCAGTTTTTTCAGGTCTTGGTAATCTACTGATATCAATCTCGAGGCTACCTACAAAATAATAATAACAACTAATTATAAACAAAACAGCAATAACAACCAATCATAAACAAAACAATAATAACAACCAATCGGAATAGAAGATGAGAAAAAAATCCTACCAATAAAATCATTAGCTGAAAAAAGATCGTTGTCCCAAACTTGAATATTAAGTTTGGGGGGCATTGTTTGTTTGGTGGTATCTAATGACCAAAAGTGTTCTTTTTTTTCGACTACCATTACTTTTTCTTCAGGCATATACTTGAATGGAAACAACATTCTCCAGTTGAACATTCCTTCACCATCCATTGAGCGATAATGAACATCTGTCTTGGATTTATTGTCTTCGTCACCATCCATCCAGGCTAAAAGATAACATCATTCAAACGTTATCATTTCGGTTCGAAGTGAGATTTGGATTGATGGGAAATATTACCCACAATACCTTTCACATAGAGATCACTCATCTCTTCACCGGTAATTGAAGTTTCATCTGGAGGAACATCAGCTGTGTTCCATATGATCACTCGAAGCACGTAACTAGTGATAAAAAACTGGCGTAAAGATATTGATAATAACGAAGAGAAAAAGAAAATAAGAATAACAACATTACTCTTTTGGTTTACGAGTTGCGATGTTCAAAGGTGGTCCAGGTGGACCATCAGAAACTGGGAAAATATCAACAAACATCTCAATTTGTCCCTGAAATCGAAAGTACATTATTAACAATATTAATTAGAAGAAATATCAGAAAATTAGAAGATGGTGAAAACAAACCTGATCCATATTAGGTTGCAATGGATTACGAAGGGATCTTGTTTCAATATGCTCTGGCACCAGCTTCATACCAACAATGTCTTCATTATGCAACACGTACAACGCCAGACGTTGATCTGAAGGACCAAGCTGAGGGTTGGTTGGAGGTATCTCTTCTACAGAATAAAAAAATATGTTGGTTAGGTGTAGATCGTCTAAAGAATGAATGTTTAACAAGAGAGCCAAATGGGTTTGGAGGATCAGGATCTGAAAACCTTACCAAAATCTTCAAGTTTGTGCAATTTTCCATTCACAACCACCTGCGTAGGGCTGAGGTATTGTGGTTTACTCCGACAGAGACGGTCAAGAATTTCTCGAGGACTCTTACAATCACGCCATTGATAAGGTCCAGAACTGTAACAACAAAATCAGAAGATGGTAACAAAATCAGATCTGTTCATAATATCTGAAGAAATTAACGAAAATATGCTCGAGGTAAGATTGTCGAAAGAAACTTACGTGTAATATGCTGGAGGCAAGCCACAGGAAGCACGCGTTTTGGAAAGATAACGGTTTTCAAGATCGATAATTGTTTCACCAATCAGATCGTTTCTACCAAGCAGATCATAATCCATCACACGAACCTTTAAATCTTTAGTGATGGGGATTTTCGCTCGTAGTTCAAAATAAGCACCAAAATAAGGATTGATATCATTAGGAATGTAGTTCTCCTTGTCGGAGATTTTCTTCTTGCCTAATTCCACAATAATGAAAGGATCTGCTTTTCCATTTGGATCTTTCGGTTGTAACTCGATTCCACGAATGATGTAAACACGAACGATACAATCGACCGGTTTACTTTCCTTGATTTTGGAGAAATATTTGTTCTTCAGTTTCTCGTTAGGATCGGGAGGGAGAGGATATATTTTAAACAAGCCCTAAAACACAACAAATGATTTATGTTACTGAAAATCAGAATGTAAAATAATCACACAGGTGAAGGACTACTCGCCTTAAATTCTCCAACCACATTATCATCTTCATCATCATCTTCCTTTCCTCGCTCCAACGGAAAAGATTTCACAAAGTCACCAAATCCTCCGAATTCCTTTACTTCTTCCAGTTCTTGTCGGTAAATCTGAAACGGAAAAATAATTTCCATAAACATCGAATACACCTTCAATGGTTTTTTGGCTTCAATGAATAAAACTTTGGAAATGCTACCGTGATGGCGGGATGTCCTTTTTCTAAGAAGTCACCGCATTTATTTGTTTCTCCAATCGTGGCGAAGTATTTCGACCACCAGTCAAGTTTTTCAACAATTTCTTCCTAAGCAACCAAATAAATATGAAAGAAAATTAACATCTTCAGTTAGTTCAGTAAAACAATTGCGATAATCACTAGTAAAAACCGTGCATGGGTAAACGAGGTCTGGTTTCTCTAATGCCTCTTCATTCAAATAAAAGAGAATCGTAAAATAAAATAAAAATAAAATATTTACTATCTTTTTGTTATCACATATATATATAAAAACCGTTGTCTCCATTCATCATAAAAATCATCCATTTGTTTACCTTTTTCTTCTTCTTCTCCTCGATGTCTAAAGCCACATCTTTCTTCTCTTCAGCTTCAACAACAACTTCAGCTAAAAGTAGAAAACAAAAATTATTTTGGAGATCCTTGTATGATTATCAGGAAATGTTTGAAATGTTACATACGTTTGTATTCTTCGATAGCATCTGCAACAGGAGGAAGATCAAAATCAATTGAGTTGAGAACATGTCGGCCGACCACCGGTTTTCGTCCAAACGTTCGATGGTCACGTACTTTAATATTGATGGGTGGCATGTACAATGGATCTTTTGGCAAATACTGAAAAGATGATTGAGAAAAAAATCAATATTTAAAAAAGAATGGAAAGAGAAATGTGAAGAGAAGAAAGATCTTACAATCTCCTTGAAAAAAGCATTTTTGGAAAAATTGGGATTCTTTTTGGTGTTCTTGATAACATCAGATGTTAACAAATGACCACCAATTTCAAACAGGACAGACGGAGACGTGCAGCTGGCTAACTGATATTTCTTCATGTTACGAACACCCCAACACAAAATCTATGAAAAGAAGTTTATTGTATCATCAGTTGCACTAACTACACAAGGAACATGAAGTCTCGGTACTGGCATAAATTGCTACCTCAACACCAGTTCGAACCATGACAGGGCGTATACCATTCGGAACAATATATCTGTTGTCTTTCATAGGAGGTGGGAATGGAAGATCAGCACCCTCATCCTGGAAAACAAATTCACATTTTGTCGGAAAAGATTCGAGTATTGAAGACAACAGGTCGAAGATAAATAATTTACCAAGTACAACTCAAAAGCAGCTAGTAGTTGACCACATTCACGCTCTCCTCTTTGTATGGGATACCACATCAGCCGAGCTGCAGGAGGTTTGGAGCCACTAAGTCTCACTAATGGTTGTATCAACGCCCGTCCAAGATACTCATCCTTTCCCTGAAAATCATTGAATTTTGTCAAATAAAATGAAAACTGATCTAGAAAGGAAATGTGAACGGTTGACTATTCTTTTGGTATGTCCAGATAGGAAAAAAATAATCATACCACTTTATCTTTATCAAATAATTCGACAGAAACATATGGTGCGTTTCCAGCTATGACTGATGGAGATCCAAAAATTTTCATTTCCTCAAATAATAGAGTTTGATCCCAGTCAGGACAGAGAGTTTCGTTGACAACGCGGGTGCGTTGACTTTGATTCTGGAAACAAACTTTGGCATATGCATCTGATACACCTTCTGAATCAAGGCCAAGGATATCACGAGCTTGATATAGATAAGCTCTCATCTGCCACTTGTGAGGTGCTAAAAACAAATTTATAATTAAGATAAAACCAAATGAAACCCAAATGTTATTTTTGAACAACATACGAGAATGAACATACCATCATAGGCTAAGAAAATTCTTGGCATTATTTGAATGGGTGGTTTGTCTTTGTCTTCATTTGGAACGGAGAAGACAGCTGGAGCCCCAGGTTCAGTGTTTACCATTTTACGGTGCCATCTTCGTCTTCTCACCATATCAAGCTTTCTTTCCTTTTGATGATACTTCATACCGAAAACAGGAGCATACTCCCAGCCTTCTCCTTTCTTTGCATCTTCATTCTGTTTTTTACGTAATTTTTCAGGATCTTGTTCCAAAACACGAGTACGTACAAAACGTCTTCTTCTACATAAGTGATAAGATCTGTAGACCGGGCCCCAACCACCTAATGATGCTTCAACACAATATTCCCATCCTAAGGAGTTAAATAATAGAAAAATAACATTATTATTCAGATCATTATGTTTGGGATAATCTACACAAATCAAGTAGATATACCCTCTTCATCACAAGCTCTGTTGACGTCAACTCTCCAATCATCAGTCCAATTCCAGCCTTCAGGAGGTGCAGTTTCATCTCGATGGTCAATTTGATCCCCCTGGATGTTTGTGTATGGTATGGTGGATGTACCCCAATTTCCACCAGGCACACATGATTCATTTTCAAAGCAATCTTGAAGAAATGTTTTGTGGCCTGCATCAGCATCAAAGTTAGCACTAAAAGATGTTTTTCGGCATTAATATTTTATTTTTCAAAAATTGAAAAACCTGCAGGCAATGTTGTTTGATCTACAACTTCATAAACCAATATTACATGGCTCCACAATGAACAAAATGGTAGAACTTTTTCACTCTTATAGTTTAAATTCTACAAAAGAATCTATACCTAAGTTCAGGATCGACAAACCATTCGCCATCTGGTGGGTCATCCCACTTCCAGCCTTTTGGAGGAACAAAAAACTCTTTGCTTAAACGAATATCTCCTTCCGAGTCAGAGAAGGCAGGTCGTGGACATCCTTTTGATGTCCAATCCACAATAGGCAGGTCAATTTGGTTCTCATACGTTTCAGCATACACTGAATATTCTCCCTCGGCTTGTTCACTGCCAGTCCAATCTGATTGATCACCTTCCAAACCCAACCAAAAAATAACATTCAACGATGCAGGAACCTCAGGATGATCTTCAACGTCTAAACCTTTCTTCCCAGGGTACTGAATGACAAAGCAAAAGTCTAATCCTTCAAGCTTGTGATAATGGAAACTCAAGCTCAAATATCAAAAATTGTAGGACTACATCTTTCATACCTTTATGATAATGTTCTGTAGTTTTGCACAGTTCCCTCCCTTGGCATTAGGATTCTTTGAATACATAATCTCATATGCCGGAATTCGACAATATCCGATACGTTTGCTTCCAGAAATCATGGAAATAACAACGTCTGGCATCGAGTTTTGTGGCTTAAATACGAATCAAATAATACGAATGACAATCAAATAATGACAGTTGTTACAAAAGAAATTAAAGATATTAAAGATATTAAACAGACAATAACATAACAAATACCTCAAGACACAAATCTCCCAGCCTTCCTAAGTATCCATTTATAACTTCCATTGCTTCATGAATGTCGGTGGCTTGCTCCCTTAACGTTGTTGCTTCATCAACAAGATTACCTAATTCTGCCTTCCTCGTTTCTTGAATTTTCAAATCCAATTCATTCACACCATTCATTGATGAATCAAAGGAGGGAAGTGGTGTCCTGTTCAAGAAAGATGAAGTTATAAACTCAAATCTAACAAATGCAAAGACAAGCAGCAAAGAAGCTGTGAGTACCTGCAATCCGCAATAAGTTGATCTAACAAAGCTATCAGAAGGGCAGCAATTTCGGCAGGTTGGGATTTTGCCTTGATACCAAGTTCAACAGATTTTATATTCTTTTCCAGTTTTTTGATTACTTTGGATAAACAATTAATTGGTTCTAATCGGAACGCAATATCTTCCCAATGACTTTCGATGACGCAGCACGGCTTCGTTTCATTCCATGGTAAGTAGTAATAGTCGGTACCATCAAAAACTGGATTAGTTGGTGGAGTACTCGATGATTGTGGTGCAACTGAGCTGTCCAGCTTATTACCATAATTACCAATGCTTACTTCAAACTCAACTGGGCCATCTGATTCTGATATCAAATTGGCACTGAGAAAGCTGGCAAATAACTTGTATTTTCTACGTCTCATGTATGTTTGAACTCTGATCAACTCCTGTGCCATGATGTCTTGAAGAGGTTTTTTAGAAAGATCACCGAAACGAGTATCAATTTCAACCAAAGCTCTGCCTCTGTAAGCTACTCCTTCCCCTCTTCCCTTATTCAAGTCGTCATATTCATCAGATAGATCAGAAAACTCCCGTAATGAACCATACAAATTAACAAAACATGGACCAAAAGCTGGTAGAAAACCTAAAATTATAGAAATGTTTTCATTAGCAATATCAAAGTTGATATTAGAAGCAAAAAAAAACAAAAACAAAAAAAAACAAACAAACATTTAGTTTACATACCATCATCTCCATTCCCTGATATGGCAGACAGAGGAATGAATGCTGTGCCAATGCAATCATCATTTCCAAGCCGATCCCAATCATAAAATTGAATCTTTAGTCTTTCGCACATTGATGGGAATTTGAATGCTACTCTCAATTCCTTGTTAAATTCGGGATTTTGATTTGCATATTTAATATCTGTTTTCGCAGTTTTTCCAGCAAAAGTAAACTTGAAATAAGGATCACAATGATCTTTAGGTGGTCCAGAGCTAAACAGTTTTTTAACACCATCAAAAGCAGCACTATCCATTTGGGGAAGGTCCTCAGCTCTGTAAATCTTGACCAAAAATGTAGCTGGCCTCAAGGTTGAACCACATGGTCTTAGAACATTTGATTCAATATCATCTTCGTCATCTGCTTTTCCACCCCCTTTGGCTTTATCTGGTATTTCATCTCCAGGACCAAGCACAAATGCTGTGATTTTGATATAACCCGCTGGTGGACCACCAGGCTGTGCGCTAGCACCCTTTGACTCTTCTTCACCGTCCTTTGAATCATTATCTTCAGGAGCCGTCATAAGCAACCACTTTCTGATAATTGCATGACTGGTTTGATCATAAACTGTTCCAATATCAAATTCGAAGGTTCCAACAAGAGAATCTGAGAGTATACCTTTCGCATTATAAACTTGAACCTTCATTATTTGATCAAACAACTCATTTGGCCTTTCATTGAAATTAAAGAAAAATGTTTCATCAAAGAATGGCTTGTTTGTGGAATGTTTGACTCTTGTTTGCTTTTCTTCATCGCCGATACACACACGTACAGTTGGGTTAATGTTAGCACCAGGAAGATGGCGACCTTCAATGATCTTTACTCTGATCTAACATTAAAATTAATCAATTTTGTTATTCACATTTCAAACAAATTTTCATGTATTTCAGATCTTTTTTGAGTCTAAGAGAATTAAAGAATAAAATTTATTAAACCTGAAAATCAGTAGGTTTGTCAGGTAAGCCATGAGGTTTTCGTTTACGTTTCACTTTCATGGCCTTCCTATTAAAAATAAATTGTAATGAAGTTAAAAAATTATAAAAGGAAACTATAGAATTCGTTCCATGACTTTCAACGAGGCCACTTACAAAACAAAAAAGTGAATTTAAATTTGTTTTACTTTTCAGCTCTCATTGAATCACCTTCAGGACCAGGAGGTATTGGAGTGCCATCAGGCATAACAGTTGGATCTTCATCTACATCTTCCCCATCTCCAATTTCACCAGCAGCATTTTGTCTATCGTCACCACCACCACCAGCAGTTCCTTGTGCTCCTTCTGGAGAGGTATAGTCAACACGGAAAGTAATTTTACCCTAAATAAATCAATAAATTAATCAAATGAAATATTCAGGTCTTGTATACGTATACTCATACAAACTTTCATAATTTTGTGCATGTATGAGAATTTATGTACAGTACTATTGGCAATACTTATGCCTTAGTGGTGTGTTTAGATTTCTTTCAAGAACTAATTCATGATCGGCTTTTTTGTCATTGAATTATAAACAATGAAATGTCAAAAAGTAATTTTTGTGTTAATTCCCCTTTTAAGTTGCACGATGGCAGTTGTAACAATCTTCCATGAACCTCTAAGCTATATATAAATCAACATCACTTACAGTAGTGGGGCGACCATTTTTGTCGTTCAATGTTGCACTCAGCTCAGTAGATCCTGCACCAGACTGACAACAAGGAGTTAGAGATATTGTGGCAATTCCAACAAGCCGATTACGTCCAATCTTTTCGTGATCTTTTACAGTAACTTCCAATACATCTTCGGGACCTAAACTCTTTCCAGCAAGATCAAACTCAAAAACTTCACCATATGTAGGGTTTAATTCATTATCTTTTTTTTCAGTCTTCTTTTCAGTACCTGAAAATTAAAATGTTTCAAACTTATAATTTTTTTTAGATGTTGTGAGTCAGTCATGAAAGTTCAATGAACTCACAATACTCCACTAAAATATTAGAAATGTCTTTCCAGACACAAATGTAAACATAACAATAAATGAGTCGTTTAAAATAAAGAACATTCAAGGGTGGGATGAGGGTGGTTGGAAAAACGCAAGAGGGAAGTTATCAAAATGCACGTGTGCATACCAGGGAAAATATTTTGAGGTGTAACATAGCAAGACACACCGCTATCATCAGACCTATCACTACTAGAAAAAGAAATGATCATTGTTGTTCAAGGGATTTTTAAAAAATGAAATAAATGTTTAAAATGATAGGCTAATTATTTTATTTGTAGTTTGTTGGCGGCAAGACTTATGAGAATTGCAGGCTAAACAGTTTTATCAATTGAAAATAAATATGGAAAGGACATTGCAAACCTGGGGATAATATTGGTTGAGTGAACATTTACAACCACAAACTTGTGTACTAGAATTCGGCACTATTGCACTTTCGTACCCCCTCATATCAAAAGGAGAGAAGGGCCTGGGTATGAAGTTGATGCTGAGAGACAGATTATTTATAAGGTGAGGAGGGAAACAATGAATAAAATGGAAAAATAGTAAGTCCTCCAAAATGTTTTTTTATGTTTGTGGCTTTAAAAAAAGCTGTTTTTAATAAATCATGTGTCTTCATCATATGGGGTACAACTGGGCTACTTGAGACCAAAAGTGGAAGTATGAATGATTTTTAAATCGTTGGTCCCACACAAATTATGGTAATCGGGAATGTCACGATTTGTTAGACCAAACATCGATTTAAATTTTGCTTTCGCACATTGCCACATCGATGAAGTTATACTGATGGTTAACAACACCATGTTGAAAGCCTTGCGCATGTCGCTCTATTTATCTATACCTGGTCTAATCCATTGCATAATAATGGGTAGCAGCATTTTGAAGCAAAACCAGGACCAAAAAGCCCTCCTTGGTTAGGTGGTCCCTCTATCTATTTGGACAGGCTTATTCAGGAAATACGTAGCAGCTATTCCTGCAAAACTGATTCCAGTCAAATACACTATTTTTGCTCCCAATTTGAAGCTCACGCTGAACGTTTGCCACGGACATTCCTCTTGATTTTCCTGCACTCCAACACCACAAGTATGTAAAGTCAAGAATTTTCCAAAGCTGCAAATGTGACTTTTCAAAAAACCTGTGCCTAATACTTATTCTTTTCTTGCATGCCTTAAATTGACAATGCCAAGTAACCGCATCAACCCCAAAGCACTGATAGGACAAATCATCTGAGTAGCAAGCAAACAATACTGTCAACACCATCTAAACACCCCTGATGATCGTCCATAAAACGTGTAAGAAATAAAAAGTTCTTTAGAAATTAATTTGAATAGAAATTGATGCACCTAAGTGATGCACAGACTAGAAATATATTCTGTCTCCAGGAAAAACTCCACACAGAACTCTGTATAGCAGATGATGAATATTAAAGGTAAATGAAATATTACCGAAAAACATTACATTTTTTTTATTAATTCTTATATATCTCAATTTCTGTTTCATAATGGACAAGACTCATGTTGATAGCAGTTTTTATATGAACTGAAATGATTATCTTTGACAAATAAAAATGAAGTACCTTGACCCGTAAAGTATCTAAGATGAGAAGAGAGTAATTGAAAAAATTCAGACGCAATAAACAGTGTTGAGAAACCAGGTCTTCAACCACAATGGAGATGAGGTGCGAAGTGATCAAAATGTGGAGACATATTTAAGAGATCTTTGAGGCCAATAACTTCTATGAATCGTCAATAATATTAGGGGTGGTTCCATTCGTGAAACAGGTGTAACTAGGAAATATAGGGCATATTACAGTTGTGTTGTAATTATTCTGTCAATTTATAGAAAACGTAATGAAAATTCTAGAAGGTAACAAGTTTCATGTTTGCGATTTTTTTTGCATGAAATGTATCTATATGGCTACATCCCACGGAGAAAGTTGGCTATGATTTCATGTTGAGTTAACCAAAAAAAATTATGATGAATGGAGTTGTTATAATAATCGGAGGAGACGCAACGTCGGCACAGGAGGAGGGAGAGAGAGAGAGGAAATCAACAAAGATCACAAAACAACATAATCCCACAACGAAATCAATAACAACATTTTTAAAAAAAACAAAGTATCTTACCGAGATATTGAAATATGACGAAAGGATCAATGGCACCTTTCTTTTCAAGATTGAGAAGCTCAGTACATTTGATATCAGCAACCTTGAAACTCGTAGCCATCTTGCTGTCTCGTCTCCTCACGAGATGGAGCAGCCCATAAATTGAAGTTCGGATCTTTTTAAATTACCTCGTTATCATCAGAATTTAAAGATTTCAATAACAATGAGAATACAGCCATTGGACCGTTTCTGATACTTTACCGAACATGTTTAGGGGGCGGGGTCTCGCGCGGGAAAATAAATTTGCTAATTTTTTAATGTTGGAAAAATACAAAACAAAAAAGACAATTTGCTGGATATAAAGTTTATAAAATGGTTTTTCACTAAACGAATTTAACTGCTCGAATTTCGCGTTTCTAAAGCTTCGTTTACATTATGCCCAATTATTTACTGTTAAAAATGTTGTCGCATTGTATTCAAATACATGCAGTTTGCACTTGTTGAGACAAACCATAGCTAGTGTTTGCAGGATGATTTAAAATAATCGTGCCTGAAAGAAAATACCTTTTACCTTCTTCACTCGTTTATCAAACCATTTCCATTTACTGCGAGAGTAATGCTTTACGTACGTCTGCATTCGAATTCAATTTCTGAAAGTTCGATTTCTGAGAGAATAACTCATGCGACATTATTTTATATGTATCCATTCTCAGCACGCTCAGCAATAAAAAGATATCAATATCTCTTTTTACTGTATGTACAGCTAACCAGAAAGAAATAATAAGCTTTTTCTAAAAATGGTTGGGCGAAGAAGAGAATTTTGAAGTCTCGAGGATCTCTTAAACGGCCTTAAAATCAATTTCAGAGTTTAATTTAAGCTACTAGTGCATATCTTTATATATTTTTATATATCTTTATATATTTTTATATATCTTTAAAGCAAAAATAACTTTGGCTGCTTAATTACTCATTCTCACAGCTTAAAATGCACGGAAGATGAAAAACTAAAGAGACATTCTTATTCTTCAAAGTATGGGTCGTTCCTAGTTATTGTGATGTAAGGAACGTGTATAAATACAAATGAAAACTATTTGTTTAAGCAAGGACGATCTGGACCATTTATTACATCACAGATAAAACAGTTTACGTTCTAGTAGACACTGTCATGCTTACAAAGCCTACAAATCGGTTGGAGACCTCTCAATAAGATCAAATTACCTGTCATATGTTTATGTATATGCATGAAGAATCATTAGATTCTTCAGCCGCCATGTCATCACGCATGGCTTATATTAGATACGTTTCCAATTTTTTCGAGGCTGTGTTTTACATAGAGACCATGCTCGGTGAAGTTTAGGAAAATTTTCTCTCAGTTTGGCAAGACAAATAAAAAATAGTCCTCGGAAAAGAAATTTTTATTCAACGCTACCTTGATTTCTTTTTGATCAGTACTTTTTGATTCGCTTACTGTAATTGCTTATTTTAAACACGGATAAAGAAAAAAGCTTTCACAAGTGCCCAAATCCTATTTCTTTCCCCAATTGATATAATCACGATCTTCAAAAATTTTGGAAGAGGGGGAAGGAAACTGCTTTAAAGTATCTCTCTTGTCTTGTACCACGCTGAGAGTAAATCCTATAATTGGTATTAGCTTCCCCATTGAAACAATTACGCATTTTAAAAATTTTCCAAAAGTAATACATTCACCCCCAACAACCCTTTGGTAAAATACGGAACAAGTTATCAAGTATACCTATCTTCATTTAATTCTCATTGTCAGTATATCATCCAGTATATCATTTTGGTAAGTGTGAATAAAAGGACTGGTAATGAAATGTTTGTATGGATTGTGCAATTTAATAGTGATTAGTATTATTAAAGGAGTTTGACGTAAGAGTCTTCTTTTACCAGTTTTGTTTATACAACACCCGTCCACCATAAAGAGGTAAGAAATATTGAGAATGCAACAGAAATCTAACAAATTCTCTGATTTTATTTTTCGTCATCCTAATGTTATTGAGAGAGGATGAACACGGGTGGGAATAATGTGGGGTGGGGGGTAACACATGGGAGGAAATTTTTTACACGCTATACCAGTGTAAGTATATTGCTCCTGACATCAGTCGCCATTGTTTTAATATTGAATAGAAATTTTAATAGATCATTAAGTTGATGTTTCTTTCATATCTCTATGTACAAAGGAAAACAAACTTTCGTTCTGTTTTTGAGTGAAGGTTATCACCAAGAGAGTACGAAACTTAAAATGTTTCTATTAATTATGCCAAGCATCCACTATATATATCACACGTCTTGGAGGCTTTCTACTTATGTATCTTTTATCTGGCGATTATTCAACGATATACGGTACCTTTATATCTTTAAAGCGCATCGAGGTGCGAAGTAGTCACGTGGGACTAAGGAAGATGAACATACTCGTTGGTCTAAATATTTTCCCAGGATCAAAAATTGTCAAAGTCAAATTTTCAGGCGTCCCAGCAGAACAACACATTTGATTTTCTTTTGGAAATAAAAAGAATAGAATACTCTGTGTCATCCATTTCATTAAATATTTTCATACATTTTTTTACAAAATTGGATCTGAAATTTCCAGACGAATTCAATTTATATATAACCATGACAACCTTAAATTACTTAATCCCCTCCCTCCCTCCTATCTGACCTAAAAAACGAACATGTTACTAGGAGTGGTATGATAACATAGCTGTAAAATATTTTTTAATTTTCAAAAGTGCAAAATAATAAAATTCATTTAGGTGTTATATCTATGGCTAACTTGTGATAATATATTTTGTGAAAACACCAGTAAGAGAAATGTACATAGAGCGGTTATTAGAATAAATACTACTTTATCAAAAAAAAAAATAGATCTACAAAAAGATAATACGTATTGCTTTTGAGATATTTTAAACAATTCTTTGTCTACGGATACACTTTTGGTACATTTTCTAACCCCAGAAAGCGCATGCGTTCTGAAGATTTTACATGAGCGGAAGGGCAGACCAGGCAGATTTTGAGAGAATAAGAGATGTTGTTAAGCCTCAAGAAACTTTTCTTGAGTTTACTTCGGTTTATCGTTTACTTCAAATTCTAACATGTCTTCGATCTCTTTTTCCCAGTTTCCATCCATATCAGGTGAATTATCATTTACCAACTCAAAACTCTAAGAATAGAAACATGTATATTAACAAGAACATTTCTCACTTGCGGTTTGTAGGCTATATAGGTTATGTTTTGCACGCTATAAGCCTTTTATCTTTTGGCGTTTCTTAAGGACACGCTCCACCAGCGTCGGATCTGGAGGGTAGTCGAAATTTGTTTGGGAGAATGTTTGCTATTAAAGTATAAAAGAAAAGCGTGCAAATAAGTCCATTGGTGATACAGACTGAAAACAGAAATTATGTTAATGTGCTCTCCTCCACAAATTGCGACTACCCTCTATATCCGCCGCTGTCCACGTTACAGAATATATTTTCAAATTTTTAATACACCATGATGGTGTATGATGGTGTAAGTCATCATACCATGATGACTAAAGTAAATTTCCACAAGATAAAAACTACAGAACAAAAAATTACAGAATAAAAATTACAGAACAAAAGATTGCGCAATTAACTGAATTATAAAATTCTAAATGAGCCGGAAAATATAATAGCCTATTTTTCCGCTGCCAAGCATGCTCATTAAACCTCCGTGATTAATTAGAATTCAAAACGTTCTATAATACATAAGGATGTTTTCCGGCCAAACCACAATATTTTGCATTTTTGCTTATTCATTACATCACCCGCAAACATTTTCCTGTTATATATTCCGCAAATATTTCATTTCCTGAAAGAGAGGTGATTGCTGGGATAGTCTATCAATTGACACTGAGATTTCTATAAACGCGATTGCGGGAACACGTGTCGTGAACTCGATTGTTGCAACGACAAAATGAAAACAATTATTATTATTATGGATAAATATAGTTTTTTTGAAAGAAAAAGAAAAAATGGATTTAACATTTTTATATGGTTCTATTGAAAATTTTTATGGGCTTTCATAATATGGTACAAGTACCAACATTTTTCAAGTACAAATTTTAAAAAAATGGGGATTCTCTTTTTGGATAATTTTTTGTTTATACATCTTTCACAACTTGTACACAAAAGATACCGTAATTATTCTAATTTACTGCTGATTCTAATTAACGCGGATTGACAAAAATGGCCAAAAGTTTGTAATTAATTGACTCTAATTATTAACGCGGGTCGCAAATTTCGAGTATTTTATTTGCTTCTAATTTAACGCGAGTCTGAAAATATTATATTTTAAAAATAACATATTTTTACATGAAGAGTGGCGGTGAAGTTTCTGTCAGAATAACTGGTAAAAGACAACACACTAAAGATCTACCACAAGGGGGAATGGAGCTTCCCGCTATGTACACTTTCAAATCTACAAATGTAGAAGTTCATACCAAGCTTCCAGATGTTGTTTCCGTTGCTATTAAGGACTACAATGAGTGTAAAAAAGTAGCTTTGTCGACTTCAAAACAAGCGAAGAAAAAAAATTGAAAAGCTTGTAAATTTAATTTCATTTGAAAAATAAAAAATGTCTCTAATTTTGTGCTGATATTTTTTTGACTCTAATTATTAACGCGGGTTCGTGGCGTTCAAAAGTTTGTAATTAAATGACTCTAATTATTTACGCGGGTCGGTCAAAATAATTATTTTTGGGGCCGCAGTAAATTAGAATAATTACGGTAGTAATCAACAACTATATTGTTGTCATGGGAATTGCGCTGAAAGTTTTTTAGAATTTTTTACTTCCTTACGAAATTAGGAGATTATTGGAGACCGGGACTTTTGGGCTGTTCTGACATTATTCGAATTTATACCAACAAAACAGTGGAACCTTGGAAAATTTGTGATGTGTTTACTTGTTCAAACGCATGCGTATATATACTTATATTTATATGTACTGCTATATATATGTCTAGCGACATATTATTTTTGATTTTAGCCTTGTTTGTTTGCATTTCATTATTTCATCGGAAAGACCTTTGGCTTTCACTTAATGAGAATTTTCAGCATTTTCAGCTGTTTTGCAGGAATCCCTGCCTGTGAGGGCATCTTGTTTACCTTTCGATTCATATAGTCCTGGAACAAGATCAGGAAATCCAAGGTTCCCCACGTCGCTTTCGCTGTGGATTGGGAAACGTTATTCTTGCCGCAATGCAGACTTATTTTCAGCGGAACAATGACGAAACGTTCTTTTATCGTTTACTTCAGTAACTGCATTAGGTCTCTGAAATCCTTTTTTAAGGGGATTGTAGATTTAACGGATGAAAAAGAGCTTCTATCTATCATTTATTTTTCTCTCTCTGCTTAAAGTTAATAAACGAATATAAGTATCTCAAAAAACGATGACTCCACAACTAGTTGCCCAAATAAGAAGAAAATGTAACTGTTAGCGATCCCTGCCAATACCTGCTTATATAATCATTTATTGCCTTTAACAGTTACAATGTTACAATGTCGCAATGTTATTTCTACATATAGAAAGATAACATTGAAAGCATCAAGGAAGTTACGTGTGTGAGATCACTTTCGGAGGTCTTGGGTTCGAGGGCCCTGACATGTTGATTTGATTGTAAACTATGAACAAATCCTTACAAATATTGAATTAAATATGTACACCCCAAATAATGTTTCTTTTCTGACCAGCAAGAGAAAGTGGCAATTTTTGTAATAATTGTTTTTAGCAACATTAGCAAATGTCTTACTTTCGCGCTAACTGTAGACTTTTGTTCGTATATTTACGCAATCAAGTTCACTTGTGATTTGCACGACTCATTCGCGCTTACCGCGTGTAAACCGGCATTTTCTTTGAGGGATGACATTTGAAGTTAATGGCAGTAGTGTTCCCCTGATATCTCTGACATTATATCTCTGTCGGTATCGATTGAAGTAAGTCCCACTTCGACCGCAACACCCTCTCTCTCTTTTAATCTCTTCGATCTGTCAATTGGCACAAAAAGAGAAGTCTTGGGGACGAATATAGGTCTTTATATATATTATAGCTTAACCCTTCTGTAAGGTTTCCCGAAGCATTTCAAACATTTTCTTACATATTTAAAACTTTTTCCGTTGAATATCAAACATATTTCGGAATATATTTCTGGTTTTTCGAAACATTTCGACAAGGGATGTTTCTTACCTCCAATTCTTCTTGAAGTTCTCGATCTAATTCAGCATCATCCAGAAGTTTTTTAGAGTCATCAGATGTTTGTTTACCCAACATTTGGTTCTTCTCTTCTTCACTCAACCCTAGCAAAGATCACACAAAAACACGTTTAAGCGTAGAAAAACAATCAAGATTACTACAAGAGTACTACATTTTCTGCATGTTATGTCTCATTTGAACCAGGATTGAATAACCAAGCAAAAATACCAAATGTAAATAAGACAAAAACATCAATTAAACATTTTTGAACTTATTTTTCAGTGAAGCCTGAAATAAGGACTGAAAAACAGAGTAGAATAATACAGTAGTTCTGTTCTGCAAAATAATACAGTAGTTCCGTTCTGCAAAATAATACAGTGGTTCTGTTCTGCAAAATAATACAGTAGTTCTGTTCTGCAAGATAAAAATGTAGTTCTGTTCTGCAAAATAATACAGTAGTTCTGTTCTGCAAAATAATACAATAGTTCTGCAAATTTTCCCTAAACATGATTTTTACCTTCTTTGTCATCTACAAATGCATCACTAACGAATTCATGGTTGACAGGACTATCCGCTGCCTCAGTGACATCTTGAAATGATTCTGTTTCTTTCTCGAACTCCTCCACATCTAAGTTGTAGTTAGGCAAAATGTCATAAAACTGAAAACTTAAATCAGAATAAAACAAAACTTTATGCGATAAGGATAATTGTATACTTCACCTTTTAAATTTTCAGTAGAGGAGTGATTCGAGGATTTTTTCAGTTCTGAAATATAAAAAGAGAAGATTTTTCAATAGAGGAAACATGCAAAAATTCCTAAAAAGAAAATGTTTCCTAAAAAGTTAAAAAAAAGGAGCTTAACCAATATCCGCCATTGATGATAATTGTGTTGATTGCTTTATTAAAGATACTCTGTAGAAATAATTGCGCCAAAACATTTCTTCCTTTACTCTACAAGGAACACAAGAGCAGACTTGATTATGAAAAAGCAACACAATCAAACAAACTACAAAGAAAACAAGCCACTTCAACCTTTTTGGGACTAATTTAAATCTCATTTCTTTGAGATCCTGGTCTTCCTTCAGAGCAGCCATGGCAACAGGCATCATATGTGATAACTGAAATTGAAAATCCACTCCTTGTGGTGGATCCCGCAGAAAATTTCTTTCATCCTAGAAAAGAAAGATGAATAAAACAAAATAATAAAATTTAGACTTCAGTGATAAAAAAATACAGTGGAGAATATCTTTCAAAATACGGTGGAGAATACCTTTCAAAATACGGTGGAGAATATCTATCAAAATACAGTGGAGACTGGTGAATACCTATCAAAATACGGTGGAGTTCAATTTATGCACTATTGACATTATTTATCTTTTCTGCCCAATTTTTATGAAAGATCTTATCAGACAAGCGAGACATCAGCTTTGGTGTGCCTGTCATGTTCATTTTGCATTTTTGTTGTATTTTTGTTATATTCTTAAATTATTGTTCGATTATTTTTTTCTAGCAGCCTATTTTCACATTTGGCATTGCCTTAGACATTGGCTTATAAACTTTTTTGAGAAGCTAGTAAATGATAAACTTCTTTGAAAAGCTAGTAAATTGTATGTTCAATAACACATTCACCAATAATAATGTTATTCAAGATTTGTTTTTCTTTTGCTTGCTCTAAGTATTTTAGGAGGTTCAAGAAGAATTCAAGATTGATCTGTACCAGGGCTCTCTTCACCACCATTTAGTATATCAAAAAGACAAGAAGCCTTCTGGGGAGGAGGTTGCATAAAAACAAATGAGACAGTAATTCCAATAAACTTACATCTGAAAGTGCCATGATTTGTTGTTTCATGGATAATTCTTCATGATAACCAACCCATGGTGGCACTGCATCTCCAATTCTCCTGGCCTCATTTTCTTGAATAAATTTTTCATTTTCACGTTGAAAGTCACCAACAATAGTCTAAATGTAACAGAAGCAGTGTGGTAAAAAATAAAAAAACTTGAAAGTAGAATAGAAGCTTTCTTCCTTTTGTGTTTCTCAGATTTTTTTGATTTCATGTTTTCATGTTCAAAATAAGGTGTAAACCATACCTTATCTAATTTTTCATCAACAGTTTCTTTTAACTTGCTTGCAGTTTTGGATGCAACGTTTGCAAAATTGTATAAGTAATCTGAAATTAAGGGTAAATAAAAAGAATTACTGTTTAACGGTTTATGACACTTTGTATAGTATGAAGTGAGGAGTGGTAACCATTGTCAGGGTGATATATGTGTTACATGTGCATATAATGGTAACATGAATCCTAACGCACAACGTGTAATGATGAAACCTTGTGATTTTGAAGATTTGTTAGTATTCTGATAGATGGATCCTATTATTATAATTGAAGGTGTTTACACTGTTTGTGAGGCTGAAAATTTACTTTTTAAATGGCAAAGTTGTTCATGATAAGGCAGGAAAGATACAAACAGTCTACATGGAAACACATTTTTTTGAATAACAACTTCAGATTTGAATAATTCATTTATTGTGAAACTATTAACTCAACATTAACTCAACATATTTACCTATTAATGTGAAATCAAGTTCCTTCAATATTGGAAACTTTACAGATCATTATTTTCCTCGATATTGTTGAGAAAATTAGTGAAATATATACAGAAATAAATACATATATACAGAAGCATGAATTGATCAGACAAAGATAAGTTTGCGACATTTAAATTTCAGCTGAAATATGTTCTTTTCATGGACAGTATGAATAACTTATGAATATGAATAAATTATCCTTATCACACCATGACAATGATAAACAGTAGTGAAGTTTATCGCATAGAATGTGAAAGTGTTCACAGAGTTCCTATTGGAGGAATCTTCTCAAAGATTATTATTCTCCATTGCATGTTGCATGCAGCATAGGAATAGCAATAATAATCTTCAATACATTCATTACAACAAGCATTGTGAAGAATAAGAGTTTACACAAACCACAACATATCGTGACATTTTGTACATCAATCAACGATCTTCTTGTTGGCTTAAACACTCTGATATGGAGTTTGAATATCTTTCTGGCAAGGTATCAAACACATTCATGCATTCTGTACATGAATTCAGTAATTATAGGTTATGGATCTGGTGCATTTGCAATTATTTTATTATTGATCACAGCAATTGATCGCTATGTTGCAATATTCAAGCCATTTTATTATCATGCAAAATCAACATTATTAAAGACTTTCTACACCATCACATCTGCCATCACTTGTGTTGTTACCATGTTAATTTCAGGATTATCCATCATGAATGGTGGAAGCTGTTGCATGTTGACTGATCTGGTGGCAGCCCTCGTGGAGATCAATCAATGTTGTCTATGTTAGAAATCATATGATGCTCATTTCTTGCTCCACAATACTGCAACTGCTGCTTTGTCTGATGGTACTTTGGCTTTGCTCCTGTTGGTGGGTGCGAAATAGCTTTGATGGATTCAATGTTTGGTGTTGAATGCGGGTGGATTTGCTCAGTTTGATGTACCGCAGCTTCTTTCAAATAAGAAAGAAAGAAAGAAAGAAAGAAAGAAAGAAAGAAAGAAAGAAAGAAAGAAAGAAAGAAAGAAAGAAAGAAAGAAAGAAAGAAAGAAAGAAAGAAAGAAAGAAAGAAAGAAAGAAAGAAAGAAAGAAAGAAAGAAAGAAAGAAAGAAAGAAAGAAAGAAAGAAAGAAAGAAAGAAAGAAAGAAAGAAAGAAAGAAAGAAAGAAAGAAAGAAAGAAAGAAAGAAAGAAAGAAGAAGAAAGAAAGAAAGAAAGAAAGAAAGAAAGAAAGAAAGAAAGAAAGAAAGAAAGAAAGAAAGAAAGAAAGAAAGAAAGAAAGAAAGAAAGAAAGAAAGAAAGAAAGAAAGAAAGAAAGAAAGAAAGAAAGAAAGAAAGAAAGAAAGAAAGAAAGAAAGAAAGAAAGAAAGAAAGAAAGAAAGAAAATCTATATGTGAAGAGGAGACAGAAATATAGTTAAAGAATTATGAGAGAACATACACGATGGTGATGGGGTAGTTAGAAAAGGATTTGTATTGTACAATTTAAATTTGGCTCAAAATAACTTTTCTACTTCTGGGGGTCACCATGATCAAAGAGTATTAGACTGGTATATTATATTATAATTTCTAAAATGGTAATGTTGATCATGCCTTTAATGTTCAAAACATAAAACTTGGTTGTTATTGACTGCCTCTTATTTTGAGCCTTGCTATATTAATTGTTTAGTGATTGTGTATGGATTAATGAAAATCTGGAGACAACTATTGAAAGAAATGAAATTGGAATAACTAAATTTGAAATTTTATACTCACTTCCCAAATTACCAGCAGCTTTTTTCAAATTTTCACTTGTAGCATTTGATTGTTCCTGTTCATTCACAGAAGGTTTATTACCATCAGCAGATTCCGGTGAACTTTCTTTGACAACTTCACTCTCCGTTACTGTTTTATCACCTGCTACTCCAAACCACTTCCACATATTTTTGGTATTTATAAAAAGTAACACTTTATTGATCTGAGTTTCTTTTTCTTGAAAAACCCACAAACAACAAGAATTGGATCAGATTTAAAGTTCCCAAGGATATCTACTTTTACATTTTTCCCTCTGCAAATATAACAAATTTATACAAATGAACTCTTCTATGCCCGAAAACATATGTTTCCATATGAAATCTGCTTGAAGAAAAAAAAAATATCCCCTGCCCTCTGATCTCAAGATGTGTAATATAATATAAATATTAATATAAACAGAAGAATCAGAGTGGACCATTATCAATCAGATATGTGGGTGTATGGTATATATTACCATTTAAAATCATAACATAATTTGTCATTTAAAACTTTTGTGTTCAATATGATCTGTTTAGACACACATATAAAAAGGTTTTTTTATGTAGTGATACAATTTTGGCTCATATGAAAGATTTCACAAACAAACAATTTAAAGACCTTTTTTCCAAATTTTAACAGACACTCTTAAAAAAACGCAAATAATAAAGTTTATTGTAGATGCTCTAAATGGCAGCCATTCATTAAGGTCACAACAGCCCTGTATATCGAGGACTACAACAACTTTGTATTTCCCTTCAAAGGGAGTTGAATCAAGTGTTTTCTGGCCCTGGATAAATGAATGCATCATCAGACTTAGGAAATAATGTCAAGACTGCAACTGAATTGCACCTTCTCAGCTATGCTCCCCACCTAGACCCCTTGTACTTCCTGACTATCCCCTTTCAATGCATCTAAAGACCTAATCAATGTACTACGTCACATGTTTGCAACCTATGGAGTCCCTGATGAATTATCATCCAATGGAGGTTTTTACTGCAATTTGGCTAGTAATTTGTCCACGATAAAATGCATGTCCGCTATACTAACACAAATTCATAACTTACGTAAGTCACTATAAAAAGCTTTTGGTAATGCTGAATGAACATCTATACGTAATTCCCAAAACAACAAAACATGAATTGAATTAAGCATTGAAAATCTAACCACTTCCCATCGGACAAGGATAATCACATAAGAGAAGACCATTCTATATTTGGTGTGCAAAGGGGTAGAGAGAGTAGAATTTCAATGGTTCAAGTATTTCCCACACAATTTGAACGATAGTGGACGGTAACTTTGTAATTTACTTATTACAGATGATTTTTCCAAGTGAAAATTGACCCTACACACACAACAAAAGAATTCGAATTTTATTTCTTTCGCAACACAATTTATCTGACGCAAGGAAATAACTATTTCAAAAGAGTGCTATTAGCAATTTTGAATTATGAATTATGAAAAACCAGTAGTGCAATTCGTTAAAAATTAGTTTAATCTCTGGGTTATAAAAACATTTTTAAAATGTTAAAAACATTCAAACTTTACAATTATTTTCGTTTTGTCTAATCCCCTTATTTGCAACATTGCAGAAAAATGGAAACAAAACTTTTTGATTAGGAAAGGTGTAGATTTTCGTTTAGAATTTAAAGCAAATAATTTGAAAATTAATGACCTTACAAGAAACATTAAGTTGGTCAGTAAAGATTTTTTGTTTTAGAAGTTACTTTTGACAATAATTGAATCCTCCACAAAATTATTGCTCTAATCGGTTTATATATACGAAACGAGAGGGAGGAGAGGAGAGAGACCTTCACAATCACGCACCGCTTTTGTGCGTGTGAATTGTACAATCATTTTGTCAAGCTAAATAAAAACAGTGTATGAACAGATGAGTCTGTACCTATAGAATACGGAAAAGGTGTGAACGTTTATCGCTATATCATAAAGAGAGATAGACTTCACCTTCTCTTCGAGTTTGAATCTTTGTTTTTCAAACTTTTTTATGAAGACAAAAGTAATACTCAAAATGAGGGGCGTAAAGGGTGGTAAAAAATATATGGCGGTTGAGTAAAAAACAATATGGTGCGTAGAAGACGTAGTAAAGTTCCTTTTTTGACCCCCCCGTGCTACTCGTTTAAAACCAGCTCGCTATTATATGGAAAAAACGCGCCAACTTGTTTACTACCTGGGAAAAATACTTTTGACACTCTGCACTTTGACACTATATTGTTTATAATAGTTGAGCCCCAAAACCGGTTGAGCCTCAACCCGTTTTTGTCCCTATGAACACGAAGCGAGCCAGAGCTCGCTTCTCAAGCGGTTTGTTGACCCGGATTGGAAAAACGAGCCAGCTCGGCAAGTGAGCCAACCTGTTTTCATGTTGGCATACTTTAAAAACCGGACCCGGACCGGATTCCGGACCTACAGAAAAACCGGACCCTACTTATTTTTCGAAAAAAATCTTTTTTTAGAACTTTAACCTAAATATATAAAAATGTCTCTTTTTACTATAAAATTTGATATGCAGCCTCCTAAAAGACGCATGTCCTTTCTTAGAAATTTGTCTCTCTGGGTACAATTGGTCCAAAAATGTAAAATCCTCTGTTCGCGATGAATTTTGGTGAGTAAACTAATTCAAGCACGTTCATGTCGTTGATGTCGTCAAATCTGATGTTTATTCAGAGAATTTTGAACCTAAAAATATCCCTTTTGGATACAATGGTTCCAAAATTGAAAATTGCTCCGCTGGAAATTAAAGAATGGCCAAAACTTCCAAGATTCTTGTTTCTTAGAAGCTAAAATATCACAGTTTTTCAAATAATAATGGATCATTTTTTTAACAAGGATTTGTTCTTGAGTTGGGTTTTTTTCGTATAATTGATAACTGTTTGAACTATTCACTGCAATTTATTGATTTCTTTTGGCGAAGTATTTTTTTGAAAAACCTTGCACAATTGCACATTGGGAATTAAAAACTAACCAAAGGAAGGGCGTAAATGCATGACCGTGCGCCCCTCATCTTGAGTTTTACTTTTTGTCGCTAACAAAAAATATGAAAGTGAAAATATCTCTTTTGAATAATATTTTCATTCTGGGAATTATTAAATAAACTTTTGGAGATAAATGGCGGAATAGAACCTTCTGGAAATTTCACGTGCGTCCTCTAAAATTCGTTTACTCCCCACCGGCGAAAGCAGAATTTCTACCTGAAACTAAAAGAAATGGCTCTTCCAGTACCCAAGTCCGTGCTGCAGAATATGATGAAGGAAGGTGCCCAGGTGAGAATATAGAATTATTGGAGTAAGCGTATATATTTAGTGTGGTGGTGTGTGGCCACCAGTGCTGTGAGATGTGTGTGTTGTGTTGATTCTCTTTATTTACAACTAATGCTCCCTTGCTATAAGTGGCATAAAATAAATCAGTGAATTTAAGGTCTATGCTTTGGGAAGCATATTAGTGCTTATTGTTTTATGTAAGGTGGTGTTTTAAGGTGTTTTATGTAAGTAAGGTTCCCTGACTGACAGTCTTGGGGGAAAACAATAGAGAACGAAGAGGGGGATCCCTCAATACACCACAATTTCGGAGATTATGCAGCCATTATGGATTCTATTGTGATTATGGTTTGCCGGAATGGGCAAGTTGAAATCCGGCTAGCTTCGTCTGACAGTACAGGAAAAATTGATTAAAAAGTTCCGTTATTCTTCCAAAAAGTCCCGACCAAGTGCAGAAGTTCTCCTAAACAGTTCAGAATAAAAATAGGTACAAGAAGAAAATCAAGAATCAAGACATCTTCGCATCACAGGTCTTACTTCTAGGTAAACATAGCGAAAAAAGTGCACACACTGTGTGAAATATGCCCTACTTAGGAGGGGAGGCATCCAAACTCAAGGTGACACGCTTAACATCAATTAGACGTTAAACCCCCGTCAGCTTAACACCTAGTCCTGGGAGCTAAAATTGAGTTGGGAGGGGCAATTAATCAACGAAAAAAAAAGAAAAACATTAAAAAGGAAGCTTGCAGTAAGTTCTTTTGACCCAATAGTTTAAATTTGAAATATCGGTTAATAATTGGGGGTAAATTCAAGATGAGTCTGAAACCTCTTTAAACAAATCCAAACACCAAAAACACGACCAAAATGAAGTGCTTGATATTCACGCATGCTGTTATCACCACATCTTGTTTACTACTGGAACGGAAAGATTGGCCATGTGACTTCAAATCCTTTTATTCATCATTTTTGACATTATCAAAACAATTTTGAGATAAAACACCGAACAGTAGAATGACAAAGTAGATACCGTCCCAAAGGAAACACCAGAGATGATATTTCTTTTCTGTACCGCTAATTACCGTTTAAGCTATTTTCATAACTAACATTTCATAACAAACAAACTCTGATAATCATCTGGTTATTAAGCATGATGAGAATATATTCTTGAAAAATATTCTTCAAAATATTGCCGACACCAACTGGATATTTAGTTAATTACTTCTTGTTTTCTACCTTGTTAAAAGAAATTCCATATTATTTTATCTATCTCATTAAAAATATAACAGGTTCTCTCACTTCATGCTAACACTCTTATGCGAGAAATTCACACGAGTAAGCGAGTATTACTCTCGCCGGTGCTTGTGTGAACTTCAGTTACAAGAGTATTATTTTACTCGCGTCAGAGAGAATTAGCATAAGTTTAAAGTTTTTTCTGAGATTAATCAGACA
This sequence comes from Turritopsis rubra, assembly GCA_039566895.2. Lineage (NCBI taxonomy): Eukaryota > Metazoa > Cnidaria > Hydrozoa > Anthoathecata > Oceaniidae > Turritopsis > Turritopsis rubra. The sequence continues at coordinate 399,386 of CM077624.1, read as the reverse complement.
GTGAATGAATAACCCAAAATATTCGGCCAACCTGCTCATCCTAGCTAATTCACAGACTCCTGACCTAGTTGTAAAGCACTAGGTAGACTGTATCTCAACAACCTGGTCTGGTCGTCCTTGGTAGCCAGGAAATTACAAATAGTCACCAGCCATGTGGTACTAGACTAGTGCAGAGGTGAACGCGGACAGAGCATGGGCAAGTCTGCATCACTGCACTTACAGGCGGAACAGGTGCTAGAGCAAATATCCAGGTTAATAAGAAAGGCCACTAACTTTGAGAGTATAAGGAAAAATACAGCTTAGCAATGTCCTTTTTGTTTAATTCAGACAGAAATAAAAACTAACTTATGACATGTAGTTGCATTTAAAACATTTCATCTGTCCAGTTGAAACTAGGTGATGTTAGTCTGACTTTACTGTTCAAGAGATAGGTAGAGCAGTAAGGAAAGTCAACTGGAACTCTCTAGGACATTATTTTCTTGGGAATGGAGTGGCTCTGCTGTTGTTCCTAGCGTAAGCTTAATTGTCTGGCGCTGTTATGGATCACAGTAAAGGATATTTTCCTAAGGGTGACAATCCCACAGAAGCGTCAATGTCTTAACTAAAGTTTCATCTGTTATAAGATTTTGCTGTAAGATGGAGTGCACTGAAATGTACGAGAGTAAAGAGACACATGCTGCATGTTTCATTTTATGGTTTTGTACTGCTGACCGGTGTATTTACTTTATATATAAACAAGGTTATTAACTACAAAGATCGAAAGAGGTGATTGAGTTTAATTGAATCGCTATGAGGTATCGTAATTGTCTGGTTTAAAGGGATCCTACCATCTAAAATGAAAATTTGTTATTTGTTTATAAACCAGGAAAAAACAAGATTGCCATCTGACTTTTTTGACAGAAGTGAATCACTGCTATGTAACACTGCAAAAACGTTCACAAAATACAGCCGCCATTACAGCCTTTCACTTCGCTCCTTCGATCCAAAATTCAGTTATAGCGTCCAGTCCCCACGTGCCGTGTGACATATGAGTGGACTAACGAATATAGAAAGACTGTATTCACCCACTTGTTCTGACCTTTTTAAGGCTCGTTAAACACATTTATCTATACCATGATCAACCACAAGTATAAGAGAGGTAAAATAACAAAAAAGTGTAATGAAATTCAAATCCATTTCCACAAACAAAACAACATTTTACTCGAATTTCCCAAGAATTGACTCTTCGGTCATTTCCCAGAAGCAAAATCAAATTAAACTTTCGTCTTTACCAGTCAAATGAAAAGGTCCAAACCAAATTAGCAATTAAGACTTGAATTGAAGTACGCACCACGCTTGTTTCTTTGTTATTCTCACCAAACTGGACTCTCTGGTATGATAGAGACTGGGGGCTACTCCGAAGTTTGTCTTGATGAGGAAGAAGCGAATTCTCGGAAAGATGATACAATATTAAAACATAATTTGGCTGATTATCGACCCTTGGGTTTTTTTTATACCTTTTAAGATATGGGGATGTTTTATTTATGGTCGAAGGAAGTGTTTAACAGAATATCGTTTTAGATGGTAGGATCCCTTTAAAACCTGTTTCATTAAAAAACATCTATGAAACAATAGACTGCACGTGCGTTAAACAAAATCAACTGATTAAAAGACCATTCATATTCATTCAATATCAATGAATGGATTTTCATTTAAGAGAAAAAAAGAGTGCTTCGCATTTTTAATTATTTTTTCGAAGTTAAGTATCACAATGATGGAATTTACTTTGGAAAATGCGAAATGTGAAGCTATAATTCTAACACTGTACATTTCAGTTGTGTTTTTTGTTTTTGGCTTTGTTTAAAAGGGTTTGAGATTCCTCTTGCATCTACCCCCAATAATTAAGTGATATTCAAATTTAAACTATTCGGTCAACATTTCTTACTGTAAGCTTCCATTTTAAATGTTTTTCTTCCTTTTTTTCATTGATTGAACGTTTCTATTTAAACATAGTGATGAGAATAGATCCTGCCTAGAATATATGCCCTTACCTTATAAATTTTTTGTTGTTGTTGACAAATTTAAACACATTTTAAAAAACTTAGTTTAATAACAAAAAATCTTTTTTTAACAAAATACCTATTTTTTAAAGAAATATACTTTAAAAACCAGTTTTTGTAAATGTTTTGTAAATATTGTCCCCAATCGTTTTTTTTTTGTTGTCGTTGTTTTTTTGTGATGTGACAATAAAAAAGGCTTTATATCATAAGCTTTTTCCAGACATGAATTTCTGACACATAAGAGTGTTCTTTTTAGAAATAGTGCTTCTATAATGGTGATAAGCAACATCAACAATAAGGGTGGAAAATTTCTGTGCTGGATTGAAAATGATGCATAGTCTTGCTAGAAACTCCTTTTTGACAAATTACATTGGTCCATTGGTCTGCTTTTTAGGTGTAAATAATATAGCCTATGTAGTGACAATATTCAATATGGCTTGTGCAACTGATAACATTCCCAATCCTTTCAGTCTTTCAGAGGCCTTGAGGAAGCAGTTTATAGAAACATCGAAGCATGTCGACAGCTGACAAAGATTTTGCGATCGTCGTATGGTCCTAATGGTGAGAAAATAATCATGATTTTAAAATCCTTTGAATTTAATTTTAATTAATTCAATTATATTGGTATTTGAGTTGAACACTCAGGTTCACTTACGTTATCAGAACTAAACAAACGTTTTGTTTGTGTGTTATAATTCAACATAATTCAAATAACATCTTTTCAACTTTTTATGGAACTATTATTACTGTTTTAAAATTTTTTCTGAAGGAATGAACAAGATGGTTATCAATCATCTTGATAAATTGTTTGTTACAAATGATGCTGCTACAATGTTACATGAACTGGAAGTGCAGCACCCAGCAGCCAAAATGCTTTTATTTGCATCACAAATGCAAGAACAGGAAATAGGCGATGGAACAAATTGGGTTCTCATTTTTTCTGGTGCACTTCTCAATAGTGCTGAAGAACTTCTAAGAATGGTATTGTTTTTTATATTTTTTTATGTGTTTTTAAGTTTCTGCTTTGGGTATGTTGATGTAACACTTCTAACCGAGGTTTTTCCTTTGTTGAACTATGTAGGGATTGTCACCAGCAGAAGTCATAGAAGGATATGACATGGCGTGTCAAAAGGCCTTGGAAATATTGCCTGATCTTGTATGTTACACTGTGAAAGATTTACATGATAATATCGAAGTCTCTAAAGCTATAAAACCTGTTATTTGTAGCAAACAGGTACCTTACTTTACTATCTTTCATGTATTAGAATTTTATTTTTCATTCATATCTTTGGAAGTTCTTGGCGAATTGAAGTGGAGTGAAATCTGTACACAATATTTCAGATTATTATTTCATATCAGATTTGTGGCATTAAAGTATCCTCCCTTTCGTTAGGGTTCATTAACCTCGTTTAGAAATAGTGTAAATGTTTAGCCTTTTCAAATTTTGTATTTTAGTATGGCAATGAAGATTTTCTATCAGAAATGATCACTAAAGCATGCTGTTAGTATTATTTCATAATTTTTTAAGTATTTATAATGACCAATGCATATATATCTAGTAGGCATTACATGTAAACCAAAAACGTTCACATCAGCAGTTGCATGTAGACAACCTGTAAGTGTCATTGGATATCCGTTATGTTCTTTAATCACTTTGTTGGTGGACAGTTTTAATAGGTCAAATTGCATACTAAAATTTGACTATAAGTTGCTTTGGAAATTCTTGTTATGATTGTTTTTAAAATGTTTATTTTTAGTAAGTGTATATCCGCAAGATGGCAATTTTAATGTTGATTCTGTCCGTGTCCAAAAAATCATGGTAAGTAATAAAAATAAGATTTAAATTGTTGAACACTTACATGTTTGAATAAAATTCCATATTTAAGATTGCTTTAATTTCCAGCACATCGTGTACATTAATTTTTAGGGTTCTGGTATATATGCGTCAGAAATTATTAATGGAATGGTATTCAAAAGGGGAGTTGAAGGCGATATAACAAAAGTGACTGATGCAAAACTGTGCATCTTGTCATGTCCTCTAGATTCCATGGCAACTGAAACTAAGGTAAGTCATAATAATGCTATTTTTGAAAGCTTTGAGCATCAGTTGACAATTCATTTTTATCTGTGTCCAGAAATCAACATTATACTCTTTCTTTATAAGCATAAACTTCATAAAAGCATACACAGGAAAAATGTGTTTTTTGAAGAAAATAATAGAATAGATTGATGTTTTACCATACAATTTCTCTGACTTTCATGTTTTTAGGGCACAGTACTTATAAAGAATGCTGATGAACTAATGAATTTTAGCAAAGGAGAAGAAGACCTACTTGAAACACAAATCAAGTCTATTGCGGATGCTGGTTGTAATGTTATTGTTACTGGTGGGAAGGCTGCTGACATGGCTATTCATTTTTGCAACAAATACAAAATAATGGTTGTCCGCCTCAACTCAAAGTTTGATCTCAGGCGTTTATGTCGTGCAACACAAGGAACAGCCTTACCTCGTATTATTGCACCTACTCCTGAAGAGGCTGGCAGATGTGACAGTGTTGCACTTGCAGAAATTGGTGACACTCCTGTTGTGGTGTTCAAGCAAGGTAGATATGTAACCAGTGAATACTAATTTGTTTGTTATAGTGCATCGTTCATATGTTTCCTGTAAATTAGTTTTATTTATAAAAATTAAAATATACCAATGCGATAAAGGAGAGAAAATTAAAACGAGAATAGATTGTTTATATATGGCACACAGTTCCTACAAAGTTCAAAGAGGAAGAACAAGGAGGTGCCTATCTGGATACAAGATCGGTTCTTACTCGATCTTGGCCATGTTTAAAACAATTGAAACAACTCATCAAAAAGGCAGTGACTGCGGCTTCCTCTCACACAAATTACTGTAAATTACTTGCGTGTTTGTTTAGATCGTGAAGATAATGCCGTGGCTACAATAGTTGTAAGAGGAGCTACAACCAATATTATGGATGATATTGAAAGGGCGATTGATGATGGTGTAAATTGTTTCAAAGCCTTGACCAGAGATGGCAGAATGGTGCCTGGTGCAGGCGCTGTGGAAATGGAATTAGCTCAAAGAATTGCAAATTATGGGCAGGTAAAAGCACTTGTCAAATATTTTCAATTCAGGGAAATTGAGTATTTTTTATTTCTAACATGTGCAGTGCAGACTTCCAAGAGACTTCATGAAAGTTTTATAGAGTGTTTGAAATCAGAAGAACCGTTTTCTCCAATAGTTCCTTTTTGTAATATCAGCATAAACTTTTATCCACACCTGTGTGTTTATCTAGACAATACCTGGTCTAGAACAATATGCCATCAAGAAATATTCTGAAGCATTTGAGGTGGTCCCTCGCACCATGGCAGAAAATGCTGGTGTCAAAGCTACAGAATTGGTATCGAATCTATATGCAGCCCATAACTCCGATGAAAAGAATGTCGGGTTTAACATCGAAGTAAGAAATAATTCAATTAAAAAATTGGTTATCGTTTTTTGCTATCCTTTGATCATATTTCTACTTGGATTTACATAATTGTTATTATTTGTTTGCCATCATCAGGGTGATGGAGCTGCAATATTAGATGCAATGGATGCTGGTATATTAGATTCATTTCTTGTGAAATACTGGGGTTTGAAATTTTCCAGTAATGCTGCATGTACAGTTCTTCGTGTAGACCAGGTAAGTGGAGCGAAAGACTTTTTGCTGTTAGATAACGAAATTTTAGTTTTAAATATTTTCACATATAAAAGAGAATATCAGTTTTTGATCTGTCATGAAAACTTCTGCTTGAACTCTCTTCTCATAGATCATCATGGCTAAACAGGCTGGTGGTCCGAAACCCAAAACCAATCCCGATTGGGATGAGGATTAACGTATCGGATAGGTTGTGGTGCTGATGCATGCTGGGTGATAAATCGTTTTGAGTAGAACACAAGCGATTGACATCGTTTTTAATTTAAGAATGAAAATATAGTTCGTCTGCAAATCCGGTGTTGTTGTTGTTATTGTTATTGTTTTATTTATTACCTTTTAACATATGTTGTGTTGGGATAGTGAATTAATTCAATATTTTACATTTTCCACAGAACTGGTTTGTAATGTTATGGGGTGTTGACGTTCAATTTTCTTTTCGACATCCTCTCTAGTTGACTTCCAAACGTGATTGATCACAACAAAAACATTCGAAAGTACAAGCCAATACATTCTTATCATGAACAAAAACCGTGGTTTCAACGAACTGAATTTTCTGAAAAGTTCGAAATAACCGAATAAAATGCACAGGGAGCTTAAAAGTTGTTCGAGATAGCAGATGAAATAGGAAAAACATGTATTATTTTAATGCTGGTTTTGATATGTTTAAAATGCGCAAAAGAAGATACAAATTTCACGAACCTACACCAAGTCCATTTGAAACATTTATTCGAAGGAAACATCAATTGCACTGTAAAGGCGGTTTTCCATCAGCATAAAAACGTATGCTGATTGGAAATTTCGTCAGGAAAATCGCGCAGGAATCAGGTAACGTCCTTTCGCCATGCATGTGTTTTTCGAATTGAGTTTGGGTTTTTCATGGTTTCTTTGAATTACGTTTCCATAACAACATTAAAACAATCCGGTCAGTGGTCATTGGGGATAATAATCGAACACACTGATTTGACGAATTGAGTCAGCCTCTCGTACATACAAACGATGACAAACATCGGTTATTAGTGTACGGGGGTTCGCCTGTTCATTGTTTGTCAAGATGTTAAATTTCCCTGATTTTTAAAAAATCATAACTTTTTTATATTGTATTCATTTTTTTATGAAATATAAGATAATTTTATTCACAAAAGTTCACTTTTCACAATTTTCGAACGTTCCGCTGAAAATGGCGATATACCTTCGTTCATCTGCTGCCTGCAACACTAATCACGTGATAGCTGAAATCCAGGCCTATCAAACGATATCTGCACCATGTAGGACTTTATACAAAAAGGTCCCTAATTTAACGATCAAAGACTTCAGAATAACCTCTATTTAAGTTGGTGAATAGTGATGGTACTTATAAGCTTTTTTTTAAACATTTTTGCGTAAGCAAGGAGCGTAGGTGGAGCTCCTTTGGCAAGATCAAATTTATATTACGTCATAGAAATTTCTATCCGCTGCTGAGATAAATAATGTGCATCGAGGCAAAATTTTGACAAAATTGAGGATCTTCGGAAAATTTCTTCTTTCTTTTTTGTTTCGCCCGAATTCAATATCGGGATAAGCAGGATACCCGGTTCTGTGCTCCCGATATAGCGCTCCAACCTTTCTCCTTTGCATCAATTTAACAGAATTAAAAAATCTGAATGATTTTTTGAGATATTTTGAGGTAAGACGTGTCAATCTTCGGGGAAAATTCAATGGAAATGGGTTAAGTATTTTCCTGCTCCTCTTCAGAGTGGTTAGGGTTAACATGATCTTGTTTTTGTGTTCAGTAGTGGTTTTCCACACCACACCCTTCAATTTCATTTCACTCTCGTTCTCGTTGTTGCTCTCGATGTTGCTATGTGTACGAGGCTCTAGGTCTCTGCGGAAAATCGAGGATATTCATGAAGTTGACATCTGCCACGCTAACTTCATGTAGAATCAAGGAAACGTACTGACTAAACAACGGAACCACCTGAGACGAACTGAACCGAGCTGAGACGAGCTGAGACGAATTGAGACGAACTGAAACCACCAAGAGACCATCTGTAAAAATCTACGCATCGTATTTCCTAAACCACGTCGGCCGATTTGGGGATTTTCGAAGCACATGGGAATTCTCTGTCTTATCGCCTATATCCACTCACGAATTTATTCGTGCAAACAAATTTTTCAACATCAAATTTGCTGTGTTTATGTAATGTCTTTTAATGCGCATGCGTCGATGTATTTGGCAATTGGAAAATGGGCTTAACAAAAATCTGCAGGAAGTTATGCAGACATTAATTGGAGCGAATGGCTGTCTGTTTCAAATTTCGTGTACTTTTAGAGGATTAACTTGCCTTTCAAGTATCAATGTATTGCGAATGAATCGTGTGATGAAGATCTCGTCACGTGGCCAAATTTTCATCTTAAAACGACTGAAAACTGAAACGGCATGGCTGGATCAAAGTTGACCTGTGTTAAGTAGTTGGATTCTGAGTTTATAAAAACACAATTCAATCAACAACTTACGTGACAAAAAGATACTTAAAATGTTTTTTTTTATATTCGGTATTATACATCTCGAATAGCATAGTTTTTTTTAATTTTTTTTAATAAATATCTTCTTTGCTAGGACGATTCCCACCGACACTTGAAACATCCGGCAGCCGAAAGGACGGGGTTGATTTTTTTCTCCGTGGTGGATTCAACTCGTCTCAGCTCGTCTCAGCTCATCTCTTGGTGGTTTCAGTTCGTCTCAGATCGGTTCAGGTGGTTCCGTTGTTTAGTCAGTACGTCAAGGAAATCTAAATGTAAGAAATTTTCTAAAACTTAAATGTTGCGTCAGTCACCCATCTTTAAAAATGTATTCTCCTGTCCGTTATATGTCATTTGTAAATGTTTTATCCCAGTGAACAGTACGTGTGTGTAACAACTATGGATGGATGGATGTAATTCCTATGGAATATATCGGATGGGCGTTTTGTTCCAATTTAAAAACAAGTTTTGCAGCATGATTCTCATACCGGAGATAGATATCACAACGCAACAACTTCCTAGGTGATATGTTATGTATCGGATAGGTTTTTACATTACACTAGCAAGTAGGAACACCTTAATGCTGTAATTTTTTGATAATTTAAGTCATTTTCCCCGATATGGTATGCTTTATGGCCGTCTGGTCATCATAGGTGCATGTGAAGCTGCATCACTTTCAACTTCAGCCCTTAAATTCACATTTGGACCAGTAATAACAATAATAATAATAATAATTGTAATACTGTCTTTATTTAAGTTGTCCCCTATTTATTTTCGGGAATTTCATTAACGTGCACATACCTGTTTAAGCTGAACTCATGATGAGAATCTCCGGTATAATGTGAACACTCCGGTATAATGTGAACACTTCCATTTCGTTATACAACGGTTTGAGAAAAAAGGTTTCCCAACATACCGGGTAGATCTTTAAACGTTATGAAAATCTATCCGGTATAATGGGGCAATCCCCAAGCCTCTTCTTTGGCACTCGATTATTAGAAAAATTATGTGTAGGGTGGCTATATAGAAGAAGAATTGAATAATAGTTAAATAAATGGATACAATTTTTTTTCGATGGAAATACGTAATTCTCAAAAATACAAAAGTTTCTACTGCATACAATGAAACATGCTATTCTATTATTTTTTTTACATTTCAAGAGAACCCCCGTCATTCTTTCAATCAGCGTTGTAGATTTTGCTAAGAAATATATTATCTCAAAGTTGTTTTCTCTAATGAATTTCGAATGACTAGGTGTTCGGCAAGTTGATACAATATTTAACCAAATCGATAATTAATTACGAAGAATCCTTTTTTTTCCCTTCCAATCTGAAACAGATGAATAATACTGTAAAGGAAAATGAAATTAAAAAACAGTTGAATCATTAAGTATCTTCCGTACCTATACTTCGAGTACCGTCCAAGTTGTGTCAACTGCGCCCCTTCATTCGTAGCATGACAAGCAAGTAGCAACAAATTCCTTGGTTGTACTTTCCATGCAAATCTCATAAACAGTGCAGAATAAATGCACAGAGCTGAAGAAAACATTTATTCACAAGAAACGAGATATATTATACTTTTTTGCACTGAAATAGGTTTAGAATATGTTTTAGAGATACTAACCTGTTGTCATTCGAGGGCTGATCATATCAGGATCCTTTTTCATATCTGCTAGTGCTGCAAGCGGGATACCCCAGTTCGCAACTTTACAAATAAAAAAATGTAATTTCTTTTCATCCCGTCTTTATCAATCACATCACAAATTGCGAAAATTATTTTTACTTATCGAAAACATACCTGGTCCCCAAAAATGCTTTTAACCATAATCATGAAAGAAAGAAAGAAATAACAAATTATACAATAAATATTAAACAGTAGAACTTTAATATAGTAAAACTGCGACTATTAGCCCTTGTCTTGTAGGGAGGGACGGGTGGGGACGGGGGGGGGGGGAGGGAGGGGAAGGGGGCTTATATATGGGGAGGGGGTATACATATTGCGGGTGGGGGAGAGGGTGGGGTGAAAGACTAGAATATAACAAATGTTCAATATCTCCACTAAATGTAGTGTAACGTGAGAAAATCGTTAAAAATGTGAAAGATTGTTGACTTAATTCATATTCAGCAATATTTCTTCCAAAGTTAAACTCACCGTGCTAAAACAAAAAATTATATTCATACAAAATAAGAAATTGGAAACTAAAATATTGCTTAAATCATTTTTAATATAGTCATAATGACTATGTTTGAATTTTAGAATCAACATGTGTATACGCCACATTAGATAATTATGAAAAATACTTTAAAAGCCATTTCAACATGACGCACCTGCATATGTAGTCCCACCAAAACTCTTTACTCCTTAATCTCCGCAAAAGATTTCCAAATGCTGCAGACATATCTATTTATTTTAGCTTTATAATGTAAACATCCAACTAAAAAAATTGCATTGAAATCACAATTATACAACAAAAATAACAACACTTTTTATCATTTTCATAGGATACACATAAATCAAAAGAAAACAAGATTAGATTTAGGGCCTCTTTAACCAGTGGTTAAATTTCTTTTATGTGTTTACAACTCAGTGGTGGGTTGAAATTCCAGTCCTGGGCTAACCCTAACCCTAACCCTAACCCTACCCAACGGTGGGTTGAAATTCCAGTCCTGGGCTGAAAATCACTGAAAACGAGTTGTAAACAGAAATTATTATCCAACCCAGGCTGAAATGTTGCAATATGCCGTAGATGATGACAAGTATCATTTCCGCTCATATAAGACATAATAGAAGGATATAAAACTTGAAAGAAGTAATTTTAAATTCTTTTCATTATAAAACTGTTTGGAAGATGAGTGGGAAAACATTCATATATTTTTCATTTTTCATATATTTTAATATTCTTATCAGAAAAATATTACCTTATTTTTGCTCTCTGATATCTAATCAAAACACTATTTTATGAATCTAGATGTAGTTTCTCTTAATAATTTCATATTACATTGTCGCAATTGAATAAGCTGAATAATTAAAGTAACACGAGTCTGGAGAAGAAGACAAGTGAAGTTATTCTTCTATCTTAAGAAAATCTTTTCACTTATGTCTTCTGTTTTGAAATCAACTGCACATATTCGGTTTTGTCCTCAAAATGATGATAAAATACATCTAAGCCCGGGCTTGAAGTAGATAAATATAATTTTTAATCAAAAATTAATTCAGCCCGGGTTGGAATTTCAATTCATGCTGAATTTGAGTTGTCTTAAATTCAATCTATTCAATTTCATAATGCACCATCATACTTTACAATGTGTATATTAAATACTAAAGTAAGCGCAATTAGGCGAGGAGACCACCCCATTTAGTAAAAAAAATAGTCTGAGGTGGCCACCTGTGGAATAATTACAGGCATAGTTCATTACAAGATAAAGGATAACAACAATATAGCTATGCAAATCAGCAGATCAGTAAATCATTAAGCCAAGTAAACAAGTAAAACAAAAATAAAAACATAAAACACAAAGAAAAACAAATTATTAGATAATTATAAGATACAGGTTCGACTCATTAAAAATTCAGTAGCTAAAGATTTATATTTTGGTATATAAGTGAGGTTCTCTATAAAGTGAGACTGTATATGATTCCAGTTAAGTCTAGATTGGTAGCGGAATGATTGTATTCCATAGGATGATGTCCTGACAAGAGGTCTGCTCAAAAGTTTAGTTTTATGACTCCTAGTGGTGTGAGTGCTTGGATGAGTAGATAGATCAAGAGTATCTTGGATACTACATGGAGAAGTAAGGTTGAGACAATTGTAGACCAGAACTAAAGATTGGAGTATAATAAGATCAGGAAAAGCAAGAATCTTAGAAGCTTTAAATAAAGGTTTCGTATGTGCAAGAAAGTGAGAAAAAGAAAGAAGTCCTATTGCCTTTTTTGAAGTCTTGATATTCTAGAAGAGATTCTGGTGTTTTTGCCCCATACAAGTGCAGTTTATGTCATATGGGAAAAAAAAATGTCATATGAGAATAAAAAAAAAAGAGCTAAATAAAGAAATCTTATGCAGTCAGTAAGCAAGTAGTGTGTAAGTTTTGCGATGATACCATTAGGTTTTCTTAGTTTAACCCAGATATGGTAGATGAATTCTTCATGTAAGGAACTCATCAAGATATACACCAAGACATTTAACATGAGTTGAGAATTTAAGGGAATGATTGTTCAAACACAACTCAAAATTGTAGTTCCTTGGTTTGCAAAATAATATAACTTCAGTTTTTGTTGTATGAAAGGCAATTTTATTAGCATGTAACCAAGTTAGCATATTATTTAGATCAAGGTTGATCTTATATTCCAGATTTTGATGATTTTTTTCAGTAAATAAGATACTGGTATCGGACAGCAATTGCCAAAATAGAACGCATTAGAAAAATCATTAATGTAAACCAAAAATAAAATTGGACCAAGGACTGATCCTTGAGGTACACCACGATGAGATGATACATGAACATGAGGAATACCCATAATAATAAACAAATTGCTGCCTGTTAGTCAAATATGAACAAAACTAGTGATGGGCAATTCCTCTGATACCAGATAATTTGAGTTTTTTCAATAGAATTTCATGGTTAACAGTGTTAAATATGCCACAAACAAATTTTCCATCATCCAGAGCAGAATTAATTTGTAGTGTAAACACTACAACGAAAAAAGAATTGTTGCTTAAAAAATCTCAAACGTGCCAATGGAGCTCTTTCAAAAATGTGCTATCTTGTACCTCCTGCAGTATTGAAATCAATCTACTATGCCATTTTCCATTCACACCTACAATATTGCTGCCAAATATGATGGGGAGCAACCTAATTCTGTCCTTCAAAACAACGCAATGAGATTCATGGCTTTTAAACCTCATACTGAGTCTACAAGCAGTCTCTATTCCGAATTTAAAGTACTTAAGTTCTCGGACATAATTCATTTACAAAATGTTCTACTTCTCCATTCATTATATATCCCACTAAAATGCCTGATGCAATTCAAGCTACTTTCGCCTATAACCCCGTACATGGCAAAACTACTCGTGCATATGAATCTGGCCTTTTAAAACTCCCCCTTATTAATACAACTAATTTTGGCAAAAATTCGATCAGATACAATGCACTTTGTTCTCTTGGAATCACATCCAGCAGTCCCTACTACCTACTAAGCTAACTAATTTCCACAACATTAAAAGTAACCTAAAAAATTGCCTCTTAGCTTCTTACTAATTCCATTCCCACTATCCACACTCCTGATCTACTGTTGCTTGTCCTGTTTTTTGTGTCGTCTGGGGGTGCGTCGTCCCTCCTGTTCCTTTATCCCACCTGTATTTGTCCCAAGGGGTGGCCATTGCCTTTTTCTTAGTTTTTGCTAGTAGCAATGGTCTCCCTCCTTTAGCATATATATATTTTTTTCTTTTTTTTTTCTTTGAAACTTGTAATTTTTCTGATCTGATTAAATGTATATATTATGCTATTGGTAAATAAATTGATTGATTGATTGATTGATTCCAGTTAAAATCTCAGCACAAAGCCACGAACAAAGATGTCTTTTTGTTTTTGTTCTAGATATATACAAAAATTATCCATAAACAACAAACCTTCAAATTTAAAATTAATTTAACTTTTATTTTGTATTATATCGTACCCAAACTAAAAATCTATGTAATGACTACGTTACCGTTCCGCTAACAACCTGTTTATCACCAAACTTTCGCGGGCGTGTTATGGGCGGGATGTGAAATTATTTTTTGTGAGCTTCCTTCGCTGGTCTGTGCAACGAAGATTATAAAAATGTATTCTTTAATATTTCTAGTTATGTTGTGTGCAATTATACAGGACTTCTATTTATCTTTTTCTCTCTTAAAAATCATATTTTTCTACTAAATGGTTAGCCATAACAGTCATTATTGTATAATATAAGCGTTATTGTGCTGTTTTAGAAGAAAATTTACATGTGAAAAGGGTTAGCAATTTCTGTTTGTATATTCTCTTTCAGTTCGTCTCAGTTCGTCTCAGCTCGGTTCAGATCGTCTCAGGTGGTTCCGTTGTTTAGTCAGTACCATTTCTCTCACAGCAACAAGAGGGCGTGCCATAATTGAGACAATATTTTGACATAACAGGAAACCTTTGACACTTCGAAAATTAAAAGCATTTCAGCGTTTCATGCTTGGACAGGGGAAAAAAGGACACGGACGGTTATAATGGATTTCTTTGCTTGCGCAGAAGTGGTGGTTGTTAATGGTCGTTGTTTTCGAGTAAACCAAAAAGCGGGCAAAACCTTATTAATATTAGATCCAGAGTTTGAAATATTCACATCATATATTTGAGGAGGAGCCAAATCAACAAAAAGTTTTGCAATTCGGGTATGAGGAAATAAAGAAGAGCGGTTTTAAGACAGGTCTATGTCAACTATGACAGGTCTATGTCAACTATGACTGACTATATTTAATTATTTATTTATTTAAAACATTTCAAAAAATTATTGCTGTGTCATATTTCTCCGAATAGAATATCTGACTTCAGTCACCATGATCCTTTGATCACGTGACAGTGGCAATCTCGTTTATTTCTGTCTCATGTGTTCTACTTCTTCCTCGTGCAGAAAATTTAACGAGCTTTCGCAATAAGAATGTTCGAATATTCGGTTGTAAAAAGATATATATCAATGCATCAGATATCAAGTTTAGCCTCCACAAAATATATAAATATTTTGTTTGAACGGGCGCAAAGACAAGTAAATCTGGGATGACTTTGAAAATTAGGTAGGTGAAAACGATCAGAAATGGAACAACGTTGGACTGTCCGCTGCGCAGATACCACTGTCTGTGACGTAATGCTCGAATTTTTAAGACTATATATCCATAGACCAGGAGGAATACTATCGACAACAAAGTTGAAAAGCCAATATTAAGTTTCATTGTGATGTTTGTTAGACCAACGATGTGATGAAGTATTTTTGTTTCATGTAAAAAACTTGATATAATAAATTGCAGACCAGAACAAAACCAAGCAAATATACAAAGTTTTGGATGATGGTGACATAACCATGAGTCAGCATAATGAAGATGAAGATACACTTCAAAGAATCGAGTTAAAGTCAATAACAACATGCACATAAAAAATGGAATTTGGATACAGTTGACAAGGGCGACGACGTAAATTCTCGGTTCCGTAAAGTTTGATAAACTATATTCGATTAAAATTCGCGAGATTGTTCCAATTGAAAATAAGATTTCACAAATTGATAAATTCACCAATAGAAATGTCTGATTACTTCTTCCACTATAACGACGCGTTAGCAAAAATACACCAAGTATGTGGAAGGCCATTGATATCATGGACAGAAACAAAGTCGCTACAGAACTCCATAACATTATGCATCCACCACACAAGCCGAAGAAATGTTTTTCTTATTTGTTTTATAGGATTTATATCTCGTAATATTTATATTTGAATTATATTTATGATTTATATTCGTGGTTGATATATTGTATCTTCTCTCAATTTGAGATTATATTTATTCTGTTTTTGTTGTTGCTATTTGCAAGAAACGTAAAAAAAAAAAAATAATCGAGTTTTATTATTGAATCAGCTGATATGTTTCTTTCAATATTTTACTTTGAAATCGAAAAGATTGCATTTCATTTATTTTCTATTTTTCGAACCTCCTTCCATGACTAGAAGGGATATAATCCTTGTGAAAACAGTCTTCTTAACTTTTTGTGTTTTAATTTGTATTTTGAACAAATGCTCCCGTTATGGGTTGATTTCATCATTCAGTTTAATGATGTAGTTGAGTGAAATTCTCAATCCGTTTTGTATGAAAACCTAAAATCTGCTAATTGAGTCGTAAACAAAAAAATACGCCTTATGAAGATTTAAAGCCTTGCATTTTGATGGGTCTTGATCTGATCAAAAGACGTCTGAACCAGTGGAGAGCGAAAAACAAGCCTTTTATAAACTTGTATTTACTGGGAAAATAGAAGTGTAACACTTTTGGCAACCGTCTCATCGGGATCCAGAGATGCATTTGTTACTCAAGACTTTAATGGAGTAACTTTCTGGATTTCAGTTTTTATTTGTTGAATAGATTCCATACGTTAAGTTGGCTAACCATCCAAACCATTTCAAGTCATAAAGATTTTTGGTTCATTCGTTATTTGAGAAAGAAATGAATATGTTTTGTACAATAATTAGCTTAAGGCTAAAATCGCTCGAGCATCGTTAAAATAAACACACAAAAAATGATGTTACCATGGCACCATACATTAATTGATAGAATTCTCACGACCACAAATTCCGACTTTATGAAAGTTTCTCGCATATCATCATTAACGGAATTTCAACATGAATCACAATATCTTCACGTTAGTTCTTTCATATCTTTATTTCTTTATTGAATACATATCAGGCTCGTTTGAAAATAAATAAATAAAATATCATTTACTCAAAATACAAAGCAGCAAGCGCTGCAGTGGCAAAAAAATTTGCGCCTTCATACGTACAACTAAACGATGTATCAGTTTTGTCGTCCCAAAGATATCGACTAACAAATTTTGTTGTCTGTCCATTTTTTGAAATTATGGCTACTTCGCAAACGAATTTGTATCTTCCAAATCCAAATAATTTGACCTTTTCAAGTATTTCATTGGCAACCATTTTGGATGTTGTTCCTGCGGTAGATGGCTCGTACTGATAACTTTCAAATTTTGACAACAGCAATGTTTGGACGACTGGTTTGACATAGTATACTCGAAAAACTTTCTCTGGACCAGTTTTGAACGTATTGGTAGAATTCCAAATTCTGCTTGGAGATCGTTTCTCTATTTCCATTCTTGTTCACAAGATTTTGTGATAAATAATTCAACACACAAAATTCTTTATTTAAAACATTACCATATAAATGTATTATTAATGTGAAAATAGAAAAAAAACCCAAACGATTATGCAGAAATACTTAGACAGCACAAAAGCATTAAAGGGTGTTTAAACGGTGAAGGGTGTTTTGTTACATTATATTGCTGCAGCATAAGCGACCAATGCTCTCGTGTTAATTAAGGTTAATTAACTTTAAATTAGCGTAATTTTACACTTTTCATTGAAACAATTAACAAATCATCTCGCAAAAGCAAAACATCTCAAAACAAAGTCATAGCATAGATAACTGGTTGGAATGAACCAGTTGCTGGCCTAGTGGTTAAGTTCTCAAGTCCGAATTTTCAAAACTCAAGTCATGCCCAGCGACTGATACAGTGTCAGTCGATTTACTCAGCTAAGCACTCAGTTTGAGAGCGCTTTAGATGTCTGAGGGGGTTGTCTAGCTGAACGGTCGAAGCAGACACCCGTAGTCCAAATGGGCGACTTTAAATGCTCTAGGACCTTTTACACAGGACCCTCATTGATAACAGTTCGATCAGAACTCAAGAGGCTACCCTGGGTAAACATTAATAATAATAATAATATGGGTAAACATAAATCAAATAAATGACTAAATAAAAAATAAATAAATCGTAACAACAAACAACAAACAACAAACAACAAACAACAAACAACAAACAACAAACAACAAAGGAAGAGCGTTTAAATGTTTTTTCAGTCTTTTTCTCAGATAATTTCGCGAGTTTCACGAGTTTCAATCAACACTTCCCTTCCAGAAAATGGACAGCGCGAGTACGGCGTTTTAGTAAACCCTCCATAGTTTTGAGTACATTAATTATTCATGAGATGCCGAGATTCCGCTAAATGTCGTGTGTCTCGTGAGTCCATTTTTATCTAGTGCCTTCGTGGGTCCAAAGAAGAATGATTTTTTACAATACTGACAAAATATATTTACAATATGAACGTAAGATGCTTGTAAATAAAAGTGTAGCTTAGTTTATTGCTACAGTAAGAGAAAGAGTCACGAATCATCCCTACAGTAAGAGAAAGAGTCACGAATCTTCCCTACAGATATCTGACATTTGATATCTGACATTTGACCAATGAAGAGCTCTTCGATTGGGAAATATCTTGCGGGAAACATTTTTGCTCCACCGCTACATTTTTGCTATAGGGGACTGTTATTATTACTGTTATTATTACTGTTATTATTACTGTTATTATTACTGTTATTATTACTGTTATTATTACTGTTATTATTACTGTTATTATTACTGTTATTATTACTGTTATTGTTACTGTTATTGTTACTGTTATTGTTACTGTTATTGTTACTGTTATTATTACTGTTATTGTTACTGTTATTGTTACTGTTATTGTTACTGTTATTATTACTGTTATTATTACTGTTATTATTACTGTTATTATTACTGTTATTATTACTGTTATTGTTACTGTTATTATTGTAACGCTCCGAAAACCTTGATACAAAGATCACCAAGCAACAACAAACTTTACTCTACAGTCTTTTCCGTCACATTTTAACATTAAGGTTTTTCAAAATATTTTTCTGGGATTGACTCTTGTATTTAGTAGCCAGATCATGCGCAAGAAGTGGTTTCAAATCATGCATATACTACAGAGTTAGTTTTTCATCATTTTCGTCTACCAAAATAAATAAAAGTACGAAGAGCAAATGCTTACAATGAACGCGTGATCCATTTTTCTGAAAATCCGGGCATGTATATGTAGGAGTGTTGAAAATCTGGACAGTATAAACAGATCTACCGCAAACGCTCCTATTCATGTCAAACCTTTTGTTTAAGAATAATAATTATTTACCACTGATTTTTCATTTCATAACAAGACTTTTGTAGCTTGTAATCGATTGAAGAACAATTTTTCATTCTCAATTTTCCTCCTTGCTGGGTAACATCCGTAATCATTGCTATTGGTTTCTAAGGGCTTATCATTAATTGAGCTGTCGTTGATATTCCGAAGTAAATCCTGACCTATCTGTATTGCATATGATATTTCTCTCTGTTCCCTTTCGGGTATCGACACCTCCAGCAAGCTTTACGCCAAATTCTTAAATAACTGATTTTTATCATCCAGTGACTCCCCCTCTCTCTCTCCCCCCCCCCCCCCCTCCTCTGCTTGCAGTGAAATTCACAGCCCTTCACTTTGTCCAAAATGTCATCCCCATAAATTCTCATAAGACCTTCAAAATTTGATGATGCCATAACAGAACACCAACTCTTTACGAAAAAAAATTATATCTGCTTTGCTAATTTGTTTGTTTGCATCGTTAAAGATACGCCAAAACGTTTTAAGGATTTAAATATGTACTGTTCATTCTCATTAATCTTGTAGATCAAGATCAAGATTGTGTAGCTTTTTAGCTCCTCTACCGCTTTGAAACTTTCACCCTGAGGATTGAGTTTTTGTTTCTATTTATTTTGTTTCTATTTTTGTTTCTATTTAACTTTTTTCATTTGATTTTTTTTTCTCGAAACTGTTTTTACTGCTTTAGGGACCTTCTTAAAGCTGTTATGATGTTGTTGCTTTGTATTTGGGCTGGCTTAACTTTCAGATCTTTTCTAATGGCGGAGGACACTTCTCTGGACGGTCGTTCAAGATGCTCTTTTGCTGTAAATCCCGTATACTTTCGCGCATGACATTCCCGGAATACTCCTGCAACACAGCAGCATAATTTACTGCAATCTTCTTATATAGCACACTGATGGAAATTTTAAAATACCTGCAAATGATTTCCATGTTTAATTACGTTTATTTTCTTAATGGATGTTGTTCTTTTTGGTAGGATCTGGAAAATGTCCAGTAAAACATAACTACTATCCTTTTTCAAGAAAACATTAATGGTTAAACGTAACACGTTGGATATAGCCAACAAAACAAGGTCCACAATGTCAGAAGTGTATCTGCGATGAACGATGTAATCTTCTAATTCGGACACTTTATCCAGACTGAGAAATTTCGTCATTTTGACAATCTTCTTCTTAGGATATGTCTTCTACCATGTTATCTTTATAGAAGTCATAGTTGTTACTAAGCAACTCGTATCTTATCATTTTAAGCAGAGAGACATTTGATGGAACAGCAATACAATTTTCCATTTTCATATTTGCAACAACGGCGTTGACTAAACAATGTCCATTCAGACACAACGTGAACAACCGCATTATCAACAGGATAAATTGCCATGATTTTGTCTTCTCTTATAAAAGAAAGTAAGAAATGAAAATCTTATTAATATTGACAGTAAAATCTAGAACTAGGGTGAAATATCAAGTGTTGGTTTTCTGCCAGTCGTTTTTACCAAGTAACGCCCATCTGGTTGTTGGTAGGTGCCATTGGTATACCTGAACCCATAACCTTTCGTTATCAGTGTGTTGGTCTATCTGATGGAAGGATTGTAGCTAACACTACCCTATATTTCAGAGATTTTTTCAAAGCTTTCCTTATTGCTTGCTCTCCCGTTCAGTTTTCATACACAGATTAAACAAGATATATGACAGAACCAATTTGATCCTTCCTACACGGTGGAGAGAATTTTAGCAGGTATCACGATGAAATGATCACAACAAACACCACGTGGTTTCAAAGAGAAGTCTTACTTGTATTTTCAAGGCTTCTTTTTAAAAACAATCTACGGCTTACGGCTTGAACAATTTCCTCCATAGAAGTCATTTGTCTTACTGAAGAGGCTTTCGAGTAAAAAGTGCTCCAGTTACGCGTTTAACTACACAGGTCTATACGTTTCATATACATTGAAGATCTAGTAATGCGCGAATATACGTAAATCTTAAGTGAGCGTGATAGTTATTATATTCACAGTGCTTTAAGTAAATGGCTCTGGTCGGAAAAAGAAGTTATAATTAACATTGTATGTAAACATTTTTTAATCTTTTGGAAAGAAATCTTTAATTGAAATTTCTTCTTTTCATTTTCAGATGCTGTGTAATGTCTTCATATCCTGTGTTAGTAATATGACTTGTTCAGCAGTTGAATTTGCGACTCATTCAAAATCGTTTGGATTAGAAAGTCATTTTTAGGCCAGTGAAATTATAACACAACAGACTTATAAGTCCATTTTAAATGAATCATGAAGCAAATGCATTACAGTCGAATTTGATGGGTTCATCACTTAGCCAAGGAAACATTCTGCAAATTGTGATTTGAGTGTATATTTTGTGTTTCTTATAATCTGAAATAAATAAATTGTTCTGTTAAATAACATTTCTTGTTCTGCAAATTATTACTGTTGTTGTTATTATTATCAAAAAACAATTTTAAAAAAGTTTGCCGAGGAGGAATTTTTCCTGGACCCACCCCTGGATATCTCGATAAGTAATGGCAATAACTGACTTCATTTGAGGTCCAAATTGGCCTAGAAGCATGTAGCAAAATTTTGGGACTTTCGGAGCTGTGAAGTCACATCAGCATACGACGTCAGTAAAATCCCGTCCATTGTAAACATTCCATACATTCCATACATTCCATACATTTCTTTGATCGGCTTTTCTCGACTATAGTATCACGTTCAGTATAATCCACTGGGGATTCATTCAGCGATACAGTTCCGTTTCAGCCTCATTCTTTCTCCTGCTTGTTTGTTGTGTTGATTTCTGGCATTTCATTTTATAACTCAACCTTCCTTTGATATTATATTCACAAAAACAAATTATTAATATCATGTAATTATTAATATACTTACTTCTTTACTTTCAAATACAGCAGTGCAATCTTCACAACAGCAAAATAGCTGATATGAGTAATTAAGTGACTTGCGCAATAAACAAATTCTTTGCAGAACAAACAACACATCAAATGGTGCGAGGAGGCAACAGAAAATATGGCCGCCTCCAGAGCAGATGACCAGCTTATTTGGTTGGCTTTTAAAATGGTGACCTAAATTCTATGTGATGAGAACCTTAAACACTGCCTTCATATCAAAAGTCTTGAGCCATGTTGATTGTTATTCTTATTTTGTACTATACGGGCTTTAAAACAGACGGAATTAATAATTGAAATAATACGCTACTCAATGAAGTATT
Source organism: Turritopsis rubra (assembly GCA_039566895.2). Lineage (NCBI taxonomy): Eukaryota > Metazoa > Cnidaria > Hydrozoa > Anthoathecata > Oceaniidae > Turritopsis > Turritopsis rubra. The sequence goes on along the minus strand of CM077624.1, from coordinate 377,151 downwards.
TCGGGTCTTCCAGTTTCCACTTCGGTTTTCAATCCAAAAATCTGGACATTTCGAAAAACCTGCACAAGCAGAGAATAAAATACTGTACTGCAAGAGTCTTGCAAGGTGTTCTTGAATCTATCAGGCTTTAAAAAGTGACTCACATTGTTCTGTCTAAGACTGGCATCCCTGCTATACCTCTCCAGAGAGAGATATTCAGGTTTGTCGGTAAAGAATTTTGTGGGCCAATTTAGCCAAAGAACAATCAAATCTTTCTTTGATCGGCAACCAGCGTTACTGCTCAACACGTCCTCTATGTGGACGTAACGGCCCATAACAAAACTTACTTGAAACGCTTGACACGCTGCAGTCTTTTGATTTGTACTCGGACAGATTTTTGAAAACAGTATTTTAAGAGGAGCTGATCTTTTCATCCTTTTTAGAGTTGAACGGGTGGCATAACAGGATTTGATAACAATATTCACGTGTACCGGCCAGTCAAAAGGTTGATCAAACGTTATGCCAAGCATCTTTCCATGTTGTACTCTTTCAAGACAGGTTCCATTGCAATCGATTTTAAGCAATGAGGGATCGTTCAAATTACGGAAGCGGCTGAGTTGTTTAGTTGAAAACAGTATTGATTTTGTTTTATTTGCGTTGAAAATAAGGTTTTTATCACTGGACCACTCGACTACTTTTGTCATGTCGTTCTGTAATTTCTCGGTAGACGCATTGACATCTTTTAAATTAGTGGCGACTTAGATATTGGTATCACAGCGCACTGAACACTGCTACATGTAATGGTGGATGATAAGTCAAAAACGTAGATATTAAATAGCACGGGTCCCAGTATGCTTACTTGTGGTACGCCGAAATCTATCAGTAACTCATCAGATCTGTCCTCAATTTGAACATATTGCTCACCTCGAGAGAGCTAACTTGAAAGTATCTGTATGGCATGTATGGCATGTATGGCAGGGTTTGAAAAATTAAGAGCGGACATTTTATCAATCAGCGTCAGGTAGTCCACGTTGTCGAAAGCTTTCAAATAATCTGCTGTTGCTGATAAGGTTATTCCACCACTTTGCATAGACTTGTAAATTTCGTCACGCAGTTTAAGAAATTGCATTGTAGTAGGTTGTCCTTTCCGAAATTCCAATTGTGTATCAGCGTATATTTTATGACTTTCAACTTTTATGATGTTAACTGGCCAGGCGCGGATTTAGCGGGCGGCTTAGGCGGCTCGAGCCGCCTCCAAATTTTGCCAAAAATAACTCTATAACACTTTTTTAAAGAGTTCTCCTCCCTTCTTTCATATCAAACTCGAATAGCGCTCCATCATAGAGCTTTTCGGATAGAGCCGCTCAGAACTCATAAGTCATATTTTGACTATATTTTTTATCACCGAACTTGGTTATAACTTTCAGTTTTTGAGCCGCTCGCGACACTAATTTACGGAATCGATAGAGTGTTTAGCCACAAATTTATCGATGGATGCAGGGCATTGATCTTTCGTTCTGCCGGTTGATGTGCTGGAAGCGGCTCAAGAGCTGTTTACAAACGTAAACAATTTTTACCCGTCTATTGGATTGAAAACAGAACATTTATACATTGACTCTTTCAGAACAGTTCTGGTGCATAGCAGTGTATCATTCAATTCAAACGTTTCTGTATATAGTTCATTTATAGATGACTTTCCAATGGACGTATTATTTATGAATATTTGTGTTCTCTTTGCTTTAAATGCTCATTTTAGACTTTAAAATTTGCCATTTATTTCTCTCTCCAGCATACTCATATGCATATTCAAGGTCAGTCAAAAAAAGTGGAGTCCAACATTATGATCTTCCTTTTCAGTCTTAAGTGTCGATTAGGTTACTTGCACGTTTTCCTTTTCTACTTAAAATGAATATACTCTCCACTATAGATTTGACTGAGCTCTAGCTACGCCTCTGAGTATGCATGTTTCTGCACTTTTCCTCTCAAAGCAAAAGAAATTCCTATTTAACTTTGTATGTTCGATTATATGTTTTGTAAACCTTTGTCTGTTTGTTCTTTTTTTGTTTTACTGTTGTTTCAATGATCAATTCATTTTCATTCATAGTGCATCTTGATTGGTATTAATTGCATTTTTTTTCTGTTGACTTTCTGAGGGGTTATAGTGCTGTACATAAGTATGTTGGACAAAAAAAACAAAGAATGAACAAAACACACTTTTTGTTTTTTTCACTTATTTTGTAATTTGTATTAATATTATAAAAACAATGGAAAATCTTTACTGCCCATCTTCCTAAATTCTTACTGCTTTCTCAAAATCTATTTTTTCACTCAATAAAGTTTTCATTTTGAGGCATTCGTCCTCAGTGTCAAAATTTTATTTCATACATAGGTATTTTCCATACTGTGAGGTAGGGAGAAGGACTGTTTGATATAAATTATATATTTTTCAACTTGGAAAGATGATAGATTCTGGTTATTAAAATATTTCTTTCATTTTGTGCTCCATCCATGTATTCCCACACCAGCCACATCAGCCCCTAAACTGTCAATTTAGAGATATTTTTAAATTTGAGCCTTAAGGTTCCTAGTTCTTTCTTATTTTTTATGTCTTTTTTTCTCACTATTTTCCAATATTCTGGAGGTGTTTCTTAAGAAAAATACAGGAAAATGTTGTTGTTGTTGTTGTTGTTGTTGTTTCTGAGTTTACATTATAATCTAATCATAATTTCCTGGATGGTAAATTATTACTGTTGCTGCTGTTTATCTTTTTGGAATACATTTCATATTATTACCATGTTGAGAAATTATAATGCAATTGTTTATTTCTTTATTTTATGTACTTCTCTGTTGGTGACCCAATTAATTCCTGTTACTGTTATTGTTGGTTGTCGAAATCAGAATCAAATATCGTTCAAATTATATGTTGGAATTATATTGTATGAATAAATAACTATCAAATGAATGCTTATTATTTCAAAAATGTGTTTTTCTTGTTTGAATGAATCTGCGACTGAAACTTATTTTTGCTTTCATTATTATTGCTATGGTCCAGCCCTACAACTTTATCCTATTTCATAGATTTTAGCTATATCTTTCATATATCACCTGGAAATAGCATTAACAAAAAGATTTGTTTACTGAATTGTAGTTGGCAAGGCTTTTACATGAGAAAACAATAGATATAGTCATTCTTGGATGTGTAACAAAAATGTGGATTGTTCTCCAATAGATAGTTCCTGAATTTCTATTCAAACGCTGTGTTATGGCCTAGTCAACAAGTTTCGCCTCGTTTTCTTTATCATAATTGCGTTTAACTAATCCGTCGGGAAATAGGAATAATAAGTGACCATCACTAAGTAATAAACTTTTGAAATCAGTTAAAAATTCATAGAAATGAGGTGTTAAAATTTTGGAAGGTCTATTAATTGAATGAACGTAAGTTTGAATTATTGAATAATGAGAACATGCTGCTTTATAGTTTCACCTTTCCATCATTATAATTGTTGGGCACCCCAAGTAAATAGCTTTTCATAGCTTTTCTATACTGCAGACAACCTATACGGAATAGGAAGTAAAACTGTGAGCTTTTAATGCTCGGAAATACCTGGCCAGTGCAACGTCCCCCGTCTGCATACAGTTGGATGATCTATTGGATGTATACGCAGTTAACTAAATATTACGCATAACATCTTCCCAACTCGAAATTATCGTTTCTGTAGCACATACGGATCACCCAGATTGGTCACAAGGCTTACTATTCTGAATTTGCTTGGATCCACCCCTGATCGGAATGTTCCGGTAAAAAATCGGGATAATCGGAATTTACCATTAAGACCACAAGATTTTGAACCGCCTGCCAAAAAAAATCCTGGATCCGCCCCTGACTGGGTTAGTATGATCATTTGGAATATCTTGGATAAAATTGGCAAAACGGAGATTGGACCAAATTCGTCTGGTTTTGATGCATCTACAATTTTTGGGCAGACACGGGCTATAAGCTGGGAAGGTAGTAGCGAAAAAATCTGCAACTGGTTTGATGAATTTTACAGGAATATTGTCATTGCCAGTTGAGCAATCATTTCGTAATGTCAATATATGTTTCTCATCTTCGTCTGGTGTTACATGATATAGTTTGAATTGTCTCTTACATATAGGCACACGTACTTATTTACTTAGGGTTGAACTTCGATGTTTTGCCGGTCAGCCTGATAGCAGTTAAGTTGAAATGCCCATTTACTTCATTTGGATCGAGCTTTACACGTTTTGGATTCGAGTTGAAGATTTTCTCGAAAATACCTCGAAACACCTCGAAACACCAGGTTTGGGTAATTTTCATGTCGAATTTAAAGACGGACTGTAGCTTTGTTGCTTCTCGCTTCCTGAAAACAAAAGCGCCCACCCTAAGCTCGTTAAAATTAAATAGGTGCCCTGGGGCGGTCATTTACAACAATCTAAATTCTTGCATTAATCATTAATCTTTTAAAAATATCTGTTCTCCTCCAAAGGCAATTTTAAATAAGAATCATAATATGGTATTAAAAATTCAGAAGGAGAGTGTCAAATGCATAATGAATTTAAAGAGATTTTTGATTTTTAAATTACCTCACAAAAATAATGTTTTTAAAATGCTTTCATAGAGCGAGTTAAAAATGACATCCAAACATTTACACTGAAAACAAAAGAAGGAAGTCTAACAACATGAAAGATGCAATCTTTAACTAAACTAACATCGGTTGAAAGTAGCAAGCACATAGCAAAACATAAAAGTGATTAATCAAATCTTAGATTTTTATGACTATATTTGTGCTTCTTATTATTTTGCATTGATCTTTGTATTAATTCCGACTCGTGTGATTATTAACGCTACGCAATATTTTTCCAATCTGCATTATTACTATTATTATCTGCATTATTACTATTGTTATCTGCATTTCTTTTTCGTTTAGGTCATCATGATGAACTATCACATCATTTTGTTTGAGTTGGTGTTGATGTCCAATGCTGTTTTTTTGATGAAAGTTTGTTCAAGATTCAACACCAGTGATGCAAAGGAATTGCCACAGTTAGCAAACACATTTTCAGCAAGGATAGAGATGCAAAATGTTTTTAAAAATGAGAGATTTACCATATCGGAACATTACAGCTACGCTGATAACAAAATGGCGTTGGAATGGAAAGGTCTCAAGCAGATTACCGATTATGACAGAAAAGAATATAGATTAATCAACACAACAACAAGAGAATGTCTTCGAGTTTTTCCATTACCATCTCGTCACCATTTTGTATTTGGTGGTAACAATCACATTCCTGGATCGGCCAACATTTTTCGTTTTGGACGTCAATATGGAGAAAAGTTTTTGAATAGAACGACAATTCGAGATATTCCGTATGTTATCATATGTATTCGTATGTAATCGTATGACTCTTTTAAATTGGAAATAAATGACAGACGATTGCCAAAAGATACCTTTGTCGTATAAATTCGATGAAGGGAACTTGAATTTTTTTTAGATGTACACATTGGCAATCATGTCTTGTATCCAACCACTCCAGCTTTATTGTGGATTATTACTTCTCTGCTGAAATAAATCATGCTGTCGTCCCAGTGAGATGCGAAATTAATGGCTCGGTAACCAGAGGGCACAACAGAACTCGAATGATCCATCATATTTATGATTTTTACGAGTTTAAATTTGATCCAATACCAAAACAGGCTTTTGAAGTTCCACCTGGTATGTTTTTCTCTATTCAAATGATCCTTTCACTTCATTTCATTCTATATATATTTTCTTTGTTTTTTATTTCAACTTTTACTTTTGTCATGTTAGGTACATTTTGTCAGAACGTTGTGAAGCAACCTGAGATTCCAAGAATTCCTGATCGAGTTTCATACGCCCTTGAATATCACATAATGGACCAGTTTAATGCCCCAAAGAAAGTCATACACGAAAAAGTGAGTTTGAAGCTTGCTTGTTTTCAAGGTTTGTTTGCGTATATTTAAAATGGAAATGCTTATGATTATAAGCAAGAGAAATCTTGAGAGTGGAAAACAAAGACTAAGATTTTCTGCATAATTTGATATTGATATTTCATCTCCATTCTCTTTATCACTATGCTACTTGATCTGTATTTCTAATATTCATTCGTGACGGAACTGTCTAGATTTATTACGATTTTAAAAATGGAGTCTACAGATCTGATCGCTACAGATTTACTTCCGATCAAATTTTCGTTCCTATCACCAACATACAGGCTGATGCCTATGGTAAGTTAAAATGGTAGCCCATGCTAAAATACATCAGGATTTCCAGGTGGGCGACACAACAACTTCTTCGAAATATTCTACATTTATCTGATTTTTTTATATTCAAAAATTGATGCAACAAAAATGAACAAGTCCTCAATATTTTCCTAGGATTAAGATTCGACATTCATTCTCCATATAATTGCAAGATTCGTCAACTATCCTCTGATGTTTATGACAACGAAATCGTTAACAACCATTTCAATTTGAGGAAGATTTTGGATGATCTGAGAAAGAACTTGTACACATTCTCGTTTGAAGGTTTGTCAAAAGTGCGAGGAATTGATGTCGATGTTTGGATTTACAAAAGAAACATAACAAAACAGGTAAAGATTCGATTCGTCATCGTTTTGACATTAACTTACTTTATAGGGAAAAACTGATGAAATTTCTGGAGGTGAAGAAATTTGTCCGACGAAATAGTTTTATCTTACCTCACAGATAAAACAAATTTCTTGAAATGGATTTCATTTCCAATGTTACACTTCAAACAATACTTTATTCCCGTAGAATCATTTCAACCGCTTGGAATGGTATTTTTCAAGTAAGAATACAACCATTGCTAGCTCCTCTGATCAAAGCGTACCTTTGAGGGTTGTCGGTTACTATGGGAAACATGTATCAGTAGTATACGCAATGGATATTTTTCATTTTGATGACAGATCTCATCTACAGGAAAGTGTCATGAACCCAATTAGGTAAGGTTAATTGCACAACTTCAGTTGGTCTTATTTTGAATAAATAAACTCGTCGCAATTTGGTTATCAAAAATGTTTTTTAGAAATTGTTACGAATTGGGAGCATCTGTATATGCAGTGACATTCTTCATGAATGATATGTCAAGAGCAAAGATGACATCCCTGACGAATCAAGAAAGTATAATACACAGGTTAGAAGGAAAGTTTGCGGAATTGGGAAATATTGATCGAAGAAGACTTGCAGTTGAGGTAAATGATTTAATGGTATTTTTAATAATGATGCATTAATCATCCTTTCCAATAGTAATTTCGAAGAATTCATACTAAAAGTTCATTTATGTATTTATTTAGCTTATAATTCCAAGTAAAAATCAAATAGATGTTCGTTTAAGTGTACTTGGTTGGCCCGATACCGCATTAAAGAGACCGAACAATTTCACAAACGCAAAAGATGTAGCTGATCGAATTAAAAATGCTGTCATTCATAAAGACATCCAAATTACTTACGAAGATGGTAAAGTTTCTTTTGTAACTCTGAAGATGGTAAAGTTTCTTTTGTAACTCTGAAGGAACTCTGAAGTCTCCTTGTTTGGAATTTTTGAAAACGATTCAGCACCTTTCTTCTAGATTCTGGCAAGCATGTCGCAACATTTAAACGACAATATTACGATGTGATTAGCATGGAAGTTTACCCTCGCATTGAAAGAAAAAATAAATGTGAAAGCAGTGATGGTAACGTCGAAGCATTTATCACCATTGGGTTTGGCGGATTTTTTATTGGCGCTATAATTATGGTTATAACACTAAATTTGTTATTAAGAAGAAATGGCGCTTCGATGCGCAGTCTGATCAGAGGTCGTGAACGTTTTGATAAGAAGCCAGAAAGTAATATATCTGTGGAGTTAGAGACACCCAGTGAAAACACTGCAGAAAACGCGAAAAACGCAACGAATGAAATCCAATGAAAGATGAATCATGTGACATATCACTAGAAGAATGCATTAGCGATAATTCATTAGTGGTAATCGTTGGTAGGGGATAAACCAACATTATGCTGCTTGAACGTAATGTTCGAAAGGTCTTTTTGTTAGTTCAATGGAGGTTTGAATATTGCTGAATATATATTTAATGCAGAATATTATATAAAAATATCTTTAACGAAGCTTTTGGGAGTTCGATCACATTATGTTCGATCACATAATCAGGTTAAAGAAAAACGGAGCATAAGTCTCCTATCATTTTTAATATAGACAAAGTAGTTAAATGCTCTCAGATTTGTCGAATGGTTAATAAGTTTCTTCAGTCAGTGATAAGCACTGTCATCGCTTGGCGCTGCTAGGCATCGCATCAATTGTATTAATCGTACGTATATTAGTAAAGTGATTTAAGGCTTTGTGATAATCATCTGTTTCCTGAAAATTCTGTCATCCTCAAAACAAACAAACTAGTGTATTATTTGGATGGAAATGAGTTTGAAATGTTTAAGCTTTCTATTTTTTCAATAAACTAGTATCGTTGCACTTTTGTCTTTTGTAATATAAATAAAATAGAATACAACATTTAACTTCAAAACAGTCCTTGGATGGTCAAATTAAATAAAGGTACTGCTCCCTCTCTGATTTGTCGGTTTTGTTTGATTACCATTTCTCTTTTAACAGACCTTTCAGAAGATTTACACCTAAAATGAAATAAATAACAATCTGTCATCTTCTTATGCACAACAAAATTGCCTAAAAAAAGGATTTACAGATTTGGACCAAAAGCATATGTGGCTAACATTATTTTGGACAACAGGTTCTGGCTTAACTAATTAGTGTATAAATACTTACCAATGCTATCCAAATCTCCATATCCCTCCTCTTCATATTTCAATTCTTTGATCAAGTGTTTCTTCTTCTCCATAAGCTCTTGTTGGATACGTTCAAGTTTACAGGTGGACAAAACAACACATTGATCGTAAGCTTTGAATACTTTTGTTGAAATTTTCAGTGATTTTATTTGGTTTTGTAGAAGAGCTTTACAAGCTTTGGATTCTTGAATTCTTGTTGCAAGTTCATTCTTTAAGATGTCGATATGACTGATAGCTTTCTTCAATTTATCAACATAACAGTTACCTATAACCAAACGATCATCAAGTTCTGAAATTATTAATTCATCAGCTCCCTGCATGAAAGACATTACAACCGTCCGTGTTCTTTTTTTTCTTTTTTTTCAGTTATATTTTGTATATTTTACTCACCCACAAAAGTTTTGATGATTTCAAACTTTGTCCATTTGAGGCAGGTGAACTTTTCAACATCAGTGGAATTACAATAGCATTTAGGTTCGCTCAAATCACCTGCAAAAAAAATCCAAAATGACTTAATATCAAATATTGCTCCAACATATTGATCCAAATAAAACCAAAGATGGACACAAAATTTTATTCTCAAACAGACTTCAGAACTAACCTGGAGGAGTTGTGGATACAGGCGTGGTTGTTGTTACGTCAGGGATTGGAGTCGAAGTGGTTGTTGTTTCGTCAGGGATTGGAGTCGATGTGGTTGTTGTTTCGTCGGGGATTGGAGTCGAAGTGGTTGTTGTTTCGTCGGGGATTGGAGTCGAAGTGGTTGTTGTTTCGTTGGGGATTGGAGTCGAGGTGGTTGTTGTTTCCTCGGGGATTGGAGTCGAAGTGGTTGTTGTTTCATCAGGGATTGGAGTTGAGGTAGTAGTTGTTTCTGCGGGGACTGGAGTCGAAGTGGTTGTTGGTGGAATGATTTTCTTGCAAAATTGTGTTATATCGATATTCACAGATTGTAAGCTTTTAAAATCTTCCACTTTTATGATATTCTCTTCCGGAATCATTTTTTTTAATTGTTCCAAATTAAAATTTCCAACTGCTACTGCAAACATTGTAACATTTTCTTTATTTTGGATTCGTTCTGCTTCATCAATTAGTGATTCTAATGTTCCACCTTCATTAGCTTCACCATCAGTGATTAAGACCATTCCTTGGCTAACTCCTTTTCTTTTCCCACAACGATTGGATTCCAATATCGTCATACCTGTCTTGATACCACTTTCAGTATTTGTGAGTTGTCCAACAAGTTGTGGAGTATTATCAACAGCTTGGCTAAAAGTTGCATCACTTTCATATTGACCACAGTACGCATGCACATGACCGTACTTTCCATAATACGCAATGCCTGCTTTATTCCCCTTTTTACTTAAAGGGATCTCCGTCATCACTTTCTTGATAAACGATTTAGCGAAGCCATGATCGGATTTACTGATTGTTCCAGATACATCGAGAACCCAAACAATCTCTACAGCAGTACATTCCTCTAGAAAAAAGAACAGACAGGTTGACGTTTGATAAAACACTGGATTTAATTGGAATGACATATATTATGTGAAATATAACAAAACAACAATTTATCTTACCTGCATGGGCTTGTTGATAACACAACAATACTGCCATAAGTAAGAATAATTTCATTTTGGCAAGTTTACCACTTTTTTTACTTCAAGTTTACCTCGGAATACTCTTTTCATGAAACTGACTGTTTTCTGATTTCTTGATGTTTAAATATTAAATGTTACGAAACAAAATTTATTTTTGCCGAATATCATTTCCTATCATATCTCATGATGACCTTCCATTTTCATCTGAAAGCAAGTGCAAAAAATAAGGACGGAGGAGAGAAATAACACACCTTTTTCTTTGTATTTTAACGACTTTTACACTCCCCCACAATATGAACGTAAGTAGATCCGCCTTTGAGGATGCGGCGCTTTGTTCAAAAGAGTTTTATAACAGGAAATTACACAAGTGACATGAGCGCCTCATTATCGACCAGATGATTATTCAGCTTAAGATACATATTTTTCAATAAATATCTACATTATACCATCAATTATCGGTACACGTTTTTTTATAACAAAGGATATAATGATATAAGGCTTCGATGGCTTAAAGGTTAGCACATGCTAAGAACAATCGAAAATGTTCGACTTCTATTTAGTCGTGTACGATTGTTCATCGACTCACAAAAAATCGTGTACATCAAATGAATTACGACAAAAATCGTATCGTGTATCGTGCTAAAGCGCAATTCAAAATAATGCTATATCAAGAAGTCAGATTATATATCCTCAAAACTTCCAAAACCACTATCTATAACTATCTATAAGGCTATCCTGGGTAAACATTCATAATAATGATAATTCTCGTAAAATGTACTCTTAATCCTTCTGACTTGCATAAAGTAATTAATGATCCGAAATTAGACACTAATGATATATCAAGAAGTCAGATTATATATCCTCAAAACTTCCAAAACCACCTTCTATAACTGAAGAGAGAACTTAAGAGAGAGAGAAAGTGACATAAACAATTTCTTTTCTTTGCTATGATTTTGAGCCTAGGGTGGTGATTATCTTTTAGTGAATTTGAGTCTCTGGTGCTTATAAAGGTCTAATCATTTGTAATATCGTGTTTTGTTTGTGTGTAATAGATTGGCTCAAGCAAGACATCATTCACAGAAAGAAATTCAGTTTCCATTTATGTTTTCAGATTACACTAAAATAACAAAAACATCAGCAAGTTGAAAACTTGGGCGTGATGACGCTTTGCAATTAAAAATGTTTATTTGACGTTGCATCATTTAAAATTAAAGTTACTCCTTCCTGTTGATTGAAAACAAATCATTGTATCGAATTTTAAACCCACGTCTTTTGTGCATCAAGGAAAGATCGAAACAGACTACAGGATGTTCCACACGTTAAAATTACGAAGCAAACATCTTTACTGTCTTAAATATTATTATTACGCAAAATTAATATGAAAAAGGTCGAAACATTTCTATCCCTATCATTACTAAGGCAACACACAGTATTTCCTAAAATATGTTCTTGATGATCGTATGGAAAAAAAATATTAATATTTTGTGCTTGTTTATCGCTACAGGATCCCTCAGTCATGATGTCATTTCCTTTTATTTCCGCACAGCATAACACCATACACGTTTTATTTACAGCAGCATTTTACGAATTTCTTTCAACAAATCCAAGATATCGAAAGATATCGAAAGAGTAACCATAGTAACAAAAATATTCAAACTTCATTTTCTTCTGCATTTATACGTTTATATTTTTAATAATCTCATTTGGGGAATACTGAAAATTGACTCTTTCAATCACCAATCATTTTCTAGGACAAATTTTTCCACTTTTGTTTGTGATGTGCTTTGCATTCAAATTGCTGTACATCAAATCGATAAAATTTTGATAGTTAATGAGACCATCTCTATCAACGTCACTTTTCTGCAAGAAATCACTCAATTCGTCATCTGTTAGTCCATCTCCAAAAAACGTCATCACTCGCCTTATTTCTGATATCTTTATGAAATCTGTATTTGATTTATCAAATAACTGGAAAGCACATCGGGTTTCATCCTGCAAAGAAATGTATTATTAACACGAGTTTTTGAGGTTTTAATATTTTTTTTCTTTGTTGTCACAATTGTCGGCTTTATAATTTCAACGCTTACGCTGTTTTTCCTATTTTGCAAATTTGTTAGTTAAGAAAGAAATAAGAGCAATAATAAATATCAGTGAATGAGGTTCAAACATCACAATCACAACTGTATTAACAGTGAATGAGGTTCAAACATCACAATCACAACTGTATCAAGGATCGGTAACCCTTATAACATGTGTTCCGTATAAATAAAGAAACTCAAGATTTTTTCAAGATTTTTATATTAAAGTATATATTTTCTGTTAAATTCTGATAAATTGTCAATACAATGATATAACTTTCATTCTATAACTATTTCTCGTTTTAGAGTAAACGCGTTTTTCTGACCGTATTAAAATATTTCCATGGCAACAAAACGTTGTTGTTTTTTTCTCAAATAAATGAAGAGGAAAAAAGTTATGCAAATTTATAAATTATAAATTATGATTTGACTCGAAATTACTCATTTTCGCTAATTGCATATCTCGCAAAACAAAATTGTGACAACCAATTGTTCCCACGGCTTTCCCCTTTCGAAAAAAACCCAAAATTGTCGAAATTGCTGGAAATGGAGGAGAGTTGGAGTCTTTCAAAGCAGTGGTTATCGCAATATTTTCTTTTACGAGAAAAACGCAACTTTGGATTTTGATCTTCACCAGTTTAAATAACAAAAAATCATGATTGCAATATAACAAAAAATCATGATTGCAATATAACAAAAAATCATGATTGCAATATAACAAAAAATCATGATTGCAATATAATAAAAAAACACAATAGAGACACTTCTGTCAAATTAAATTACGTCAGCATGAATATTTGATTAGAAAGAAAATCAAACAAAAAAACTTAAAAAATATACTCAACAACATCACAAAGATTCAATAAAATTTGTTATCAAAACTATAAGAATCCTTTTTGTGCTACTTCCAGACAATTCTCCGTTCCGCGCAAGACTTATTTGCACGGTTTATTATGAAACAATAATTGCCGTGTTACTTGGCTACCATGTCTGCAGGGTAAACAAATGAAAGTAATCGGTGCTAGTAGTGGTAGAAAGCTGTAACGTGAAAGAAAGTTAATCTTATTTAAAGCAGAATATCACATAAATTTTAATTTTAAAACAGTTATTTTCATAACTACAATCATGGTCGTTACTTGTGCTGCGTATGGATGCTCTAATCACAATAAAATGGAAAATAAGCTTGGATTTTTCCGAATTCCAAACAACGATCCTGAGCTTAGAAAGAAATGGATTCAAGCTTGCAAAAGAATGAATAAAGATGGTTCACCTTGGAATCCTAATGGCAAAAATGTTTATCTTTGTGGAAGACACTTTATTACTGGTATTTTTCCTTACATATTTTTATAACCTAGTGCTGCTTTTATACACATTATGATGCTAATTGTAGTTCTTTTTTTTTTTAAGGAAAACCAGTGAAAAATGACCCAAGCCATCCTGACTACATTCCATCAATATTTATTTACAATAAATCAGATGTTGAAAAAGATGAAAGAAAAGTTAAAAGATACCAATCTCGACTTAAAAGAGATTTAGCAGCAGCCAGTAGTCTGACATCAACTTTGGTAGCAAGTGGCAATGCTTGCTTGGAACCATCAGAAGTCAACATGGAAAATAATGACATAGGGTCGCCTATTACTGGTTTATTAGAGGCTAAAGTTAATTTCAATAAAAGGCTTTACGAAGATGTGTCACCATCTCAATTAGTATCATCACCACATTCATCGCCACCACCTATTGATTTTGTTCTTTGTTCTACACCAACTTCTCATGAAGCTGCCAGCCAAACAGACATGACTTCTCTTGAAATTGAACAATTAAATTTCGAACTTCAAAGTTTGAGAAAGGAAAGGGATGAAGCATTAACCAGGCTTAGTAATGTCACAGCAAAATTTCTTTCATACGATAATTTACTGTCCAAGCCACCATCTAAATTTACTTATTACACTGGAATCAGCAGAGATATTTTTGATAACATTTATGATTTTATTGAACCTTCGTTACCTAATGTATGCAAAAACAAATTGTCATATAAAGACCAATTACTAATGACATTAGTCAAATTGAGACTGGACATTCAATTCGAAAATTTAGGAGATCAGTTTAACTGCTGTCGAAGTAGTGTGGCATTAATTTTCAAGAAGTGGATTGACTTGATATTTCATAAACTTTCATTTTTAATTAAATACCCTGATCATGATGCTAGTGTACTAACATTACCACATGTCTTTAGGCAATATTTTCCTAAACTGACAGCAATTATCGACTGCACTGAAATATTTATTGATCGTCCTCGTAATCTGAAAGCTCGTGCACAAGTGTATTCAAATTACAAGAAGCATTCTACCGTGAAGTTCCTTATAGCGTGTACTCCACATGGATCAATATCCTATATTTCGCAAGCATGGGGTGGTCGTGTGTCGGATGTCGAACTCGTGAAAAATAGCGGGTTTATTAGCTCCAGATATCATCATCCTGGAGATCAGATTTTGGCTGATCGTGGCTTCACCTTAGTAGATGAGTTTGCAGCTGGTTGTGGTGCTGAATTAATCATACCCAGTTTTACGAAGGGGAAAAAGCAATTGTCGGCTAGAGAAGTTGAAGTATCACGTCAAATTGCCTCAATCCGGATACACATTGAGCGTGTTATTGGTGCAGTTAAAAATAGATATCATATACTTGATGGACCGATACCTATTCCAATTGTGCAGTCACTATCATCAGAAGTCTCAGGGTCTGATGTTTCCAGTATCGATAAACTGTTTACCGTTTGTTGTATCCTCACTAATCTTGGGGAGGGGATAGTTTATAAAGAGTAACTGTATTACGTATTTTTGTATATTTATTAAAGAAAGTTCAAAGTGTACACACTAAAATAAGAAATAACAAAAAAATCAAATTGCATCTAGTCCTCTTTTAATTTGTTTTGTTGGTCTCCTATTTTCTTTCCCATTCTTTGCAGTCGCTTTGCAAAACTTGCAATACCAATTCTGTTTTGGTACTCGTTTCAAACCAATGCAATTTAAATGAAACCACTCGTACTTGCAACTGCTTGAATCACAACCGATCATAACTTCATTGTCTTCTTCGTTGTATTCTGTCTGGCATACGCAATATTTTTTCAACTTAGAGTCTGGCCTTGTGATTTTATTGCCTCCATTTTCCAATTTCCGTAACAAAATCTCTGGCACGATATTCCGTTTATAGAAATGTTCTAACTTGGGTAAGATGCCTGACAAATATTCATCATTGCGTTCAACCGTAGTGCAAACCATCCAGTTAGGTGTCCATACAACGAATTCGGTTTTACGGAACTTGCAAACGAACATCTGCAACTGGACCTGAAAAATCAGAAAGAGAAGATTTTACATATTGTAGCATTTTGCAAAAACATAAAAAAAAATGTTAATAAAATTACCTGAGTATAGTACTTGTGAGTTATCTTTAAGTTCTTGTTATTATCCAAACAAAAAGATCTGTCCAAAAGGGCATCTTCAAAGTTCTCAGTGTCTTTTTTACTGTATGGGCATTTGATTTCAATTAGAAGTGATGAATTGTGGCATGTACATGTAAAGCTTCCATCAGGAGTAGCACCAAGATAAGAAAAGCTGTGTAGCTTCAGTCCATGAGATTTAATGGTAAAATTTTCATGATCAGCACTCTTCAAAAGTTTATATTCGTCCATTGCACATTTTTCATGATCTATTCCCCATCGTAATGCAGGCACAGTTGTCTTATAGACTCTCGATTGTTGACATATCTTCAAAATAAGACTACTAGCAGGTGTTTCAATATTTGTTCTCAAAACGTCGTGTGCTACTGATGCAGTTATTCTTCCAGACCTCATTTCATGCCATATGTTAGATTGATGTTGTTTTATGGTTAGCTGTTCAATATAGTCAATAACAGCTTCAGAGACGGTGAGTTTCTTTAAAAACTCATCACACAGTTTCTGGTAGTCCTGATTTGCATTTGTGGATGAGTAATGACTTCTTAATGTTGCTGGCAACTTTGCTCGTTCTGCAGGATGGTATTTCGGCTTAAATTCATCACAAGTCGCAGAAAAAGTGTGTAACACTATTGGTTTCGATGAGCATGTTTTAAGTTTTTGCATAAAAGCGACTTGTTGCTGCTCAGTAGGCTTCACCTTGCTCTTTGAAAAACTTTCCAATTTCTCCTTGCTAGCTTTAAATTTCGATAAAGTTTCTTTACCATAAAATTGAACCTTACAAATTGGCAATGGCTGGATTTTTTTAACAAAGTCATTGTTCCATTGACATGCCACTTCAGTACACAATGTTTTGGTGTATCCTGCTCTGACTGCAGCTTCTATTTTGAAGAGAAGAGCAGCAACATGGGAGCAGGACTCACCAAGTCCAGCCATACATGAACAATGGGCACAAACTACTGTTGCAACAACAATGTTGAGTGCTACCCAAGCGGTATGAGCAGCTTCATTCAGCCTTTGTGACGGAATAACATCAGCTTTAAAAATCATGAATGAACTGTCCTTCTTCTTTTGATAATAATAAACAGTTTTAACCCATCCACTCACAAATTGATTGTAGGCTTCCAAACTTTTCCTGTTTTTCATGGCTTCTCTAGTAAAAATTCCAGGTGAATTCACCAGATACTCTAAAACTTCAGGCCATTCGAGTTCAGGCCAATTTGTTGGACAATCAATCCATTCGTCTGCAGGCAACTGGTATGGGCAGGAGTCCATTTCAATCACTCTCAACTTCTCTCGATACCGATTTTGTGCTTCCAAATCTACATCATTGATGTTATAAGATGACATTTTTAGTTATGAAAATAACTGTTCTTGAGAAAATTGTATATATAATAATGTATTATGATAAGAATGATGTTGACTCGTTGTTATCGCTGGTTAAAATGGCGCTGAAAACTGATTTGTTTACCCTGCAGCAATTTCGGCGCATGCGCGTAGTAGCTCATCATAGCTGAGTGACGTCAGCGCGGAACGGAGAATATTTCATTTATTTATTTTTAAAAACTTATAGTATATTATAATTATTACATTTTTGCGAGAAATTTTTTTTTTCGAAAACAAATTGGATTTAAGGGTTACCGTTCCTTAACAGCTGGGTTACCGTATCCTTAACAGCCAAGACTTCTCTCCTCCCTCCTCCTTATTGTGTTTTTTCCCGTTTTTTAGCACTCCACCATACACTTTCATGAACTACACAAACGACAGTTATCCACACACACCAGTTAACATAACAACATTTGTTAAAAAAATTGATGACATGCACACAACAAAAATAATTCACCATTTTATTTATAAATGCACCACACTCCCACACATACGATACAATTCCCGTCTGAACACCTAATACTATTAGATAGAAACCTTTTTTATTTCAGACTTATTTTTACACGCACCTAAGTATATTCACTCCTTATGCTGCTATCTCAAATTTGATTGTTAAGAAACAAAAAAACAACAAATAATACCAAAATGTATGATGAAAATGTTACCTCAGTGTCATGAAAGACAAGTACTTTAGCAAGTAACAGTTGAAGCGATTCTGGCATACTGATCAATCCATCCGCATCGCAATCATATTCATCAAACCACAGCTGACAAAGCTCAATATCACAACCTTCCACCAGCTGATTTATAAGTGTGAATAATTCATTTACATCTACACCACCATCAGGGTTATCAGGGTCAGAATCAAATTGGCGAAGAAACCGTTTTATTTCGTTCGCTGCTCTTTTATCCTCATTTACCGTTTGTTGTCGAAACTTGAGTTTCCCTTTCTTTGGAACAGTATTCTTCTCGACTGCTACATAACAAAAATTTCAAGAACTTCATGTTTATAATTCATAACAAACGTCCATGCAGGCTAAAATCATTCGACGTGATCATAGGCTACCTATGTACATAAACATTTGTTTTACTAATGGACCCTGATTCATTAATTTATTGAGTGCTATTGAGAAACATAAGAACATCAAATATTTGAAATTATTGCTACATAATGGTACTTGTTTTCATTTCAAAACAACAAATTTCATTGGCTAAATATCAAGTCACATGACCAGAGGAAAGTAACAACAAAAAGTGGGGAATTACACACAAAAAAAACAAATTGAAAAAATCAAATTTAAAATCAGCAAAACTTTCAAAATTTGGTCCAACATTCGCCTACACTTTTTTGTGGGTCAAATATGAAAAACAAGAAACGGTAGAAAGAAGGTGCAAACAGTTAATCTTACAACTTTTCTTAAATTTGCCTTTTTTCATTTCATTCCACATTATATGTGAACTACGGTAGATGAATAGCAAAGTCGAACGCTGAATCGGTTTATCGCGATGAACGACAGAATCTGATCTACGCATAAATGGGAAATCATAATCAAACGTTTTTATAAATTCAAAATATTGATTTTTTTTTAAATATTGATTGTTTAAAACGATGCCTTGCCTGACCTTGAGGCAGCACACGCAATAAGAAAGGCATGTTGAAACTTACTAATTCTGATAGCATTAACCAATCATCTTCCAAAAGGAAACTCTATAGTTATGCAAATGAAGTTTTCATAAATTTCGTTCAGAATTGCTTGACTTCCTTCATGATAATCTTTCAATTGATACTTAAACACAAACATACTTTAGTTCATTGAAAATCTAACCTGAAGGAATTACTGTGAAAACATCACAAGGTTACGACAAATGTCCGAAACATACCTTTCTTTCGGTCTTGTCTGTTGGTATTGTTTCTTATCATATTGTGCACGTAACCATCACTGAAATCCATCTATTTTCACTTCATTCGGGAAATGACAAATTCATTCTTGCAGGTTGTTCTGCATTTTAGATAAGTACATCAATGTTAAGTACATAACGTACGACATAACCAACCTTGATCCCAGTCTTCTTCTCTTATCATTCATACTGGACATTAATGCAGAAAAAGCAACTGCTGGAATATGATTGTTCAGACATTTTAGAGGCTAGAAATCTGGCGAGTTAAGGCGAGGCGAGTTTAAGCCAGATAAAGCGAGTAACAAGTTACGCAAGCAATTAAAAAAAGAAAGGTTATGGAGAAATAAAGAAGGTTATGGGAATTGTTTAAAAATATTTTTATTTGATATTTCATTTCATCATTTTGATAGTAATTATTTCTATGAAAATATTAATCATTCTTATTTACTTGGATAGGTTTGCGTTTAGATGGTTCTTAAAATACGTACACTAAATCCCCAATTTGTTAGGGATGCCATCATGGTTCTCTGTCTCTATCCATAAACGTTCAATATGAGTGTAAGAGACGAAGAGGCCCTGGGATCGAGGTTGATAGAATGAAATGATTGGACATGACATATGTGTCAATTAGCCTCTATACCGCATCTTGTTTTACTGATTTATATTTATATTCAGTTTTTTTTTTAATGTTACATTTATTATTATTCATTCATTCATTCATTCATTCATTATGTATTACTATTATTCAATACTTGTGTTTAAGAAATTTACAAAACTTAAAAACTAAAACAAGTTTAACCTGACCAATCTTCTTTAAAAAATTTATTTATTTATTTATTTATCTTCTTTATATGCTCCAAACTTTTTATCAGGTTTTGCTTGATGACTATTGTTAAAAATGGAAATATATTAAAAAAAAAATATATTGGACGGAAAGGAAAAGCGTGTCAATGTTCATTAAGGTGGTAACCCCCTAAAAACTTTAAAATGGACACAAATGCAATTTTTCTTATTTCATTGGTACGACGTAACAAATTGTGACCACATGAAAAAAATTGTTTTCGGCATCTCATGAATGATTAATGTACTCGAAACTATGTCTTTCTTACCTCTCGTGGTAGGAGGTGTTTGAAGGCCGTTGTGTGACAAAAATTTGCCCAAAAATTCATTTTAAGAAAATTAGGACTATTATATTTAGAATTTGTTGAAATTGGTCAATTTTGGTCAGATTTGACGACCCATCGTGCGGCTGGATAATCGAGCAAAACAACATCGTTCCGCTCATTGCATAGCAGCAACTGCTAAAAACATTTCTGCAAAGTAGCAACTAAATTCCATCAATATTCTGCAAAGTAGCAACTCAATTCCATCAATATTCTGCAAAGTAGCAACTCAATTCCATCAATATTCCTTGAGATATCTTTCCCAGGGATTCAGAAATACAACTTCTGAGAAATATTCAAGCCCGTTCACGACTTTTGAAACGAAAAACGATTTGGGCAAAGGGCGCTGATCAAAATTTAAAATAGACTGTTTAAAATAGACTGATTTGTCTATCTATTCGATCCGAATTTTTGAAAGTCAAACCCGTGGCTCGAATATTATAAGACGTATTAACGTCGTTATGATATGTTCCTTATTATTTCCAAAGTCTACCCGTCCGAGTTTGTATATTCTTGCTTGTGCTTTATGATACTGCTGAAATTTTGGATTTTCGCCTTGAACTTTCTGTGCAACAGTTAAAATTGATATGTTATTTTAACCTAATTGTGTGTGGAGTGGAGGAGAGTAGCTGTGTCAGGTCACCTTGCACCACTGCTGTGCCTTGTTCCTCAATCAAATTATATACACAATTTCATCGAAAATTGTCGAATGTCAATGAATGACTGCGGCTCTAGGAGATATACATAATATGAATAAATAGAGATGAATTCGTTGTTCAGTACAGTTCCTATATATATAACCATTTTTACACTAAACTGTACTTAAAAATTCTCATACATTGAGCTCTTTCTGACCAATATCCTCTGTATGTACTGGTATGAGTTTCCATGTGACGTATTTATTGTTTACAAATGTCCATGTTCTTTGTTCGAATTCCTCAACATGAAATATGGATTTGTGACGATTTGTAACCATCATGTGCATGCACCGTGGTTGTTAATATAATGCCTTTTTGTATATCTCAAAACGATAAACAGCTATGTGTTCTTAGAGGGGTCATAATGTCAATGAAACACAATTTTTTTCAATAGACATTAGTACTTTTCATGCCTTTTTATAAAACTTAAGGTTTCTTTCCTTTGAAGGTAGATAAACGGAGGAGAAAAGGAATGGGAGGATACGTTCGTGTTCAACCATATATTCTTTTCTCGACAAAACAATTTTCAAAACCATTTAGAGATAAAACAGGGAACAGTGGAATAACAAAGTAGATACCGTAAAAACCACGTGCTGTAAAAATCCCAAAGGAAACACTAGAGGTGATATTTCTTTTCTTTACCGTTAATTACCCTTGAAGATACTCGAAACATTTTCATAACTATTACATCACGATGCAAACAAACTCTGATAATCAGCTGGTTATTAAGCTTGTCGAAAACGAAATATCGCACCGGGGAAGGGACCCCCTCCCCCCCCTATGTGGAAATCTGCTTTCAAAATGGGGATTTGAAAGTCATGATTTGAAGTCCCATGGCCAATCTTTCCGTTCCAGTAGTAAACAAGATGTGGTGATAACAGCATGCGTGAATATCAAGCACTTCATTTTGGTCGTGTTTTTTGTGTTTGGATTTGTTAAAGAGGTTTCAGACTCATCTTGAATTTACCCCCAATTATTAAGCGATATTTCAAATTTAAACTATTGGGTGAAAAGTACTTACTGTAAGCTTCCTTTTTTAATGTTTTTCTTTTTCATTTTTTTTCGTTGATTAATCGCTTCAATATTAACGTTTGTCGAATATAGAAGCATGTCGAGAATAGATGAAACTACCTTATATATATATATATATATTTGATTTTCAGTTTGGGTAATGAAACCAAAACACAATCTGGAAAGTATGGATGAATATTTTCGTGATAAAAAAGAAATCAAAAACCATGCCTTTCAAGTCAACAAAATATACATCCTTACCCACCACCTTTTTGACAGACAAACAAACATGCAAAACGAATACAGCCAGCAGAATTTTGGTAAATCAAAATTTTCGGGAGTTCATTATTTAATTCTTTCGTCTTAATCATTACCCAAAGAGGAGACAAACAATTGCATCATCAGACAATTTTCTTTTTCCTAATGGAAAAAATGTAGCAGGTTATGGCAACAAGTCCGCGGCATTTTTGTTAATCTTATGACTTGCACGGTCTTCCTTGCACTTGAATAATACTGACCAGAAATAATCTTAAAAATCATAGACGACGACGATGAAACCCTGTTCCAATAGTCAGCTGGCTAAAGCCCCTGACTAATAAGATCGAAAAATTATGAAACTTGAAATAGTTGTTGCCATTTCTCAGATGGTCTTTAAAGAAATCTGAAAAAGGAAAGTTTCCAGTTGCGTCATAGACATAACCATTGTTAAGGACTTTGCAATTTTGACCATGTGCAAAAACTGTTTTTTCACTTGCATGTGTTAAATCTAACTGAGCACAGATTGATACCAAATCACCAAATGGTGAATCTAAATTGGATATAGTCAATTGTGGAAGCATGCGTTCAAAACTAATCTTAACAAGATCAACCAGATCTACAGTGGTTGTTGAATTGACTATCAATTCAGCAAAATGGCTTCTTTCTGGTTGAGGTTGCGTCAAAAACTTTCTGAGATTTACAGGTTCACCAGGCAGTTATATTCTTTCCAGATTCTGGTGCTTGCTTACATCAAAACAAATTGCTTTTTTGAAATCATGAAACTTGTCGCACTGGATTTGGAATCGAAATGATTTTGACTTTTTTGTTGATACATTAAGAATGAAGCCCATGACATCATCAGAGGTCCTCTTAGCCATAATCAGACTATGAATAAAATTTGTATGTACATACACTGTATTTATCCGTAGCACACATATAGATTATGATAGAATACATTATCCTCTCTGCATGTTTTAAACCACAGGCCCCCTTTGAAGAACAAGAAGGCCTAACACAGTCTAACGCCTTCAATTACATCCCTATTAACACAGTCTAACGCCTTCAATTACATCCCTATTATGTATTATAATGTCAAACTCTCTACTTATTTGGTGATGGCAAAACCTTATTTGGTGATGGCAAAACCTTATTTGGTGATGGCAAAACTCATTAGCGAATGAGTCACAACAAAGGGATTAAAATGACTAGGAGAATTTCAGGCAGAAATCTTAAACAAAATATATGCAGACTTTCATTTTTCTCTAACCCTAACAGAATGATTTTGATGCTGTGTGTATGTAGATAATATTATGATCAAGGCCCTGTGAATCAAAAAAATCACAATACCATAAAGCACTACTATACTTCCATAGTACCTTACCTTAACCCTAACCTTACCTTGATTAAAGAAAATCACAACACGTGGTTTCTGCCTGCCCCAGTGTCTCGGAGCTTGGAACCGAAGAAATTTCCTTATAAGGTTCCGAGGTAGTGGACAGATCTTATTCCTGTCGGGGAGAAATAGTCGCGACGAAATTGTGGCTATTGTGACGAATTTGATTTCCATGAAAAATTGAAAACAAAGAGATTTTTTGTCATTATTTTCTCGCAATGAATAAAAAAGATATGTTCATTTCATTCTTCTCATCTCCTCGATAAATATTTGGCGGCATTGTCTTTTTCTTTTCTATGGAAATATTATCTTTAGCGGAACCTGGTTAAAGCCACCTCTGGCTTCTAGTTTATTCTTTGCGTAAGACAGACATATAATTTGCATGTCCAGATAAAGTCAGTAAGTAAGATATACGAAACTTCTTCCAGTGAATGTTAATATTGTGACATTATATTGTTATGATCTTTACTGAAGAAAGAATCATCTTAACTCGAACTAATATCTTATTTTTTGCCAGAATTCGACTTAACACGGGAGATTCGCTGAACTCGAACATTCGTTAAGTCGAACTATTTCCTCCGGTCCCTAGGAGGTTCGTTTTACCGGGAGTTCACTGTATAATTAAAGTATAAAAAAAAACATATCGGAAAATTAACAAGAAAATTAGAATTTACGGTATGTCAAAATTAACACTACAATCGTGGACAAAAGGAAATGGGGCAAAATCTTGAACAGCCCTAATCCCCACACTCCCAGCATCAATGTTGCCTGTAAGTTCCAACATTGTGTTCTAACATTGGTTCTTGGGGTTGGGGGGAGACAATGACATCATCAGTAGTGTAAATGTATGACGTCATCAGTAACATAACCCTTTTCGGATATGAGTGAAACAATAACGAGCCTGTAAATACAATTTTGATATATTTTTAATTTGTGGCACATTTTCTTTCCATTTTCTTTTTTTTTAGGCTGCTTGCTTTGTGAGCGGCTGTAGCATCTAGCTTATGCGGGCCTCCATCAGGAATGAATACTCCAGATTTTAAGGCGCGAACTAGCACCTACCAGACTGATAGATGATTGTGGTCTGCTTTTATTTGATATCAGGCACATTAAGTCTGCGTCGGGATTTGAACCACCATCAGTAATCACACTCTTAACAAGAGAGCTATATACCCACCCCTGCAATTGAAGTGGAAACTAAAGTTAATGATGTGAAAGAAACTTGGATTCATCTCGGTTCAGTGTAAACATCGCACCAATTTCATTTATTTCCGTGTCAGAAGTTTGCTGGGTCGGATATTTGAAAAAGAGAAAATACTGAGAGTAGAACCAAGTGCTTTTTCACTACACGCCATTTTGAACTGAACAGTTTGAAGAAGAAAAGGAAAAAGAAAAAGATGGAACAAACTACATTGTTTGTCGAAGATGCTCACAATAATAACAATAATAATAATAATAATAATAATAATAATAACAATAATAATAATAATAATAATAATAATAATAATAATAATAATAATAATAATAATAATAATAATAATAATAATAATAATAATAATAATAATAATAATAATAATAATAATAATAATAATAATAACAACAATAATAATAATAATAATAATAATAACAACAATAATAATAATAATAATAATAATAACAACAATAATAATAATAATAATAATAATAATAATAATAATAGTAATAATAATAATAATAATAATAATAATAATAATAATAATAATAATAATAATAATAATAATAGTAATAATAATAATAATAATAATAATAACAATAATAATAGTAATAATAATAATATTCTTATTAGAAGAAGAAGAAGAAGAAGAAGAAGAAGAAGAAGAAGAAGAAGAAGAATGACGGATTATATTTCAGTTCCAAAATATTTATAATTGGCTATTCTACTGAAATAGCGTAAGATAAGCAGTAATATATGCGTAAGTGTTGAAAAAAAAATATATAAACAAATTTTTACATATATGTATATATATTTTTATTTTTTATTTTTTTAACAATAGAACCCATGCATTTCGAATGCTAAGATGTGAATTAAGAAGGTTATGAGTTGAGACATGAAACGAATAGATTGGATGAGATTGGTAGATTGGAAAATAACGAGAGTTCGAATAACATGAGTTCCACTATTTTAGATTTTTTTTTTTTTTTTTTTATAGACCTTTTGCTAATGCTTTGTCTAATAAATAAGTCCTGGTTGCTTTGCAAAAACTATTGTAGTTTATACTTTTACGACACGACGGTGGTAGATCGTTAAATAATTTTGAGGCTTCATGCTCGAACGTGGATACGATGTTGTGGCTCCAATTCAGTTTTAATTCGTTCTCTTTAAAGTTTCTCGTTGGTCTCGTTGGTTCGTTGGTTTGCATTGGCAAGAATTTTGGCCAGTCTTGGCAATTGATTGATTTCCATGCAAGTTTAGCAAGACTAGGTACTAAATAAAACAAATTTAATCGGGCAAGGAGTTTTATTAAGAAAATAAACAGAAGCATCTTGATTTTATTTAAATATATATTCTATTATTAAGACGTTTCGATGCTCTCCGAGCATCATTCTCAGTAAAATGAAATTCATATAAAAAAATTTGTTAAAAGTTAGAGTTTGATCAATAAAAGGTTATTAAAATAAGTACAACAGGTGATAAAACGATAAAAGAAATAATTGAGTTTAATTAAAAAGTAACAAAGGAACTGATTTCTCTTGAACATTGAGCTTGGGTCCTTTTTGTTTGATGAACAAAGCTTCAGAGAGTTTTCTTTTAAAATAGTTTCTGTAGTTTGAACCAATTATCTTCATGTTTTCCATGCTTATGTGTGTATGACCTGTCTTTTTGGAGTGACGCAGTAGGTGTGAATTTATGTCTTTCCCCGCGTGCTCATCTGTCCTAATTTCGAGTCTTCTGCCCGTTTCACCTATATAAGTGGCCTCACAATCTGGACACTTGCCTTCGTACACAATATTGTGTTTATGTGTATCTTGAATTTTATCTTTTATGGGAAATTTTGAATTAAGTCGTGAACCTTTAAACGTGATGCGAGTTTCAGTATTTGGTAGACAGTTTTTGAGATAATTTTTCATCTTTTTTGTCAACAGTTCGCCTTTTCCTCCTTGGTAAGGTAAACAAATTTGGACCCAGTTATTGATCAGCCAAACGAACCAATTGAAGAAATTTCAACAAAGAAAGTGCAAATTTGTTTACCTTACCAAGGAGGAAAAGGCGAACTGTTGACAAAAAAGATGAAAGATTATCTCAAAAACTGTCTACCAAATACTGAAACTCGCATCACGTTTAAAGGTTCACGACTTAATTCAAAATTTCCCATAAAAGATAAAATTCAAGATACACATAAACACAATATTGTGTACGAAGGCAAGTGTCCAGATTGTGAGGCCACTTATATAGGTGAAACGGGCAGAAGACTCGAAATTAGGACAGATGAGCACGCGGGGAAAGACATAAATTCACACCTACTGCGTCACTCCAAAAAGACAGGTCATACACACATAAGCATGGAAAACATGAAGATAATTGGTTCAAACTACAGAAACTATTTTAAAAGAAAACTCTCTGAAGCTTTGTTCATCAAACAAAAAGGACCCAAGCTCAATGTTCAAGAGAAATCAGTTCCTTTGTTACTTTTTAATTAAACTCAATTATTTCTTTTATCGTTTTATCACCTGTTGTACTTATTTTAATAACCTTTTATTGATCAAACTCTAACTTTTAACAAATTTTTTTATATGAATTTCATTTTACTGAGGATGATGCTCGGAGAGCATCGAAACGTCTTAATAATAGAATATATATTTAAATAAAATCAAGATGCTTCTGTTTATTTTCTTAATAGGTACTAAATACTTTTCATACTTTTCATCTGTCATTATACTTATTTTTTGCGAGACTTTATTTCGGTGACAGTTTCCGGCACTTCATTTCCGGCACTTCATTTTCGAAGAGAACAAAGCATTCCTAGAAAAATCATTTTGTATTTAAGAAAAACTATTTACAAGGGAAGTTATTTACAGTTTGTTAATCTCGTGATTTGTTTAATTGAGAAATATTATCAGGCAACAATTCTGTGCCAGATACTTGTTTTTCCACTACTTCGTTGACGGACGTTATGGAAGGAGTTTTTCTCTGTTTATTACCGTCATTTGGAATGGAACTTGCGAAGTTTATTGACGCTATAGGTGTGACGAAGATATGACCAGATTTAAATGATGTGGCAGATTGTTGTCGTGAAGGTGGAGCGGCTTGAACTAAAACTGTATCAGAAGAATGTAATTCGGGTTCGACATCATCATGGTCAGTGTGTATACTCTGCGCTGGTATCCACATTGATGACGATTTGGCTGATCGTCTGTTGAATGAAGAAGCACGTCGACTTAACTCATTGAAGTCTTGATAATTGTTCTCCTCCAGCGGTGTCATTGGAACTGATTCTCGATAGGATGAAGAGTAATGCCGATGACTTGAATCGGTAGGCATAATTCGTCCAGCCGAGCCCAAACTTCTGCTTTTCGAAACTGGTCTGAGAGCACCGTTGTTTGTCATTGATTTCAAGCTCTGAGACATTCAGATGGTAGAGGCTAGTTTTCCGGGTGGAGGTGATGGAACAAAAGAGATACCAGATGAAGACCGAACTTTGGATGTTGTTTTTACCAGGCTGTTCCTTGAATTTAAATTGTCCGTGCTCGGTTTAACACGAACTATATTTTGATTCGATTTGTTTGGTGCATTTCCAATTTTCATCGTATCCAGCGTTCTGTCAAACTTCAATGAAACAGTGGACGGCAAACTTGATGGAATCGATTGTTTTGAAACATTTGCATTTGATTCCACCTTCTGTTTATAGTCGTTCCTATCTTTTTCACAAGTCTTAGATGAGATACAATCACTCTTGTTGTCCGATGTCTGTTTCTTTTCTTGAACATGAGAAGGATTTGTTTCAGTATCTTTTACGGCATACTTACTTGAAACATTGTGTTGTTCCTCCTGCACATCTTGTAATTCTACCATCTCCCAGGAATCGTTAAGGTTCTTTTTTGTGCTTCTAATATCCTCAACAGGCACTTTCGTAATTGATAAGTTTCGATCACAACTATCACTATTCTTGTCAACAGTGCTTTGAGGTTGTTTTTTCCTCTCCACAGTTTCATCAATCACCTCCAGTGTTGTATCGTCTGAAAGCAATGACAGACTTGCTGATATCACTTCTTCTATCTCTTTGTCAATGTTAGATAAGCTGTCGGTTTGGTGATCAATTTGCATGACGTGCATAGATGATTTTGATTTTTTAAAGCTGTGTTTTGATTTTCTGCGACTACGTCTACTGGGATTTTCGTGGGAGCTTGGTTTGGAAGCCAGTTTCTTTGAACTGACACTAGAAATTTGTGCAGTGGAGGTGGAAGCCATCGACCTGCGAAGTGAACTCCTGGATATTTCCTTTTTGCTACGTTTAGGTGGAGTCGGTTGATGAGTTGGATGTGTGGAATGATGTGTTGTTGTTGTTGTTGTTGTTCACGAAAGAAAAGGATGGAACAAACTACATTGTTTGTCGAAGATGCTCACAGAAGAAAAAGATGGAACAAACTACATTGTTGAAATGTTACGAGAACGGCAACGTGAATGAAGCAAAAGCTTTCCATCATTTGTTTTCCATCATTTGTTTTCCATCATTTGTTTTCCATCATTTGTTTTCCATCTAGATTTCGTCGAGAAAGGGAGTCTACTTCAAATTCTACCATTGTCCTTTGTTTCATTCATATTGTGGTTGTCATCGCGATGGAAACTCCCTTTTATTCAATCATGCATCGTACTTGTAATCACGTGGCATCGTACTTACAGCTTATCTCTTACATCAGATCATTAGCTATGCTCTCAAAAGGTATAAATCCTCGCATTTGTAAAAGTCCATTAACAATTATAAAAGAACATCTATGTAAATCAAGGAGTATTTGTCATAAGTTCAAAACTCTTTGGTAACCATCAGTTGTTTGGTTTATCACAGTAAACCGTGCTAATCGAATACTGCTTCTCCAAAACATGTCTTCCGTTTCGTTTGCATTCATATCACGTGATTTTCACACAAGAAGATCACGTGGTAAGATTTTGGGTTATTAATGAATAAGAAGTAAATGTAGCCATGTCAATATAACACGAAATTTCTCAAAACGAGAAGCATAGTGCTACCTTCTATTATATCATTCTATTATGTCATACCAACAAAATGGTTGATAAAAATGACCTTATTAAGGATTTATAGGAAACAAAAGAGATTAAAAAAAATGCGAATCAAAGCGAAGATTCACATTTTCCGTAATACCTTAATGATGATGCAATTTACTTAATTGAATGGGTTATCATCATATGTTATCGTATGTTACCGTATGTTATCGTATTTTATCGTATGTTATCGTATGTTATCGTATGTTACCGTATGTTATCGTATGTTATCGTATGTTATCGTATGTTATCGTATGTTATCGTACGTTATCTGCTCCTCGCAAATTTAATCCAGCCTACTTTGTGTGAATAAAATAATTTTAATGAAGCAACATTTTTAACAATAAAACGGGCGCTATATGAAATGACGCCATCATCATGATGACGTTGGATGTCTCCTAAAAGATGGCGCTAGGAAACTTTCATCTTCATTGTCTCATACATTTTGTTATGAGCTTCATTAAAAAAAAAAAAAGGACCAAAAAGAAGGTATTGAAGGGGTGATTGTGAAAGGGGTGATTGTGAAAGGGGTAATTGTGAGCTAATTTAATAAAAGAAAATTCTAAGCATCAATTAAAAGCAAGGAATTCCTTTTTAAGTATTTTCTCCTGTTTGTTTGTGGTCCACAAAATTCCATAGTCATCCATAGTCATTGCAACTTTCTATTGGAAAAAAGAAAATTTAAATGTTTTTCAACTTTCATAATTTTCCGCATTACAAAACATTACATTTAATAAATGTCCGAAATTCATCTAAATAAATGTCCGAAATTCATCTAAACCTAAATGCAGTTTCGTAATTTCAACCTTTTCCGATTTCCTTCGTCAAATCCGTTTGCACAATGTCCTATGGATGAATGAGTGGATGAATGGATGAATGTTATATACCAAGTAACCAAGTATCCTCAAGTAACCAATAATCCAGTTTTTTTGCTGAAATTCGCATCTCTGTTGTCAATAGCAACTCATTACAATTTCCACTTTTTCGTGAAAAATATAACACAAAACTGAACCCAGCATATAAGGATTGTTTTGATGTAAAATCACACAAAATTTCGATTTCAAAAATTTACTTAATTATGTAATCAAAAAACAATTACATGTATTAGCTAATTGATTTTCTTCAACAAGCGCGTCGGTGCGTACTTTAACAACCAATGCAACATCTCATTTTCCTTATTCTGTTACGTTTCCACGCCTGACGTAATAATAGGAAACGTGCTCGCACATTTGGACTACTCGTATATATAGAAACAGCTCCAGAGCATCACAACATACATCGACCAACAGCTCGAATCCAATAGACCAGAGCAGTGTTTGAATAACAATGTATATCTATCTTGCTTTTATTGTTTTAGTTATCATAAAGGTAAACAACCTTTTTTGTCTATATTTTTTTTCATTATTTATAATATTTTTTTGTAATTAATTTTCTTCTTTTGGCTCGCAGGAATCACTTCAAATGAAGACTTGCGAGTTCAGCATTGGTATTCGCAAGCACAAAATCGCATTTTCATCAAAATTATGCAAAACAGGGAATGGTATAGATGTGGAAATTCAAAAAACAGTTGGTTCACGAATGAAAAATATCGAGCATGATTTCATCATAACGGGTACAGACGTTAGCATTATTGAGGAGAATCGTCTCTTAGAAAAGGACTTGTACTTCTCGATGGATAACCTGCAAAAGATGCGACAAGCAATTGGTGAATGCCTTCAATGCTTGAAAGAACCTTTTGATAATAACTGCACATTCTTACAAGAAGAAGTTCATAATGGCAACTGGAGTAGGCTTGATATTGTCATGGTGAAGAATGAAAAGAACTTGTCTTATCGTGTAAGCAGAATAAAAAGATTTTCTACTAGCGATCATGGAACAAGATCCAGACGAGATGTTAGTATCAAGAAGGGGACAAAAGTCAACATTCAATTACAATCTGAAAATGTTTGCCCTACAGGTTTCAAATGTAATGGTTGGGGAACGTTAGGAAAACGATGTCCAGCAGGTTACAAATGCCACGGATTTGACAAGATCACTACTAAACCTATGCTGTCCAATTCCGGCAAGACTGTACGACTTCATTTTATTGATGGTCGTCAAAATCGAAGAAGCAGAAGAAGCCTGGAGTGGGTGTTGCTGAAAGATGTTGTAGAAGACACGTGTCAATACATGCAAATGTTAAAAACAGGACTCACAGTCCTGACCCAATCTAAATTGTTTTGATTTTATGTTTAATTTAATGCGATATTTTTGCTTTCATATATCTCTTTTGATCTTCAGGATTATGACCTCATGGTAAGTCTAACTGACATTTTTTTGTTCTTTCTTTCTTTCTTTATCTATTTATTTATTAGATAAACAAAAATAAATGTTTCTTTATATTTTTACTTCATTCTTTAGTTTTTGTATGAATCCTGGTCTTTCTTTTTGTATGAATTCTGGTCCTTCTTTTTGTATGAATTTTCTTTCTGTCTTTTGTTTTCTCTCAAGCCTTGTAACTTTCACATATTTGTATCCATATTTTAAGTGAAGAAATCAATGTTTATAATCATGTAAATGTTATGGTTTTGTTTCTGAAACTGGATCTAGTTATGTTGTGAGAAATGAAATACAGGAAATCAGCTGAAACAGAGGAGTTCTTCTTTAGTTTTCGAGCCTGATCAATCGCATGCTTGACAAATTCGTGAAATTTCGTTAGCTTGATTACCAGATTTTTACTACCTGTTGTGCTCTATTCCTGTAGTTTAAGTTTTCACAGATATAGTCAAACATGGTTGAGGCGAACAATCTACCACTACTTCATTGATTGGTGATGATTTAGTTTTTATCTTTAATTACATGAACAATTCAGCACCATATTTGCTCTAGGTGAAATGAAATGTTTTCCTTGGAAAGTTCATTCACGATCAATTCGCTGTGTCTGTTTTTGCTGTGTATTTTTGTTGAATTTAACGATCAAATTTTTGGGTAAAGAATAAGTGGTGTTGTGGTGTTGTGGACTGTTGTTATTTAGGTTCTCTCTTTTTGCGGAGTGTAGAGGAGCTATTTTGGCAAGATCAGATACACGAAAGATCAAAATTTACTACCAAGGAAATGTTTTCGGTACCGTAAATCATACGGAAAGTGCGATTTAGCTCACTTACACCGGATTTTCCAAGAGGCTTTCACTTAAGACAAATTGATTGATTAAGGGAATCTTTTTCAAAGTATGACTTTTAGGCAAATTTGACCCGTTTGTACGGTGAATGGATTGTATGTTGATATTCGAAGTCGTCATTTTTTAGACTTGAGTAGACTTTTTTTCCCCACGAAGGTATGTAGGCCGATACCGATATGTAGATGAACCAGTCAGCATCATAGGTATATAGGTATCTTGCCTTTTAGTAATTTCTTGCGAATTTCTTTACTATTTCTTTGCTTTTAGTTTGTTGATATTTTCTTTAAATCAGTTAGTGATATAAAGAAGGCTTTTTTTAGGGACGGGGCGCTGTGACGTCATTAAAATCTTTGATCAAGGATATCTCTGTAATCGTCATAGAGACATGATCCTATACATTTTCTTGATCAGTATTTCGAGTTCTATAAGCTGGTAACACTTTCAAATAGCTCTCCGAGTTTTATTTTTTCTTATCTGGGAGAACGCACACTGAAAGTTTTCATGCGCAGCGAGCGACGCCGCCTTGGTGGCTATTCCTATATATTAATACCGGATTCTCTGTCCGTTTGTCTGTTTGTCCGCGACATTAGGGACGGCGTGCTATAACGTCATTAAAATCTTTGACCAAGGATATCTCTGTAACGGTTCGTCGTAGACATATGATCCTATACATTTTCTTGATTAGAATTTCGAGCTCCACAAGGTGACAATACTTTTAGTTACTAATTAGTTGATTTAATGTTTCGTGAATTCTCAGTGACTGAGGACGCAGGCTGAATATGGGCCGCCTTGGCGTATAGTTATTTCTTTATTAATATAGTTTGTTTAAGTCGAGGAAGAATGTAAAAGAAGTGAAGAAGTCCTTCCAATGCAATATTTTTCTAGCTTCGAATGTTTCAAAATTCGAAGATTTTTTGTTTTAGTGGTTCTTGTTGAAAATGGATGACACAGTAAAATCTTCCTCTAACAAGGGCGAAAGAAGAAATGGAAACAAAATATTACTTCCAAGATAAGGGTTTTAAATTTTGCAGAGGCAAGTAGTATTCGATCTGCCGCTGAAAAGTTTATGGTCGATAGAAAGCGGAGTTCGTGAATGGAAGCAAAACAAAAGCCAACAGACTGACCGAGCATCAATAGAATTGTGTGGATAGGATTGTGTGGATAGAATTGTGTGGATAGAATTGTGTGGATAGAGTTGTGTGGATAGAATTGTGTGGATAGGATTGTGTGGATAGGATTGTGTGGATAGAATTGTGTGGATAGAATTGTGTGGATAGGATTGTGTGGATAGAATTGTGTGGATAGAATTGTGTGGATAGGATTGTGTGGATAGAATTGTGTGGATAGAATTGTGTGGATAGAATTGTGTGGATAGAATTGTGTGGATAGAATTGTGTGGATAGAATTGTGTGGATAGAATTGTGTGGATAGAATTGTGTGGATAGGATTGTGTGGATAGAATTGTGTGGATAGAATTGTGTGGATAGAATTGTGTGGATAGAATTGTGTGGATAGAATTGTGTGGATAGAATTGTGTGGATAGAATTGTGTGGATAGAATTGTGTGGATAGAATTGTGTGGATAGAATTGTGTGGATAGAATTGTGTGGATAGAATTGTGTGGATAGAATTGTGTGGATAGAATTGTGTGGATAGAATTGTGTGGATAGAATTGTGTGGATAGAATTGTGTGGATAGAATTGTGTGGATAGAATTGTGTGGATAGAATTGTGTGGATAGGATTGTGTGGATAGAATTGTGTGGATAGAATTGTGTGGATAGAATTGTGTGGATAGAATTGTGTGGATAGAATTGTGTGGATAGGATTGTGTGGATAGGATTGTGTGGATAGGATTGTGTGGATAGGATTGTGTGGATAGAATTGTGTGGATAGAATTGTGTGGATAGGATTGTGTGGATAGAATTGTGTGGATAGAATTGTGTGGATAGAATTGTGTGGATAGAATTGTGTGGATAGAATTGTGTGGATAGAATTGTGTGGATAGAATTGTGTGGATAGAATTGTGTGGATAGAATTGTGTGGATAGAATTGTGTGGATAGAATTGTGTGGATAGAATTGTGTTGTGTGGATAGAATTGTGTGGATAGGATTGTGTGGATAGGATTGTGTGGATAGAATTGTGTGGATAGAATTGTGTGGATAGATTGTGTGGATAGAATTGTGTGGATAGAATTGTGTGGATAGAATTGTGTGGATAGGATTGTGTGGATAGAATTGTGTGGATAGAATTGTGTGGATAGAATTGTGTGGATAGAATTGTGTGGATAGAATTGTGTGGATAGAATTGTGTGGATAGAATTGTGTGGATAGAATTGTGTGGATAGAATTGTGTGGATAGAATTGTGTGGATAGGATTGTGTGGATAGAATTGTTGTGTGGATAGATTGTGTGGATAGAATTGTGTGGATAGAATTGTGTGGATAGAATTGTGTGGATAGGATTGTGTGGATAGAATTGTGTGGATAGAATTGTGTGGATAGAATTGTGTGGATAGAATTGTGTGGATAGAATTGTGTGGATAGAATTGTGTGGATAGAATTGTGTGGATAGAATTGTGTGGATAGGATTGTGTGGATAGAATTGTGTGGATAGAATTGTGTGGATAGATTGTGTGGATAGAATTGTGTGGATAGAATTGTGTGGATAGAATTGTGTGGATAGAATTGTGTGGATAGATTGTGTGGATAGAATTGTGTGGATAGAATTGTGTGGATAGAATTGTGTGGATAGAATTGTGTGGATAGAATTGTGTGGATAGAATTGTGTGGATAGGATTGTGTGGATAGAATTGTGTGGATAGAATTGTGTGGATAGAATTGTGTGGATAGGATTGTGTGGATAGAATTGTGTGGATAGAATTGTGTGGATAGAATTGTGTGGATAGAATTGTGTGGATAGAATTGTGTGGATAGAATTGTGTGGATAGAATTGTGTGGATAGAATTGTGTGGATAGGATTGTGTGGATAGATTGTGTGGATAGAATTGTGTGGATAGAATTGTGTGGATAGGATTGTGTGGATAGGATTGTGTGGATAGAATTGTGTGGATAGAATTGTGTGGATAGGATTGTGTGGATAGGATTGTGTGGATAGAATTGTGTGGATAGAATTGTGTGGATAGGATTGTGTGGATAGGATTGTGTGGATAGAATTGTGTGGATAGAATTGTGTGGATAGAATTGTGTGGATAGAATTGTGTGGATAGAATTGTGTGGATAGAATTGTGTGGATAGAATTGTGTGGATAGAATTGTGTGGATAGGATTGTGTGGATAGGTGGATAGGATTGTGTGGATAGGATTGTGTGGATAGAATTGTGTGGATAGGATTGTGTGGATAGGATTGTGTGGATAGGATTGTGTGGATAGAATTGTGTGGATAGAATTGTGTGGATAGGATTGTGTGGAAATAATCGATATAGAGAGGTTTGGTTCCCTAATGAAGTCGGTTCGGGTAACGGGGTTTGTTATTCGTTACGTCCACAAATTTAAGCAAAGAGTTTGGAAGCGAAAATCCGATAGGCATGGACATGGGGCCGAAGAATCCGATATTTTTGGACTTGGGTCCGAAGAAAACGACAATCTAAAGGTTAAAGAAATGGAAAAAAGCGAAATTATACCGAAAAAGATCAGCACAATCTGAACTAATGAATCATAAGAACTTTTCACAATGGCAAAAGAATTTAAACATGGTTGGTTGATGAAAACGATATTTGTCGTTGTAGTGGACGGATCGACCATCATGCGCCGCTTTCATACAATGAACGTTTTCGCATATTCCTAATAGTCGATTGCTACATCTCAAAATTATTAGTTATGGAATCACATTAAGCATAGTTGATCACAATGGATGTCGAGAAGTGTTGACACATTTACGATGTAATTATTGCAATCCGAAATGCAGAAATGTCATTCGTAAAATTCTGAAAGAGTGCAGAATTTGTAGAAGATTCGAAAAGAATCCGATTGTATACCCAGACCTCCCAGATTTACCAGAATGTACGAGAAATTCATGCATTTGACGTCGTAGGTATTGATAATGCAGGTCGTGTTTATGTGAAGCACATTTACCATTTTAATTCTAACATGAATAAAGCATGGATTGCTTTGACCACCTGTGATTACTCAACAGCAATCTATTTGCACTTAGTGTATATCGCGTTACGGTGCGCCAAGCATCATTATTTCTGATAAAGCATTCATCAGAAAAAATACTCAGAACTTTATTGGAAACAAAAACATTGCTTGGAGGTTTAATTTGAAAGCCTCTCCGTGACAGGAGAAAGAATGGTCAAATCTACAGAGACATGCTTGAAAAAATTATTACTGAACTCTCATATTACGATCAAGAAATGTTGACTTTGTTACTCAAGATAGAGATGATCATAAACAACCTTTAACACACGTGTACGAAGAGATTACTGAAACTTTAACACCGAACCATTTAATCTACGGACGAGCATTAAAGGAATCAGTTCCTTTACAAGATCAGAAAGATCATGTTGAATGTACAGAAAAGCGTTTCGAACATTTAAAGAACATGTTAAAACGTTATTGGAGACGATGGAGAGCCGAATATATTACCGACTAAGGGAGTTCCAAAGAAGTAAACATGAAACGAGTCGACATTCAATGTAAATGACGTCGTTGTTGTGACAGATGCAAAATTTCCGAGAATAAATTGGCGAATTGGAAGCGTGTTAGAATTGATTACATGACAAGATGATGTCGTTCGTGGTGCGAAAGTATTGACATAGGTCATATGGTGACGATAGGTCACATTGTAAGTGTCTTGTTTATACATCCCCCACCACTACAAACGTACAGAAGGTAAATGTTTCACACCTTTTCAATTAGTGGGAAATTCGGACGTGAAAGGACGGTCAGTGTAAATTGCAGGTGGATAAAAAAGTTCTGAAAATGACTTTCATTATGTTTGAAGTTTCAATAGCTACAGCTGCTTGACGGCAAATTTTTAACACTTTGAATTTGAATTATTTGATTTTGTCCACAAAATGTATATAAAAAATGGTCAATGCTACGCGGACAGTTCTTGAGAGAAGCAAATTAGGAAAAGTAGGAAAAGTGGAGCAGGCACTACTGACATTTTCAAGTTAACCTTGAAATGGTATTCTCAATATGAAATGGTATTCTCAACTTGAAATGGTATTCTCAACTTGAATTTGTGAAAGCGGGTGAAATTGCAGAGCAAAATGTAGAAACTGCGTGTGAAAAAACTGATCAAACATGGAGAAAAAGAAACTCAAATGGAAACGACATGTTGACGCAGAAGAAAATGGACTTCATGGAATAAAGATATATACCTAGATAATTAGGAATATAGGAATACATAGGTTTTCGTAGTATATCAAGGTAATTCACCAACAGTACACTACCTAGATAGTGCTTTTAAAAGATCAAGTGATTTTCATTGATAATAAATAAATAAGGAATATAAATAAACACTACAGTGATGATTAATCTGCTTTTTCACTCCCTAACTGAAAAGCACTCTTTCATTTAGCTCCCTAACTGACAAGCCCTCTTTCATTTTTGAATTTTTGAAAATTCGCTCAGTGTCCGAGATTAAAAACCTCCGAAATCGTTTGAACAGCTGTTTCAGAGAACTTCAGCAGCAAGGATGAAAAAACAATAGAGTTGAAGTAAGAAGTTGTAACTTTACACGTGATTTAGCACGTGGTGAGTATTTTAATGTCACTGTAAATTCAAACGTTTTTATAATTATCATTGGGGAAAATTATTGTAGTGATTGGTGTCCAAGTGCCTGCTTTGAGCAATGCATACCTCTAGTTATTATATATTTTTCTACGCTTTTAGATCAATCCAAAATATGTGCAGCAAAAGGAAAATTGGCGAGGTCGTAGGATTCGTTTATATCATATCGCCATGCAAGGAAAAATTGCTTTGATAAGGGAAAACTTTCATGCATTCAAAGAAAAGCTGAATCTTGTGAACCTGTATAACTAGAGAAGGCGATGAATATTTCACAAGCAGAAATTATCACAAACACATAACTGGAAAATATTGAAACTATATAGGAATCGCAACCAAATGATATCAACTTTGAAAGTGTCGAAACCGTACATACGTTTACCTTGATTGGTGAAGTTGATGAAGCCAACGGCGAGTTGTTTGCAGTGAAAGGAAGGTTTCATCTTTCAAATGCTATATCAAAGCAAGTCAATTTGGGCAGTAAGCTGGTTACTTTCACCGAATATAACTACACTACACACTACACAGCAGCAATTAAACTTACGCTGAATGGAACGAATGAGTTGTGTATTCTGGGATGTGGAAATCTAGTAAAATATTTTGAGCTTTTTGAAACTTTTTTGAATACTTGCTCTTTAACATCGTTAACATATTTGATTGGTTAACATATTTGATTAACATATTTGATTGGTTAACATATTTGATTGGTTAACATATTTGATTAACATATTTGATTGGTTAACATATTTGATTGGTTAACATATTTGATTAACATATTTGATTGGTAGCGTCCCCACCAGCTGTAACCAGAAAACAAGAACTGCAACGCGTGAAATTCGTGTATGTCAGAAAGTTCACTTATCATGCCTCTGAGGTAAGCTCGCATGGTCGGAAACCACAGCAATTTCATTACTATCAGTGGAAGTTGCAGTGCTACAAACAAACAAAATGGTTGATGCAATTTATTATCGATGTTGCTAGACCTGGATGAGATGGACCCATTTTCCATCGATGGAAAGGACGTGACTAAACGAATCCTCGGAGCACAGCATCTGTTCGTACTCGTTGATGGATTGACGAGAACTCCAAGTGTTGCATAAATCCAGAGACGCTATATTCAATAGGGCACTAAAATTTTACTTTTTTTGTTCATACTTTTATGTATCATTTTATTTAGTTCTTTTTGGTTGATAATTTCATGAAAACGAAGTTCTTGATTTGTTATTTCCTTTGCACTTCTGAACCCAATTTCTTATATTTAGTTGTTTCAAGTTTACATATATTCATTAGTCAAAAACTATATAACTTTTCCTCTTGATTTTGTTGAGGAAGATTTCTTCGGCATGAATAATTCCCAGGCGTTGTAAGCATTTTAGTTGATTAGTGGTAACAATAAGTCTGATCACTAAATCATTATTGAAAAAGTGGAAATCCGCTATTAGCACCAATTTACAAAACTGCAACCAATCAAGA
This sequence comes from Turritopsis rubra, assembly GCA_039566895.2. Taxonomy (NCBI): domain Eukaryota; kingdom Metazoa; phylum Cnidaria; class Hydrozoa; order Anthoathecata; family Oceaniidae; genus Turritopsis; species Turritopsis rubra. The sequence continues at coordinate 336,754 of CM077624.1, read as the reverse complement.
ATATCAACCCAGAGGTAAACTATGGACAAAGGCATTTGCAAATGTAAACACAAAAATCTAAAAAACAAAAAAAACTTTAGAGCGATCTTCCTGTTAATCGAATATAGTCTTTTATCATGCTTTATACTATTCACCATGCCTGTTGGTAGTTCGTGTAGAAACTTATTGCTTACAGGTATTCCGCGGAAATGTTCATACCTCTGGGCTTCTAGTATTGTCAGATATGCTTCAGAAGTTTAATCAGAGTTCTCGTCTATTGTGGTTAGTAATCATTTATAAATCTCTGGACATTGCAATTATAGAAAAGTCAGGTGAGAAGAAAAATTTCGTAGTTGCTTTTAATTTATCTGTACAACAACATGTAAAATGCTATCAGTAGCATATGCGTTCTGCTGAGAGGTGTGCGATGAATCCAAAAAATTATCTTCCTCTAGAAATTCTCGTAAAAACATTTCTTATGAATTCTATTTTAACAAAGTTCATAGAATAAATAAATGCTTTGGAAAATATTTCAAATCAGCTCAAGATGTTTTTGTTCACATTGAACCGTCAATCAGCTGATGAAACAAAATTATTTTAATTATTTCGAAAAGAATAAAAGTCTAGAGGTTTCATGATTGGCAAGACAATAGTTAATAATGGTCACTATCGGTGCACAAAAGGAGAAACCACTGATGAAACATCTACAATGATTTTTCTTTGTTGCTGTGGCTATTTCCTAACCAGTTATTTATTCTATGAACTTTGATTTAAATAAAAACATATGTGCAAAAATTTAAAAATTAAAAAGAAAACAACTTTAACTTGTGCATTGTGCTAACACAAAATTCAAATAATTCCCAAGTTTTATCACACAGGCCTGCAAAGGCGGATTTGGAGGAGGGTAAAGTCATTAAAAGTATAAAAGAAAAACGTGTAAATAACCTAACCAGCACTTATGTTGTAACAGAAAAGTCATGACACTCCTCCACTTTACGCATAACCCTAAATCCGCCGTTGGACTTGCGTCGTTAAATTTATAAAATTTATTATTTTGACATGGGACGATTGACACGAACTTTCATCGATTTAGTTTCCCCAAAAGAAAACCTTTTTCCAGGCGTCCATATCTCTAAAATAAATTCCGCCAGATGACACTAAAACAAAAAGTGAAATTTGAGTAACATTTGAACTTAAGCAATTGTCATGGATGAAATATTTTCTCAGTCAAATTTCTATACTAGAATCTCATTCTGGAGCTCTCTCAACTTAATTAAAAACTCTATAAAAATCTCGTCCCTCTGTCTGTGTTGAAATTAATTACGGAAAGTAGTGAATCTTGGGTGGAAAAGAGACTAGGATTGCTAGATTGACTTTTACTACGATGCTACTGTCTATGATAGTTCGTGCAAAAATCCTTGTTTCTATTGCAAAAACTGCTACAGTATAACCCGAAAGAAAGTTTATATTTCTGCGTAAGATATTTAGCTTTTGCGAAGAGTTGCCATCTTTAGAAATTAACATATTTTTATTTATCTAAAGGCTAGAATACACGCTGCAATTTTCTAGTTCAATTTTCTAAAAATAAAATTAAACTAAATATTGATCCTAAGTCCGGTTAAACGTCGTTCTTCTCATGTGCCGAACCAGACATAATTAAGCTCGGCAATAGCGCGACTCCAGAGCGACACCAAGTTAAACGTCGAACCTAATACACTGATTAACGTCCGATCATATTTGTATCCAAGAAGCAGCTTTCACTCAACTTGCAAAAATGGCGGCGAATGATCGAACTAAAATGTTCTTGCTGAAAAAGGTAATATCAAAGCGTCGAAAACGTCGAAACTTCGTCAAAGGAATGGCAATTATCCTACAACAAAGACTGCTTAATTTGAAGTCACTTCTTTTGGCAGTTATGTATTTATTTAAGAACAACGAACCAAAATCACGGAATAGGTCATGCAGAAGGTTGCCAAGAAATACAGGATGGTGGGATAAAGTCTGGTTTACATATGACGACAAGCGATTTAAGCAAACTTTGTGAGTATCAAGACCAACATTTGAGCTCATACTAGCCAGAATCAGACCACAACTTCAGAGACAGACAGTAACTGCAGAACCCATTTCCCCTGAAGTTCGCTTAGCTATTTGCCTGTATCGTCTTGGTACCTTTACACCATTGCCGAAATGGTAGGCCTGGTTCGCTCAACTGTGACTAAAATTGTCAATGAGGTCAACCAGGCAATAGTTTCTTGTCTTTGGGAACAATATGTCTCCCATCATATGCCAACAACTGAAGATGAATTCCAGAGCAAAATCTTGGATATGGAAAAGTTTTGTCAGTTTCCTTGTAGCTGGGCAGCTGCTGATGGATGCCATATCCCCATAAAGTGGCCACTTGGTGGGCAATATTCTCGGAAGGAGTACCACAATTTCAAAAATTTTTATTCGGTGGTGCTGATGGCTTTGGTAGATGCAAGGTATTGCTTCGTTTGGGAAAGCTGTGGTTTCCCTGGAAACTCCCATGATTCCATTATACTACAATCAACCTCATTGTGGAGCAGGATTAAAGATGGAAAATTCTTTCCAGATATTTGCCAAGAGGTAGATGGTGATCAAATTCCACCTCTGGTACTTGGAGACCCTGCCTTCCCCTTTGAATCCTTTCTCATGAAACCGTATGCTGTATTGAGTAAGGACCAAAGGTATTTCAACTACCGACTTAACCGTACACGCATGGTCATAGAGGGAGCTTTTGGCCAGTTAAAAGGCAGATGGAGGTTTTTATTACGCAAATCTGAGAGCAATCCTTATGAGATAAAAGTTGCAACCTTGGCCTGCTTGGTTCTGCATAATATTTGTTTGGATTGTGGAGATGCTTTACCTGCCAAGCTAGATTTATCAGTTGATTCAGCAACAGGTCAAAGAAGGAACAGAGAGACCATACAAGAACTTCTTCTGATGAGCACAAGTCGAAAGATTTTTGATGGTCGTGACAACAGGGCAGCTAAGATCAGAAAAACACTTGAGTGCAAACTGGCAAAAGAATTGACTTTGGCAAACAAGAAGGACACATGAAGGAGCTCTATGATTTGAAGTTTAACAAAAAACATTGACTAATACTTAAAAAACAAAATATGTCACTAAAGTCATTCAGCTCATGCATGAAGCTTCTAAGTGAAGAGCCTTAGATCCTATAAGGATCTATAAGTTGGATTGTTAGGATATTGGTGGTTGGGCTGAGTGAAATATCCTCGGGGTTGATTATTCATAGGCTGTGATTGAGATGGCATTGTTTGTGATGGATGTCCTAATATCAGCTTGACAAGGGCTAGCTCGTGCTACCTGTCTCGTTCTTCCTGCTCTTTTGCATATTTTAAAAAATCAGCCATGGGGTCTTTCTCAACCAGATGCTTCATGATTTCAAGCAGCTCTTTTGATTGCTTCTCCTTTGAAGAGTCTTTCTTGGCATCCTTTTTCACAGGAACAAAAAAATGTTGTATTGAGTCAATTGAGTTTTCAGTTGCTGATGATTTACTAATAAGAGGCTGCTCGCCTGGTTCAATGGCTTGCTCTGGCTGACAGCTTTCCCTTGTTTTCACTAAGGCAAATAATTGACCAAACCAAGCTCCATAGTTTTTCTCTTCTTGAAATCTTTTAATGCCTTTATCATTGAGATGTGGTTTGTATTTTACAGAATGTATTTTTTTGCGTTCGGAATTAGGCACATCGACGGTCATACATTGCTCTTTAGGTTCTGTTTTCTCCTAGCTAACTTCCCAAAGAAATAAGTAAATAAGTATATATAATAAGATGGTGTTGTATTTTACCACAACAGACATTCATAGCATTATTATATCCATGCCAAAAGTTAATCTGGTATAACAATTTCACATTGATTTTATTAATAAAATAATATATATTTCATCGTGTCTCAGGTTGTCCTACCAAAGTCTACATCCACGAAAGCATAGTCATCTATTTAATTACGACTTCGTTTGACAAATAAAAAATAATGAATATAGTCCTCTGAAATTACTGAAAATTTCATCATCATTATGTGTAAACATCATCAAATCAAAATCATAAAACAATTTTTCTGCCCTTCAACAATTTCATACGGTGATATATTTGATACATCGCCGCCACAAATCATAGCTAAACATGAGCGTCTTTTATAAAAAAAACCAACTGTGCTAGATTCTTTTCATAAGACAAAGGAGCTTTTAAAAAAGAAAGAACATTCAATTTTCATGCATGTGGGTGGCTTCGCTTTGCCATCTTTTTACTTCGGTGAAGTCTAGCCTTGACTCCTAAACTCCATATCAATCCTCTTACTTAGTATCAATATGCATACACAAAGCCAAGGTTAGATAATTTAGACTGTGATTTGCAGATCCATGAGCTTACAGGCTATGTTTTGGTGACACAAAGACAACGAGCGCTTTGCATTTGCATTTCATTTCACCTCCCGTATACGCGATTTGAATGACTTCAAGGGACACATAAAACTTTACACAAAAATCTTTTGTGTTTTCATGTACGCAATATAACTTTCACACTCCTCCAAAAATTTAAAAGGCTTAAATGGAACAAAAATATATCATAAAAAAAATATATCATAAAAAAAATATATCATAAAGCGACAAAAAGCAAGAAAATCGATCAATGAATATTCGTCTGCCATAATGGCTTCTACCATAATGGCTGTGTTCCTTGTCCTTCACTTTGGGAAGAATTGATTTTCCTCTTCTTCATCCTCATCTTTCAGTTCAACTTCGCTAATTTCAAAATGTGCGTTTGTAACTGAACGAACTTTTATCTATACAGCTCTCATGTAAACCACTGTAGTAAATTAAAATCCAAAACTTTGTTCATAATTCATCTGCTAATCCTTCTTCCTCAACGACTAAATCTTCGACAAGGCTATCAAATTCTTCCTTTGTTTATTGTGCAGTTCATGGAAAGAATCATATGACAATGAATGGCTTTAATTGTTCAGTTAACTCTTTGGTTAACACATAGTCACAAGAAAAAAGATAGTCTGGAAACATGACCGATTTCATGGAGTTGAATTTTGGACGACCCCTTTCCTTGTGACTATGGTTAACATTATCATCTATATATCTAGCTCCAAATAATCTTTTAACTTTTAGATATTTCTTTATATATATAAATATATTATATACATTTTCTTTTTTAAACCCTTCTTGCAGCGAATTTTCTATGACATTAAAATGGCTTCTGGCCAAAATAAATGCAGGATAAATGCTGCAGGGTAAAGATTGCGGGATGATCAAAAAGTGATTAAAAAGACCGATATCGACAGGATTCCATTTTAAGAAATCACTTCCATCGCGGGCGTGATTTAACAAGAAAAAACGACAATAAAAAAGAAAAGCGAATCAAAATAAAAGAAAGAAAAATATAAATAAATCTCATAAAACATTTACCTCCTATTATCTCTCCTGGCCAAACTTCTTTCACTTCATCTCCAAGATCTTCGTCATCAAAATTATATGCTTCCACAGTTGTTCCTTCAAATCTTAATTTGTTCCAATCTTCTTCCTTATGAAATTGGATTTGGTTGGATCCGTCAGAATGCATGATGACACTGCAATGCATTTTTCCTCGATGACATTTTGCATAAAGTACCCAAGATGATGTTGTGATGAAGATAATATTTGTGACAGCAGAAGGTAAAGCTGTAAAATTCAAGGTATTGAATTTTATAATGTGGATTCTTTTTTTTCAAATCATTATTAACAGTTCGTGATGTTTTCAATACCTTACCTTTCCAAGATGCTCCCAAGTTGCTTGTATAAAAGCAATTTGGACGCTTGGCTCTATAATATAAGTTTAATGACATTTATTTTTAACCATTAGGTACTGCATTGTGGCTTATGGAGATGTACTTGTTCTTGCAAAAATGAGCAATATCACTGTCTTGCGAATCTCAAAGGGCTTTTATTTTATATGCAGATATTTCTATCAGCTATAAGGATTTTGAGAATCAAGTGATATGATATTATGTTCCAGTAATTGTGTTTTCAGTTTGATAACTTTGCTTGTTACTTCGAAAATAGGTCTGCTCTCTATAAAATGTGTTAGGCCTAGGTGATGAATGACAGAGAACATAATACCAAACTACTTTTAAATTTCTGCGGCATTTCGAATTATAGGTTATCGAATTATAAAGCGAATTCTGAGGAGAAATGGTTTATTCAAGAGATAGACTTATATTTGAGTTTGTAATGGAGCTGTTGAAGTTGTTCCAATGCATCCAAAGCTTGAGCAAATTTAAGATGATGAAACGTATGGAACAAAGTTATTTGAAAATTCAGGTATATATACATTTGTCAAGACAACTATCTTTTACGCCTGCGGTGCAATTATATAATTTTCTGTGATTCATTTTGTTCATATATGAATGGAAACTTACAGATCACCACCAGGATTGCATATGTAGATTGCTTTATCCGAAGATTCATAAACGATGGATTTCAACATGACGTCATCAGGGTTACTCAAACCTAAAGTACAAAAAATGTTTACGACTTCTATAAGCACATAAACACTATTCAGCCGCACAGTGGAACGTCTAATCTGTCCAAAATTGACCAATTTCAGGAAATCCAAAATGTTATGGTCACAAATTTTTTAAATTGGATTTATTGTGCAAATTTTCGTCACTCATCCCACGCTTCGGCCTATTACGCTTCATTTACTTCCAAAGCAACGCCCTTTAATAACGCCTCTCATCCAGAAACGTTCCAGGGCAAGTACGACTTTTTGATACACATTCCGTAGTTTTGAGCTCATTAATTATTCATTAGATGCCTCATAATATTTTGACACAACCTGTTTAGTCACATCAACGGAAGCTGAAAAAAATGCAATTTTGGTAATTTTTGAATCTTGAGGGTAGTCCCCCCCTGCAAACAACTAGATATCCTTCTTTTGGAAATGCGACAGATTGTGCAGCTAAAATAATATTATCTATTTTCGAAACAAGGCATTGCCAAAGAAAGACACCAACCAGTATTGTTGTTCAGTTTAGTGATTATGGGCAACTGTATTCAAATGTGAAGCTGATTGCGACGTGTCATTCTTTGGGGAGCCAGGTACATGACGTTTCGTTATTCCAATACCATGATGCAATATTCAAAACAGACAATGGAATCATTTACAATTACATCGACAACAACCCTTAGATCGTTTATTTATGGCCAAAGACTTTATATTGGGTGGAAGATTTTCCTTGCTTCATGTGAAGCTGTGCAGCTTTTTGTTTATTCCTAAAAGTCATCCCAAAGAATTTATGAAGTGACGCATCATTTGAAGTTTTGCTTGACTTGAAACCTCTATGTGTCAGGTGTGATGTTTATTCGTTAATACAAGAAGCATTATTCGGCAACTATTTTAATGTCACTTTTGAAACTTCTTTCTTAAGTATGACACAAGTCTTGAAAAAATGCCAAAGTCACTATACAGACCAATATAGCAAACATATAAAAATGTTTTTCTTTTCAAACAAACACTAAATTTGGTTTTTAATAAAATTAAACTAACACTGTTTGTGTACTAAATCAACGCAAAATCAATGCAACAACAGCATGACCTATACTGTCATCTTTTGTGATCTATAATTCATATTTCGGTTCCGCATTGCCTGATATTTCAGGAACTACAAGGAAAATATTTCCTTTGTTGTAATATGGAGAATATGGACATCTAAAGCTAACTCCTATTCTTTAAGAAATGGTAATACGTTGGAGGTCCCACCAGCGAAAAACAACATCCCACTGAACTGAGGTCAAATTGGTCCGTGGCATTTTTGAATCTAAATAACTTTTGAACGCTTGAATCAAATTCGCTGATATTTTGTGACTCCCTAACTATTTTAAAGGTTTCTTAAAATTAAAAAAAAGGTAGCCACGCCCTTTTTTCCGGGGGTGAGAGTTTTGTCTAACATTTTTTTTTAATTGCCCTTTTGTTTTCCTGATTGGAACGTAGTCAATCAACTTCAATTTTTAATGAATTGAACTTTTGTGATTACCAGTTGAACTTTGGAGTGATTTACGGACCAGATATAATTATTTACAGACCAGATTTTTTATATTACGGAGCAGATATTTCAACTATTTTGGGAAGCTGTTTTTGAAGGTTATTCTATTCAATTGCATTATTTGCTAATTATTTTTGTGAATTGAATTATCTTAGTGAAGAGAGAGAGAGAGAGATTTTATCACATTTCAATTAGTTGAAGTAACATGCAGCCAGATGTCCAAAGCTAGTTTTCTCAAAAAGTTAATAATCAATGATCAAATTCTCCTAACATTAAAATTATTCTTACAATGACCAAATTTGGCTATATTGTTGTATTAAGATACAGAACAATGTAAAACTTCGCAAAAAATATTAGTTATATCTATAATTTCTGATTTTCAAAAACTTACGTAAATTGCAAAATTATTCACAAAGGAGACCAATTGATGACGTCATAACAAAAAGTGATGATGTCATGGTAGTTATTCTCGTAGCAAATAGGTTACTTAAAGTCTGTACAAAGTTTAATGTCATAAGCATCAACGGTTTAGCAGATATAAGACATTATCTAGGCGGGGGCCAAATTGACCCCTCACCCATACAAAAAAGCTTGGTAGGAATAGGATTAAAGAGAGAAATAGGTAAAAAAAAAAAAAAAAAAAAAGGCGAAAAGAAACACATGTGCATTTGTCGCATGGTCTGCTTTGGACTTACTCCATTATCTTAATTATTACCTGTTAAGATTTTGAACCTTTTTCTCGGGAACATACTTGCGTCCTTAAAATACACTGTTCTTTCTGAAAGCTTGACAACATTTCCAAGAGGCTGCATCGCAATACCTGCGAATCTCCATCCATACACCATGACAAGGTGGTGATAAAAAAGGTACTTTTTATGAGGATCCAAAGTGAATTTGTCTTTATTTAGATATAGTTTTGTGATTGTGTGCATGATTGAGCCATTAGCATACCAATTGAAATTATCTTTACAAGATGTCGTTAAGCCAATATAATTATCAGAGTTGAGCCTCCAGCATTTTCCTGAATTTGCATCTTTGATACGAATTGGCTTTAACACATCTACAAGTAAATCTCCTTTATATAATCGTGTCACATTATCAATTTGTGAAATTAACTTAAAAGGTATATAAACAGCTCCCTACCTGGCACATAACTTGGAGAAACAAATCGTTTTACTTGCAGTATTGTTGTTTGTATGCCATTGACGCTGTCACAGGTTTTGTAAGGACAATATGTAATATCGATATTTGCAAATATTCTTTTGGACTTGTATAGGGTTAACATTTTCTCATCATTATAAGCATTGAAAGATAATATACGGTCAATCACTGGATCTAAATTTGGAATCTATAACACAAACAAAATATTGGGTTAATTTGTTAAAACCTGGTTTAAGATGTCAAGTTTTATTGGTATGCAATTCATTCAACAATGCGTTTTTGGATTTCTGCGTAAGCAGAGAATCCTTTACAACCGGTTTTTTTTTTTCTTACTGTCCAAACCTAGACGTTTTTAGCAGCAGCTATGAACTAGCTCATATCGGTAATTTAACAATTCTGATTGGTTGTTGATTCTGAATTTTTATCGTATATGCAAAAAAATGCTTTTAAAAATGCTGATGCAAACAGCTATAAAATCGCTCATATAAATAATTTAAGAAATCTTATTAGTTATTAATAAGATATGAACATCAATCCAGTTTTTCCCTTGATAATGTAAAGTTATTATTCATTAGTTAAATTGAATGGATGTTTTGGAATGTTTTTAAAATACTGCTGTTTTATCGGTCAGCCTTTTCTAAGGTTTTTTAACTTTACTGAATACATGATAAATGTTATTCTGAGTAAATTTGTTTTAATACATCTCGTCTGGTTTTTAAGGTATTCTATAGCAATCATGGGTGTTATCAGCAATCATGCAGAAATCCTTCTGCTCGCGTAAGCTTCTCGTTATTTTTATTTTGACAATATATTTTGACGAAAATTTCTTCATCATAGGTCTAAAAATAAATAAATAAAATTATAAAAAACAGTAAAACTATTCATCTAGAACATGTTATCCATATTATGTTATTATGTTACATATTATGTTACACATATAACTATTTACAACATGAGTGTATAGCTAAAAATATAAACGTTTCCCTCAGGAAACCTAAATGAGTAAAGAAAAATGAGTTCAGGGTTGATTGTTTGAGTTATCTTTTGAATCCATTTGCTGTTTCCGCTATTGGAATTTTCCAGAGCTTCACAAAACTTAAACCGACATTGTGACAAGAAGATTTAATCCAAATTTACGTTTCGACAATGTTACCCTTTCCAAAATATATCCACGGGGTTGATGTTACGTGCTATGTTATTGTGTCTTCTTTGGATTCACATAAAGGAAAAGTTGGATCATTTTAAGTGTCAGCTTAACCATCGCTGAACTTACTGAGAATATTGATTTGAACCTCAACATGAAAACAATTTAAAAGAACGACAAATGTCTTTCTTTACAGCAAAACTTTCAATTTTTATTAAGAATGAATCTAGTAAAAATTTCTCATTTTTAGTAAACCCTTACTTGAAATAAAAAAATGAGAAATTTTCTTCCTGATACGAAAATGTAATGCTTAATATAACAATTTTTTACTTAAAATATAAATATTATAAGAAACGGTTTTTATTTCAATGTCAATATCATTTCACGCTTATCAGAAGCTTTTTAAGCATCACGCTAATTTGAAAAGTCTTCTACAACACCTTGCAGCGTGCCAATGCACTTCTTCGTTTCCACCATTAAACTTTGAACCACGCCCAGAGGCGGATCTAGAACCTAGGCCAAATTTATTTCTTATTTGCCCCAAATTAAAGCCTTTTTATAATGATGGTGAAAAGGTTGTACGGTGGAGAGTGAAGAAAGTTTTGACTTAATAGACGCTATCATGATCAGATGCACAACACATTTTAATGAACGTTTTTTAAAAAATTCCATTAAAGTAAGTTCAAGTAAGTTCAATTGTAAATTAAATCATTTTCGGAGCTTATTTTTATAGCTTATTTCCAAAACTATTTCTATGTTCTTCTTCTTTGTAATGTAGATAGAGCCAAAACATAAATCAACTTTTTTCCCCATTAATTACGTCCACGTGAGAAAAAACCTAAACATTTTCTTTTTGTAAGTGAATAACATTTTCTTTTTGTAAGTTTGTAAGTCTTTTTGTAAGTGAATAATCGATGTGTTTGTTGTTGTAGGATTTCAGATAAATTTGGATATTATATTTCTTCTACTTACTGACTTCCTCATCAAACAAGTTTATCTTCTAAACATTTTCTGGTAGCGTTGATGTTGTTTAACACTGTTTTGTTCGTAAATTTTGGAACTCCTAATAGTCAGTTTTTTACATTTATATCTTGCTAAATTTCCTGTATAGTACCATACTATGATATAAACTGAGCTTTTCACTTCGTTATTCAAAATTTCACTACTTTCGTTACTAATCAGAACAGTGTGTTTTCAGAAAATCTGAATGGTTACTTTACTGTAATTGCTTTACGCATAATTTACGTCCCAAATTTCGAAACCATGGGAACTACAATAAAACTGTAAAAGCTCATATCTTGAGTTTGGAAAACAATCAGAAGTTAAAAAAATACATTCTCATGATGGTTGGGACAATCTTTCATTCTTTATAAAAAGAAGATATACAATTTTTTGACCTAAATTTCCCTTTGAAATATGATTGGTCGTCTCAATGATGTCAATGATGTCGATTCTATCGGCTGATTTTAGATTTTCTGACAGAAAAGCTCTTAAACGACATGATGATCAGCAACTACAAATTATCTGCGCAGTTTTTCACACTTTCTAATTATTGATGTTAGCCTGGCAAATCACCCGGAAAATCATCTATGAATGTACGCTATGTATGAAGGCTCAAAACACTTTGCACAGAAATGTTAAAGGATTTTTAAAATGGATTGAATCTGGCTGGTGTAGACCATGTTTTTCAAAAGCCATCTCATGGAAAACCAACAAGAGAAATAAATCCAAATAATTTAATTAAGTCAGTTGTAAATACAGTAACTATGGCAACAAAAGTTTATCCAGCCTGGGTCATTTGATTTGTAATATCCAGCCTGGGTCATTTGATTTGTAATATATTGCCAGGCCATATTAAAACCTCTGAAACGCTTTTACCTTTTAAACGTGTATATTTTATGTGGAGTATTTTTATTATATTCCTTTATTACTTTATTATATTATTGTACAAACATTTTCTGTCGGTTTATATTAATATTTATATATTGTAATATAAAAACTATGTATCAACATACCGACGTTAAATAAATTATAAACAAAAACAAAACAAAAAAACTTCACAAATTACAAGCTATGTTATTATTCTCCGATAGATTCTCAGGTAGTCGATTAAGCATTCAGGTTTGCCATGAGCACACTATAACTTTTATGGCATTGGAACCAATTTTGTGAAACCAAACACATATTACAAGGATAATATGCACACCTGAGGTGAGTGATCTGGTATACTCTGATCAAATTATTATGGTAGGCCGAAGCGATTTCTTTAGAATTAATTATTGGAGTGAGAAAGTATAAGTTCTATCGTCGGTCTCGTTGCTTAAAACTAAATGCAATTTTTCCTATAAAAGTATATATTTTCAGGCTGGATGATAACTTTTCTTTTCTTAACTTTTTCTTATTATTTCAACACTCAATTGGGAAAATGTTGGACAGCACAGGAGACAGCGTGGAAGAAATTTATGATATAAATGTGACTTGATTGTAGTCTGAAAAATTCACCAAAATAAAATAACCGCGGATGGCGGGGGTGGAATAAACGGGAGCGGGACATCGAGATTTTTGTCCATTCTCATCAAAGTTGGCGTAAGTACAGAAATCTTGGGTATATCAGCCCATTTGGAGCCATCGACTGACTGCACAGTAGCTTTCGGGCAAGTTCCCAGCTGGCACCAATATAGAGTCGGTCTTTCAGTCAGTCTATGCGACATTGGATGTTTTGCTTTTCTGGCATTTTCGAATGTATACAAATAAAACTATTAAGGCTTAAATATTTTTTAATGTTTTTTTACGGTTAACTTTTTAAACCCAATTATATTTCCTGTTATCTTTTGGAATATACTTTTTGGCTTTAATATTTAGACCGTCATAAATATTCCAGTTTCACAACATTTCAAGCTATTTATTCAGTCTCTATTTGTCAGGATTTTTAGACTTAATTATTATATTAATTATTATATTAATTATTATATTTGACAAAACTTTTGTTTTTGATATTTTAATTTTTAATGCGACTATGATCTATTCTTTTTCTTGTCTTCTGTTAATATTTGACTTTTTAAAGAAAATACCTATTAATAGTTTCTTAAATAAAATGTCTAGTCAACAACCAACAATATTCATAGTTAAGAAGGAAAAATCTTGATATTGTTAGTATTTCGTTTGATATACCTAGTATATGAAATGATACTAATATCTAGTGTGTATTAAACCTGTACAAAATAGATGTGACCAATTCCCTGACGGGTGATGATAACAAAAATTATGCGCACATTGAATTAGGTTTTCAATCGTGTTTGTGCCATGAGGCTCTTGTTTGTAATGAAACCCCAAATATGTTATTATTTGTTGTTATATTTTTGTCTTGAAAATAATGGATCTTCTTTTGTAGTATTTTGGTTGAAATATCACAGAAAAAGATAATTGCAAATGAAAAGAAATGAAAAACAAGTCAACTGAACAATGTCAATTTTAACCTGCCTAGATCTTGAGATAATATGTTAATGCAACGTTACTTTTAAGTTCAACCAACAATGTTGTAATATTATGTTACGTTACCCCGTTAAATCTTAACGTTAGAATAACGTTAAAGTTTTACGTTACAAAAAGACTTTCAATCTAACGAACCATTAACGTTAGGACAACGTAAAGAATTAATGTTGAATGAACGTCAGAATAATGTTGAGGGCTGGGAGAGCAATGCTGTATGTATCTCTGGCGGTAAGTCAATTTCCTAGCTGTAAATCGGCGGACAGAATAGCCAACCACTACGGATGGTAGCAGCCCAAGGACTTAAAAACCTTCCTGTTACTTACTAACTTATATATAATGCACAGGTGCTTACTTCTATATAATGCACAGGTGCATTGGAAACAAAATCAGCAACTTAATCCGCAGTGATTGCTAAACAAATTCATTTTTTTATCCAATTGAGGCTTTGATCCCACCATCAGTATAGAGCAGTTTTGTGGGATTCTCGACAAGATAATAATGCTGATTAAAGATTATATTTATTTGATTGCAAACTATAGTCTGTCTTTTCTCTTGAATTTCTTCTTTCCTTATTTGTCGCTGACTTGCCTCAGTGGGCACGCATCCGTCCTCCGGACGTTCCATGGACGTCCTCTCGTCCACCTCTCGTTCACGTACCGTTAGGGACGTCCTCTTCAAGTCCAAAAGGTAAGATAAACAGTTTCTGAGATTAAGTTCACAACTCTTTAAAGAGATGTTACAGAAATAACTTTAAAGCTGCTTAGGCTTTTCTTCAGGTTTAGTACTGACCATCTTCCAGCTCCATACCTGAGATGTCGAGATTACTTAACCTTTTTCGGTACACAATCATTCATTTTTCTTAAGTTTATTCCTGGCCGATAAAATTGAGGAGATTTCCTACATAACATGCAAAGGTATACCCTGAACAATTAGAAATGTATGAAAAACAGGAAATGTATGAAAAACTTACGATAAATGAGATTCTGTTTCTTTTCATATCAATCACATAATTCTTCAAAAAATTTTGTATCTTTTCTACTCCGGACAAGATAACAGAAATGTCTTTTTCAAGAGAAAGTTGAACACTTTTGGGGAAATACGCATCAACGGTCACATCAGTTAAAGCTTGATATCCGTTAACTTTAAATCTGAGCTCAAATGTTGTCTTCAAGCTGAAATTAAAACCAAACCGTCAAATAATTACGCGTTAGTAAATATTTTGTTACAGTAGACTCTCCCTAATACGAATTTCAAGGTCACTTCACCTATGATTTCTTTGTCTGAGAGTTCGAATTATAGAGAGTAAACTTTAATTATTATCGTTATTATTATTATTATTATTATTATTATTATTATTATTATTATTATTATTATTATTATTATTATTATTATTATTATTATTATTATTATTATTATTATTATTATTATTATTATTATTATTATTATTATTATTATTATTATTATTATTATTATTATTATTATTATTATTATTATTATTATTATTATTATCATTTTGTGAGGACTGACTGAAAAGAATTATTTGCTGACAATCATTTAAAAAGAATTACTTTGGAAAAAAGTAATGTTTATATCCAACATTTTCGTATCCTAAACTCGAAGCTTCTGTGTCATTATTGATTTTGAATAGACTTTCTTCGTAAATAAAGATGAACTCATTGGCAACTTCAACTATGATGTAAGCTTTCACAGGATCACCGTTATCAAACGCTGGATTGTCGGTCATCTAAATATCAAAACGTTTTTATCTTAAAGTTCAGTGCTTGCCAATATCTTACTGTTCTTATCGACAGATTTGTTTCCCCGCTAATAAATCGGATGAGAGTATCACATCCACGGTGTGTTTTTATACAAGCAAACACGCGATGTAATAATTAGCATACCGCAAAAGTTGCGACATAGTACAGCTCATTTGCTAACGTATTGTTGGTGCACATCACATCTTCATGAATTATTAATTTATTAGCTAATCCATCTGTAGCATGATAATAACCGTAGCCGGATGATCCAAATGTCAATGACTGTGGGATTACTGTAGATTCCTTTCTTCCCAACGAAAGAGGAGTTACATCTGAAAGAAGATTCAGATGACATTATATTTTAACCTTGTTTTCTTCATTTCAGATCTTCGCTTTCTACTGTTTCATTGTTATTATTCTTAGTAGTAGTAGTATCATTATTAAAATTATAATTATAAGTATCATTATTTAAGGTCGGCAATGCCACTGTGGGTAAAGTAGCCAACCTCGTCCCAAGGGCTTCTTGCCTTTTGGATATATGGATGGCGGCGAAGAAAGCCCTGGTGCAGGCCAGTAAAAACCACCACAAATAGTGGTGCGTCATTTGTCTTTTCTTCCCAACTTTTATAAAGATTTTATCTTAGGCTAGCGAGGCGTCGCAAATATATTTCCATGAAGCGTAGAGTTAGTTCGAGCTTTGGTGTATCTTGTTTTACCATAACTTTGTTTATAATAGTTAGTGTTAATGTTAGCATATTACAGTTATGTTTGGTTGAGATATTCCTTGTTGTCCCTACAAGTGTTTGATTATGAAAGAAGGGGGAACCATGAAGGATAGCAACTCAGCTAGTAATACGGGGTTCCATGGTTCTCAGGTGACAAATAAAGACATTTTGAGCACTCTTGCTATTTTTGCTGCTTAAAGTGTGTATCATCCGTAACATTAACATATTAACTTCATTTCGTTATGGAAACTTTTGGTTGTTGATATGCAATTATCTGTCTCGAAAAATTGGTTAAAATTTTCTAACATTGCTCCCTGCCTTGTGAAAGTGGTACAAGTGGTGTGCATGTTCTTTTTTTTTTGGATAAAAGGTGATTTGTTATTGTAAATAAGTTGTTTTCGTTAAGATTATTATTGGGCATACACACTAAACCAATGATAAATTTTTGTGTGGACTTATATTAGTACAGAGTCTGATTGCATTTTGCATATAGATTATTTTTGGGGATTTTCAAGATGGACTTTAGTATTTACGTTTTATGTCTTTTTCAGAATTTTTCAGAATTTTTCAGAATTTGAGGCTCAAAATATGCTTATTATTATATGCTCGTTTTTCTAATTTTACTTGTCTACTCTTATATAGAACTTTGTATTGCAATCAAAATAAAACACTTGCACACTATCTATATTTTGGATAAGCAAGTATATTGATTTTTTTCAGACCGATTTCTTTATTTTTGAAACAAAACTGTTATATTAAAAACGTTATGCTTAAAAATAGAGTGTATACTGATTTAACGTTTCGCTTTCTTGATTATTGTGTGGATTTATTTTGTCATGACTGGTGTTGTGACTGGTGTTATGACTAGTGTTATGACTAGTATAATGACTAGTGTTATGACTGGTGTTATGACTGGTGTTATGACTAGTGTTATGACTGGTGTTATGACTGGTGTTATGAGTGGTGTCATGACTGGTGTTATGACTAGTGTTATGACTAGTATAATGACTAGTGTTATGACTGGTGTCATGACTGGTGTTATGACTAGTGTTATGACTGGTGTTATGACTGGTGTTATGAGTGGTGTCATGACTGGTGTTATGACTAGTGTTATGACTAGTGTTATGACTGGTGTTATGACTGGTGTTATGAGTGGTGTCATGACTGGTGTTATGACTAGTGTTATGACTGGTGTTATGACTGGTGTTATGAGTGGTGTCATGACTGGTGTTATGACTAGTGTTATGACTAGTGTTATGACTGGTGTTTATGACTAGTGTTTATGACTGGTGTTATGACTGGTGTTATGAGTGGTGTCATGACTAGTGTTATGACTAGTGTTATGACTGGTGTTTATGACTAGTGTTTATGACTAGTGTTTATGACTGGTGTCATGACTGGTGTTATGACTGGTGTTATGACTAGTGTTATGACTAGTGTTTATGACTGGTGTCATGACTGGTGTTATGACTGGTGTTATGACTAGTGTTATGACTGGTGTTTATGACTAGTGTTATGACTGGTGTTATGACTGGTGTTATGACTGGTGTTATGACTAGTGTTATGACTAGTGTTATGACTGGTGTTATGACTAGTGTTATGACTGGTGTTATGACTAGTGTTATGCCGGCAAGTTATGAGGTGGAAGTGATCTTTTATAAGGAAACAGGAGCAAATCTCGCTTTCCAAAACTTGGCAACCTTGTAATTAGGAATATAAAATATCTTGTTAATTATTGATTATCGCCATTATTATTACAACTTGTACTGACTTTCCCGGAACCGTCACCTGTAAATTGGGCTCTAATATCAAAATTTAGGTAGTGAATTTCCTTCAAAAAAGACAAGCTTTTTACCATTCGGCTAACGAAATTTTTTGGGGTGTTCTAGACAAAGACGATCTTCTGCATGAGTACCAAGTTTTGGGAAATCTGCCATTTGGGACTCGTCAAGTATTTATGTAAAGCTGAAAATAGCTTCTTATAGCATCTTATAAAACGTAATTGTAACAAGTTAGAGAGTACTGGCACCTGCATTGTTTTTTACAGTCAAATCTTAAGTAAAGATTCTATATCATATCATATCCTCACACACTTGAACATTTGGAAGTAAATGTAATAATCTTATCAAACAAGCATTTAAAAAAACATCAGAAAATTACCTGTATAATTCTTCGTGGCATCTGAGAATCCATGCTGATAAATCCTTTCATATGTCTCCCAGAAAATATTTTTAATTTTTATTTGAAGAATAATTTTATCAGTAGGTTTATATCCAGCAACAAAATTGGTATTTGTGACAGTAATAGCAGGAACTATGAGAAAATCAATAAAACAAGTGAAACAAATTTACTAGAATCCCATTATCTTATCAGCTAAAATAAGTTCTTTTATTGGATTTCTGCGATAACAAAAAGGAATCCTTTTAAACCAGCTTTTTTTTAATTTTGGCTTCAAACCTAGCCTGATTCCTTCGTTCGTCTTTTTGGGTGGACATATTTTTGGGACAAACGTTAAAGCTTGGTTAGATTTGCAAGAAGCAAGTATTCCCAGTGTAATTGTTCTGTCATCACATTTAAATATTTTTAAATTAATTAAAAACAGGCTGTCAGCACCTTCGAACATGCCCTACTGCATTTGTTTGGAATGAAAAGGTTTTCATCCTAAAGATGTGATAGAAATCAGACAAAAATTCGTCAAGTTTTGAATGATTGATATACAAAATGAATGAATGATATACATCCCGTAAAAGTTTGATCCACTAAGTCGACCATCAGTTGTAGTTCATTCAAAGAAAATCGCATACAAATTTTGAAAGTTCGAATATGTTTACCCCATTACAGGTCATTTTAGCCAGGTCACCAGATATTTTTTAATCAAATGTGACGTATGGATAGTGTGTATAAGAACTGGAAAAATGGTATAAACGATAAATTTTCTGAAGGAAATTAGAAACTTTGTGTGGATTTTACCCCCTGATAACTAAAATATTCATTATAACAACAAAATTACACTGTAAGAACACCCGGAAAGTACCTTCCTTAAGAAATATCAGGAGCTTCAACACTAGCCTGATATAAACGTTTTTTTATAAGAACAAAGGATATAAGAACATAAGGCTTCGAAGGTCTAAAAGTTAAGAACATGATAAGAACATTCGAGGTTTAGAAAGGTTTGTTCTTAAGAAAATATTTTTACATTTTACAAGAAAACGTCATTATAAAAGTCAAGCACGATAATATTATTATCATGTTGATTACAACAGTGTTATCATGTTGATTACAACAGTGTTAGGGTGTCCACTCAACTGGATTAAAAAAGGAGACAGAGCTCGTTGAATTTCGAATTTTAGTTATTCAATAGTATGTAACTTAAGAATATAATAAGAACATTTTAAAGCATCAAAACATTTCTTTTTATTATCAGTTATCCAAACACCGGGCTATCCGAATTCCCCAGCTATCCGAATTCGGTCTCTTCAACTTCGTTGAAGTAACTCTTATAGTTTACTCTGATTTATTCGAAACTCCAGTTATTCGAACTAACTAGCTCGGGCCAATGAGAGTTCGGATAATTTCGTCACCACCTTTTTATATCTTTTAAAGTAGGGCTTTTGGGATATCTTGTATTGTTCTTTTTTTTATTGTTATTATACTCTCGACTGTCAAATTTCTTACCTGGTATTGTGATAGATCGAGCGAAACAAATGAAAGGGAAAATTCCCACAAACAGAGCCTTCATTTTGTTGATGGGATCTTCATTCAACGATCAGTATTCTCTCTCTTGGTCTGGCTCTCACTTCGTTTGGCTTACATCAAAATAGTTTCTGATATGGTTCATCAATAAATTACATATTCTGAATAGCCCTGAATGAAATATTGAATTTCTTCCATTCATATTTGTATCGAGATTTCACAATGTGTTTTCTATAAAGTACCATGTTTTTTATTTATCACCATAACAGTAGTAGCAACTATCACTAAGGAAAACAGAACAGAGTGCATCTACGATTCTGTCTCTTAGCCAATGAATGTATTTTGCTTTTCTTTTCTGTTTTCTGTCTTTGTGCTCATTACTCATAATCTGATCACGTTGAACTAATGAAAAATAACTGTATGATCCATATAAAAGAGACGCTTTTACGAAATTCGTTACCTATCAGCAAAATATTAATGCATTAAAACATAGATTCTTTCTCGATAAAATAACCCCGGCACCAGAGTGTTTACACAATTTCTCTTCCAATAGGAAATATCTATGTGACGGACAGGCAGCTTACTTTCCTTTATCTTCTACAAGTTTCTGTTATAAAGGAAAAACATGTTTCATTAAATCTTCATTAAAATATATAGACCACTATCCGAGTGGCCCTGTTCTTTTTACTTCGTAGTGCTCCTCTGAGATCTAGATAAAAACTGCTTTAGAAAGTAACTTATATCATACTCAATCCAAATAAGAACAGTTTCCTTCCACGCTAACAGTTTTTCTGGAATTTACCTTTTTGTTAAAGAAAATGTGCACGAATTTGCCATCATCGTCTCAGTAGCTTCGTATCATGAAAGGCTACTTTACAGAATCAATGCCCAAAGCGTTATTTATCCCGAATTGTGCTAAAAAAAGTATTCTGCAAAATATATTATAGTCTATGTAAACAGAACTTAGTTTAAACAATATGGCTGCAGTGGTGGACGAACAATGCATCATTCACTTTCCTAAAGAGTTAACAGCAGTTACAGAAGTTACGTATTACAAGATTATAACAAGAAGAAACGAGTGGATTAAACTGGAATCTGTTGCTACTGAGATTGCCGATAAGATACGTTATTTACCGAATGATTTCGATCCAAATTCGCAACAGAAGCTGAGAAGTATCACAATGATTGCTATAAAGAATTTACTGATCTTACTAGAACCGAGAGGGCAAAAATGCATCTTCAAAAGAAAAAGAAATTACACTGAGCATCCACTTCTAAAAGAAGATGCTCAGATCAAACAACCAACATTCGCAACCAGCGCTATTTCCTTTCCGCAAAGCTTTGATAATTTAAGCGGTAACAATTAGCAAAGCTTTGATAACTTAGCGGTTCCCAATCGCGGTATCTTCGTCTGCTCTGTTGGATTTGTTTATGCACATTCCGTCATCGAGCTAAGCTTTTTGCTGCGCTGGGCATTGTTGTTTCGTCGTCGGGCCGCAATCCCATAGGTCCACACCACGTGTCTTGTCCGTAAATTTTTCTTCTCTATTCATTTCCATTCATTTTTATCTTTTTACTTTCTACTTGTATCTTCTGACTTTTTGTCTTCTTTCTATACACGCTTGTGAATGCTGTCTTTTCGAGCTGGGAAAAAAACATGTCAGTTAGTTTACACGCAAACAAATTCATATGCGATGGCTGTACCTGCAAGACCTGGTGTTGTTGTCTTTGACACCGTATCGTTGACTGAAATTGGTGCAAAGTTTAAATACAATCGCGATGAATGTATTCGTTGGTGCCGTCAGTACGGCCTTCTGGCAACAAGAATGGACTGTCCACGATGTAACCGCCAATGTAACGAACATCATTATTCTCGAGCAATTGATGGGATCACGTGGCGTTGTACAGTGAAAAGGTGCAAAAAAATAATAAATATCCGAAAAAACATTTTTTTGAAAGATCGCATCTTGAGTTGTGGCAGGACTTATCAATGGATTTGTGCAGCTGGTAGCAGCAGAGGGTTGTCCGTGAAAGATGTGCAATACGAGCTAACGATTGGCAGTTGTGAGACGGTTGTTGACTGGTATCAGTACTGTCGTGATGTTACTGTCGCATATTTTGCCAACAATCCCGCGAACAGAACGGTGACCCAGGATGCATCGCGGAAATTGATGAATCGTTGTTTGCACGTCGCAAACATAATCGTGGTAGGATTGTGCCGGAACAATAGGTTTTTGGTGGCTATGAACCAGCAACAAAGCAGGGATTTCTAGTCCCTGTACAACGTCGATACGCTGCTACCCTTCTCCCTATTATCCAACAATGGATTCGTCCTGGAACAGAAATATGGAGTGACATGTGGGCAGTGTACAACAATCTTCCAGCTCAAGGTTATCAACACCGCACAGTGAACCACACGTACAACTTCGTTGACCCAAATACCATGGTAACAACGAATCGCGGTAGAGGCAATGTGACAGAGAAGTAAGGCCAAGTTTAAAGCAATGCATGGTCCGACAAACCGAAATGCTGTTCCTGACTATCTATCAGAGTTTATGTGGAACCAACGATTCGGCGAGCACGGTTTCTTCCATCTATGGGATCAAATTGCCACTTTGTACCCGGTGTGACGCAACTTTATCTTAG
The DNA here is from genome assembly GCA_039566895.2 of Turritopsis rubra. NCBI lineage: Eukaryota > Metazoa > Cnidaria > Hydrozoa > Anthoathecata > Oceaniidae > Turritopsis > Turritopsis rubra. Next base: position 314,089 of record CM077624.1, on the reverse strand, counting down.
AAAAACCACATATCTTTAAAAAGCATGTATTTGGTCTGCATATTGAAATCGGGTCGTTCCTATCAAATACTTTTTATAGCCGAAAAGTCGTTTTTGTTTCCTAGTCCTCCCCTGCGATGGAGAGTTAACTTTAAAAAATATGGCGGATTATTCGTTTCGTGAAGTGGGGAATGTAGTAAGAAATTTCACCAATTCCTCAACTGTTAAATTAAAATCTTTATTCTTAATAATCGTTCTCTGTCTTTTTTCGAGAAATACCTTGTTATCATACTTTTTTCCTCTATACTAATGTTCCTTGTAACGTTTGGGATGGATTGGAGTGAAAAATATAGGGGGTGCGGAAAGGAAATAGCGTCCATTAACCCATCAGACACACCAGGAAGTTCAAATGTAGTCTCACGTTTTGCAAGAAAGAAGTCCTTCCAGCATTATTTGTGATAAGAAACATCGGTACTACACCGATTGTGTAACCCTTAACAACGAGTGAAACAATAGATGGTGTTTCAATGAGGAGAGTAGCTGAGGTATAAAGAGGATGAAAAAATATTGACAAAAGGTAAAGGTAAAGATTGTGTGGCTTTGGAGGTAAAATACCATCATAAATGTTATGTCGAATATACAAATTGTGTTAAAAATATTGACCGTAATATGGGATGTGAGACTGAAACAAATACACATTTAACAAGTTTTGCTTAGATGTTATTAAAAGAAGATTATTAAAGGAAAACCGTGTTTACCGACTTACGGACCTATCAACATACTTTATGAAAATATTGAAAGAGACATATAATATTGAAACTGATTATCAAAGTATCTTCTATCAGTCTGCACAAATGAATCAAAGTGAATTGTTCTTTAGTGGGGAGCATCAAACTGAGATCATAGCATTTGCCCATGATAATGAGATGATAAACACAGAATCACAGACAGAAGAAGAAACGGAGGATGAAATTGATTTGGATCCACCAAAACCATCCCTCATTTTATCTGCATTTCATCAAGTTGCTTATGAGATACGTTAATGCATTGGCCGAATGCTTTTTGAATAATTTTACAGAGGAAAATTACAAAAATTATATAACTCCAAAATTATTTAACTTTTTGTGTCTCATGCTTGGATTCACCGAAGATGTAGCTTTAGAGGAGTTTATCAATATTGATAAAAAGTTGGAATTGAAGGTGTTATCATTAGCTCATGATTTTGAATGTGTTATCATTAGCTAATGATCTTGTTTATTTGCATTCAAAAGGTAGATCACAAACTTACAAATCATTGGCATTAGCTACTACTGTCAAACAGTTGTCAGGTTCTTCTAAACTGAAAAGTATACTAAATGGTTTTGGACATTGTTGTTCACCTTTAACATTACGTGGCTTTAAGACAGCAATATCCATCATTAATTCAAATTATCGAAATGATATACTGTTGTACCTAACTGTTTTAACTATTTTTACACTTGGAACATACAGATGTGGTGATCAGAAGTCCTGATACAGACGTTTTCATCATTGCTCTTTCATTTACTGGGACTATGAACGTGAATTTGTATTTTGCGACTGGAACACAAAACAAAAAGAAAATCATATGTCATAAAATCATATATTGGGGTGAATCAATTTCAAAAGCGATGGTTGGATTCCACGCCTTCACAGGTGATGTTCTATCGTATACCCTTTTTTTTAATGGTCAAATGACGTTGGTTTGACGCTGTAACAATACCCATGGCGTTGCTACCACATTTAAACAACATCGTTTGAGCATGATGTGCGCGATAGATAGCTTTCTACGTCGATGCCACGTCGATATCATGAAATGTAATGTTAATGTGAATTCAAGCCTTTTATAGGTTGTGATACTACAAGTTCGTTTTACGGAAAAGGAAAAGAGGCTGCATTGAAAACAGCACGTGACACCTTTTTGGACGCATCTATTCAGTTGGGCACCGAATTCCCGTTGTCTGAGGAATTCATCGAAATTTTCGAGTCTTTCTTTTGCCATCTGTATGGTAACAGCACGATAACATCCGTTAACGAATTGAGATGATTTTCAGAAGCGGGAAGTATGTTATTACCACCAGCAAGAGATGTTTTGGTGCAGTATTTGCTTCGTGCAAATTATCAAGCATATATCTGGAGACACGCAGTATCACCACTACTGAATGTACCAAATTTTTTTGCAACATGGATGGACTTTGAATGACGATGAAGCGGTGGCAATCAATTGGTTTACGAATGAAGTTGCTCCAGACAGTGTGCTGAATATAATCAGTTGCAAGTGCAGGTCTGGATGTTCAAATCGCAGATGTTCCTGCTTGAAAGCCAATCTTCATTGCTCAGATTTATGTTCATGCAAAAACTGCTCCAACAGCAAATCCGACAGCAAATCGACAGTGATGATGCCGATGACGATTGTTATTCTTGGGATGAAAGTTTAGACGATGATATAGTGGACAACGATACATGTAAACGTTTTTAACCTCATCTGACCGCTATAGACCGCTACATATGAATATGTTACAAAGTTACTGTATTTCAATTCGTTTCTTCCCAAAGTGTTACCAAGGTGACAGGAGGTTGAACTTTCACTGCTTCATGAGACGTTAAAAACAAAAATCTATAATTTATCGATAAGTCACTCGATAAAATGAATTTTTGTGAACGGAAGACGTTAATTCTTGTTCAAAACCAAATTCTATCATGTATCCACCTCAAAATCCCTAACGCCTATTTAAAATTATGTTTATGATGTGGAAATATACAGAAATCGATAAAAATCGATAGTTCTCGATAATCAAGTTTTTAAAGCCCAATTACTCGAAAACTGCGGCCTTAAAAAGTGGAACTTTACACATTTTACTTTACCACACCCAGAAACGCTAAATTTCAGAAATCTTTTAGATATCAAGGGTGCACTACGAAAACCATTTTAAAGAGCGTGGTTTTGGATCATGGCCTAATATTTGGATCATGGCCTAATATTTTTGGATAGCGTTTTTCTTACTCTAAATAACGGAATAAAAAATTTCATCTAAAAGTAAACATTTTTTGGAAAATTGGGCTCAATTTATAAAGGCTGCCACTTTCACTCAACGAGTTCCTGTCACACAACTACTAATGTTTTTGGCTTAAAATTACTTCTTTCAGAAGAAGTCGGTACTTAAAACTAAAATCGCGTGTCATCGTTTTTTAAATAATTCCGTCGTTCAAAAGATATATTCATTTTTCTTTACTCGCATAAATTTCTTCAATCATTGTGCTTTGTTGCGTAGGCAAAAAGCTCATTTTTTTGAAGTGGTCCAATTTTGAGGCAAAAAGTGAGTCCGCTGACTCAAAATTGTTTCGATTACTCAACCTATGTATTGTTTGGCATAAATTTGTGATGTTTTTAATAGACTAATCGAGCCCTGTGACGTAAAGCTAATAAGAAAATCACCGAGAATATTTCTCAAAAATTTGTTTTTGTCTTGTTTGGTCAGATCATTCGCATTGTAAGTGAGAGAGACATTCGCTGCGCTGCTCAGCTTATTTTGAAGTTCAACATGTGGAAATATTTGAATCTTGTTTATCTTCAAAACATCCATGACTTTGACCTGAAGAAAGAAAGAAACGAAGCGTAATGCCATCTAAGAGCTAAGGCAGTTTTTTTAACAAATTCTTGCATTGTACTTGTAGATGACTTTTGCTAGAGTTATTATTTTGGTACATCTCAATATGAAATATTTTCTTGGCAATCAAAAGGTGCTTCTCTTGAAATTCTTATCATAGCACAGTTTTTTTGTGAAAAACTTAAACCATTTTTTAGATGTCGATCTAAATCTGCGCAAGTCCCTTGGCCTTTTGAATATGTTGTTGGTGGAAAATTTCAGAACAATAAATTATTATTATTATTATTATTAAAATCATATTTTTACAGGTTGACTTACAGGTTCAGAAAAATATAATTCTGCTATCAATGAAGGACCTGTTAAATAAATAAATAAAAAACAAATATATCTATATATTTTCGTCGGTCTGCAACGGTCGTCGGTCTACAACGAACTTCATCAGAAAAATGTAAAATTTATACTCATTTAAAATACAGTTGTTCATTGTCTTTTTCATCATTATATACATATAATTATTATATATATAATGTATATATATAATCTCGAAAGATTGCCTAGTTCAGTTAACATTTGTTTTATTTTGGATCGTATCTTGTTTACCCTCTCTTCAGTGTTAATTTCCATTGCAACAGAATCTCCGGCTACACCTTATTGGCCCAAACAAAGTCGGCCCTAAGTGACGAACATTTTCGGAGACGAAAATTTAGACCGACGAAAAATTAAGACCGATTACAATTAAAAAAGACCTTTAACAGTGTACCTATAACAAAAAATAGACAATACCATATCAATATCTATTCCTTAAACAGGTTTTCTACATTTTCATAGATGTCTATGGGATTCTGAACAGCTTCCGAGATTCCTGCGAAATCCATTAATTATCTTTTCCTTTTTCTTCTTAACGTAATCGTACTAATTGACAATCCATCTCGCATGAAAGGGTTTTAAAACTGATAATTCCGATGATACTTTAACATCCGTAGGATCTGTCCCGTTTTCAAGTTGCATGGGCACCTGATCAGAAAACCAGTCATTACGTTTGTTTTGAATGAATGATTTTGCCGCCTTCTTTACAGAAGTCGAGGAGGTTGAAATTTATTGATTGATTGTGAGGTACTATCATAACATCGCAGTTGTTTACACCACACAGTTCTCTCAAAGTATCATTATCTTGCCCTTTGAAGGTATCCATTATTATCAAAAAATGCTGTTCTGACGGGTAATCTTTGTCACGTTTGATATCTTAACAGTAGGGCAAAAATTCCACAGATTTCTCCGTTGGACCAATGATTTTTTGTGAACGTTACCGAAAAGGAAGGAGACAAAGAAAACTCTGGGAGCCTCCGTTTGGTTTTCTCTAAATAAATTAGCTAGATCGGCATAAACTATCCAGTGCAACTGAGAGCAAAAGTAGCTGTGATCTGACGTTTATCGTCCACGCCTTTAATTGGGACGTACTTGGCACCTTTGAAATTGAACGTGTATTTTCCAGTATTAACATAGGACAGGGACGTTTGATCTATATTAACGATCAAACGCGGAGGAACATCATGTTCAATCACCAATGCTGATGTTTCTCTGGAAACTGAACTTTCTTCCGCTAAAAACTGGGGCGAACCTTTTCGGCAAGTAGTTTACACCTAATAGTTATTTGACCGAAAGAAAAATTTGTCCAAATAGGCGACAGAAGATCGCCACTAAATAATGTGGAGATGGTGTACAACAGGGCAGCATTTTAGGCCAAGTTTTATTTAATTTATATGTACATGATATGTCTGACAAAATTACATCTTGCTTACAATTTGCAGACGACAGACACCACAATATATCGTCACAGTAAAGTCAAGGACATACGACACACAGCGACACATTAAAATGATTTGAGCACTCTCTCATCATGGTCCACAAACACAAATCTTCTTTACAATAAGGATAAGACTAAATCTATCCTATTTTCAACTTAGCAGATGAGTCGCAAGCATAATCTTCATGACATATATAATATATCACCCGATGATTCCCCAATTGAACGAGTTACCAGTTGGAAAGTACTTGGTATTAGATAATTGAAATGTCATTTTCAAAAACGTTCCATGTTACATGAAGAACAGACTACAAAAGTTACACAACGCAACTGCTGGGTATGTGTTGGGACGATATGCTGGTAAATCAGAATTATAGGCTTACGTTGGTTACCAGTAATTGAACGTATCGACATAGCATTAGCGAAAATGGCGTATAAAGCACTACATGAAGAATCCTGGCCAAGTTATATTCCTGTATCTCGATACCGACAACCGAGAAATGTAGTAGCCGTGGTAACGAAATAATATCTCCACCACCTGGTGTCAACACGTTTGCTAACGATTCTTCATTAGTTTTTAAAGACCTTCCACCTAATATTCGCAAAGAAAAGTACTTTAATTGTTTTTCTAGTATGGCAAAAATTTATTTTCTTGATAAATCATTAGCTAGAGCTTATAAATTATTTTAAGTGCTCAGTGTTGCCTGCGTGTGTGTGTTTCGAGTCTCCCATCGCTTCATTAACGCGTGCTCAAGTAGTATATTGTTTTTTTTCCCAATCAGATTTATGCTATTTTATGTTTGATTTATCAGTTTATATAATTTTTTATCAGATATTTTGACGTACTTTTTTTATAAACTTTTAGTACTATTCAGGTTTGAGGTGAATGCGGAATATTTACTTTCTACTCCATCATCTCATCTCTTTGCAACAGATATTACGTATATATCTATTTTTAAAATTATATATTTATATTAATTTCTATATTTGTAATTATTTATTTATATATTTTTAGCGATTTATTTTGTGTTTTATATTAGAGGGAAGAACCATGTAATAATGGAAGTCAAATAAATGATTACAATTATTATTAAATACAAGCGACTAGTTTTCTATGACACTAGTTTTCTAAGCGACACAGAGTTAGGCATTAACATTGGTGTGAAAATCCCTGTAGAAAATAACGCGAATATAACGAATGAGCAATCAAAAAAAAGTTTGTTTTTCTCTTCTGCTTGTTGTTGTAGGAAAATAAACTGCATTTTTATACGAATTTCAAAGCTATATGAAAATTCAGGAAGGCCTAATTTTTCGTCAGCCCTCCTCTTAGGTGACGAAAATTTCGGCCGACAGGTAAGTACACTTTTTTTGGTCCCGATGGTGTCTGCTATAGAGGTGCCACTTCTGGTGTTAGGGTTAGGGTTACTTCTGGTGTGATTATATTCAAAATGATCAAGCCGTAAAGGGACTTTGACGAATATGTTTTAGAATTAGATACTCTTACGCACACAAATTTTCACGAAGAAGAAAAGTTGGTTTTGTATTTAGCGATCATACACTTAAAATGGACTCAGGTAATTTAAAAACAAAACACATGGTTTAAAAACGTTTCGGTGGTTCTTCCACCATCTTCAGCTTATTCAAAATGACGAAATTACACAGATAATGTAACAGAAATCATAAACTTCCTCGAATGCAGCGGATATCAATTCTCAACGATCATTTAAAAACCATACCTCAATTCCGAAGTTTACACAGCATGGGCGGGTAGCATTAACTGGGTTACATATTGTCGTCATCAAAATGTGTTTCAAATGTTGATGACATAAAAATGGAGTCGAACTACCGAAACGTTTCCAGGTGGGGGAACATTGTGACATAAAAAAGTGACATAAAAAGGTGATTTTTTGACTTTGCGTTATATTTACATGGCAAGTGTCCTTTGGAAAGCTTGGGTACCAATCTCTTTTACTTCTTGTTCTTTTGAACGTAATCCCACAAGTCCTTTTGTGACTAAAATGATAATGACAAATTATTAAATGAATGTCTATTGATCGATAGCTATTTTGGCAAACGAAGTAAGTGGGAGAAGTGACACTCAACCTAGTTTTCATTTACCGACTGCCGACTTCCAGAGCGCGAGGTTAGGGTCTAATACCTGGCCGAGTAATGCCAGCGACTATAAGTGTGAACCCATCCACTCAGCTTGAGTGCGGATTGATGTCTAAGAGGGTTGTCTAGCTGCGCGATTGAAGCAATCAACCGTAGTTCTCCTGCGCAAGACCCTGATTGATAACAGTTCTATCTGAACTGAAGAGGCTGCTTAGCTTGGGTAAACATTATTAATAATAATAATTGTTAGTATCAGATAGATCTAATCATTTTACTGGGATTTCTGGCAATCGAGGTAATTACTGAGTAATTAAGTCCAAACAAACCAGTGAAACAAATTTTTTTATAAAACACGAGGTTGAGTGCACTGACACGGCATTTAAACAGGAAATCGAGAAAGATGTATGAGCTGTCTTTTCTTTGTTTTCAAAAAATATATTTTTAAAGGGGCTGGGCCGCTCATTTTGTTATTGTCTTGGAAGATGTATCGAAATGCACTTTTATGGAACATAAAAGTTGCTGAAAAGACAGGTTTGACACAATCTTTGATTCCAACAAGTTGTACTCTTAAAGAGTACTCTTACTCTTAAACCCGTCTCCAGCACACAACCAAAATTTCATGTAAAACACAAGCAGATTTAACGTTCAGTTAACCTAGATCTCAGCAAATCAATCAGTATGAGATTATAGATGTTTAATGTGAAAGTGTAGTTGTCGGAAGGAGTCGTATAATATGCACAAAAAGAAAGAAAAAAACTTTTCCTAAAGGGGACGCGAGGTTTAAAAAACTCATTTTTTCTATTTTTTGTCTCAACACCAAAAAGATATCAAACACCAAAATTCATTGTATTTATGTAAATATTTAAGATTTAACGATTAACATATTAAGCACACGTTTCGTGACGTCAAAATTGCGGAATGTATATCCGTGTTGGTAATAATAAACTGAAGATAAAATTGGTCAACATTCAAGCTTTTATAATAATGTCGTGTTTAGTATTTGGGTGCTCAAATTCAAGCGGTAAAATAAATGAAAAAGAACACGCTATTTTTAAAATAACAGATTCTAAGAAAGAGCGTGAACTATGCTCTCGATGGTTATATAATAGTTGGCAATGGAAAATGGAACATAAACAACTTTGAATCAAAAGCACGTGGTGTTGTGGTATGCGGCGATCAACTTCCATCCAGATTGCTTTGAATGAGATCTGATGCTGGATCTTTTTCCTTTTTCTATTAATAAAACTTTGTTTTTTGCAACACATTTTTTACTTACACAACTTTACCATGAGCATGATTTGTTTACAACTGATTGATTAGATTTTATTGAAGCGCGACGTGAATAAAAATAAGTTACATTTATTTTTAAGGCCTACTTCATACTAAAGTGAAATAAAACAAGTCCCTTTCCTTTCCAAACTTCACATAGTAATGGAGACATTGAATATATACATAACTAATAAAAAATCAAACAACATATGAAATACATATTTTTATGATCGTTCAGAAATGCTCTTTCAAATTAGAAAAACAAATTATGATAAACTTTAGAACTCGCGCCCCCTTTAAGAACGTTAAACATTGTTTGAAGCAACGAGTGAAATATACAAATAATGGGAGAGGAGCCGTGCATTACAGTAATCAAGTTGGAAATGTAAATTTGTTCAATTTATTCATAGAATGATAAACTCGTAAATTCGTGCAAGTTAATTAGGAAATCTTGAACATGTACGCCACAAAATCTACTTTTTTTTGTAACCTTCGATGCCCTTAAGGTATACTTGAAGGGAATTGACTTAATTTTTGAGAACTGAAGTGTGTCATGGTCATTTGTGGGAAAATAAATTATTCCTTTTTGAAAATGTCCAAAAAGTGCCCAAAAACGTTTGACCGATCCGAATTTGTGGTTTGTTGACTATTTGGACCTAATTATAAACTAAGATTTCCCCACAGGACAATAAACTCCTTTTATCAAAGTTGCCCAACAGTTTATCGTCCGAAGTTTTATCGAAATTTTTATTCTTTGTATGAAATACATAATTCATCTCAGCAAGTGGCAACCCTGAAATACTTATTTTCCAGGTAATTTCAGTTTTTCTGGATTCTCGAAATTTTTTCGTTAGACAAGAATGAAAAAACAACCGACCTCGGCGATTTTCCGTACGCCAATTGTAGATAATTATGAAACGAACAAATTCGCAGATTACAAATGCTATTTGAAGACATTTTTTTTGAAACGACACTGATTTGTATAAATGAGTTTCGAACGTCATAAGACATTGTTGTTGAAACAATACATGTTTTTGTTTACACATTTTCATAAATTAATTCAAAATGTTTTCAGTTCACAAAGCTTGTTCAAGACATTTGAAAATACAACTATTCACTTCTTTCTCCAATAACAAAAGAACCAAAAATTTTTATGACTTAAAGATTTGCATGGTTAGCCAACTTAACGTATAAAATCTATTCGGCAAATAAAAAAATATGAGCGGGTTTATTACTCTTCTTAAACTAATCAATTTGTTTGTTGTTGACAAACCTACAAAAAACATACTGACTGGGCATTTCCAAAGACATAAACCACAAAACTTACCTTTTCATCAGTTACTTTCATATTGTTTTTCATGAAATTTGCAAATTTATCAAATTTTTTGGGTAGGTTTGGTGACTATAAAGGTAAGAGAAAAATCAATGTATTGAAACCCACGGTTTATAACAAACCAAGTATATCACAGAACTAACCTTTAATAAAAATGCTTTCAGCTCAACTGGTGTCTAAATACAAAGTTCTTATGAATGAAAAATAAAAACCAGACATTATGAAAGTTTTAAATACTGAAGCATAACAAACTCAGTTCACCTTTTTGGCTTGTTGGGATTTTGGTGTATTATCCTAAAATTCAAAAGTAATTATCTAGACTCCACAAAGATAAAAGAGCACTTAAAAAACAGTAACACACAGTAAAAACAATTCCCTACTTTTTTTCCTGGTGTCTTCTTATGATCTACAGGTGTTTTCGGTTGTGTCTTATTTTTCGGAGGGGCACCTTTACCAGGTGTCTGTTTTGGTGTCTGACCATTTACTTTCTTTTTAGTTTTAGTTTTTTCTTCCTCCTCACTTTCCTTTGGGTAAAAAAAACAACAATACAAAAGTACTTTAGTGAACATCTGAGATGGGTAAGAAAATCAATAAAAAGTTAAGGAAGGGATGGTTATACATCTTCTTCTTCATCATCATCCTCGTCATCATCTGCTTCACTATCATCATCCTCTTCACCTCCTTCTTCATCATCACCATCAGCATCCATATCATCTGATTCTATGTCAGTATCTTCCTCCGAACCTTCTTCAGCTTCATTATCCAACAAACTTGACTAAGTATGGACAAAGATTGAAATATTGAAACAAAAGAATAATTTCAAGTGTTAGAACTACAAGCCTCCACAAAATATTTGGGAAAACCCCCCTTCCCCCAAACTCAATGTTGTATGAAGTGCTGCTAGGTCCCGAATTGTTTTTCTTCAGTCTAAAAACATTCTGCTAAGTTTCCAAACTCTCAACATTGAATTCAGAGGGAGGGAGGACCTGTCCCCTGAACTTATAGAGGAAATTTCCCATTCACAACCAATTTTTGGAGTTTTCCCAATATATTTTGTGGAGGTTGTAGATCATAATTAAGTCTGTTTGGACAGCATTTCTGATTTTGATTTATTAGTGACAACTTTGAAAACAAATGAACCACAACTCATCTGCAATGTGCAACTCAAACCATGATCACTAAACAATAATATAAATAGTCCAAACCTGTTCTTCCATTTCTTCGTCCTCTTCATCCTCTACCTCATCTTCTTCAGAGGATTCTTTTATCACAGGCTGAAAAGTCAGTAAACATTTAGTAAACATTTCTATTGAAATAACCAACTACTAAGACATGATTACCAGTACAGACCTCCTTGCTGTATTTTTAAGTGGTATTAAGACATATTACCAGAACAGACCTCCTTTCTGTGTTGATATCTTAAAATTGTCAAGGTTAGGTGTCATTTGCAGTTGAGTAAATGTGTAACTGAATAATAAGCATGAAACAGCCTAACCCAACAAGAGGTCTATACTGACAATCAAATCAAAAGATGAACTTATAATATACTGGAGTAACATTTAAACAAACTTTTTTCTTTTTTGGAGGCTGCTTGTCTTCTTTATCAGCTGGTAGTGGACGTTTCATCTAAACACATAATTTATGCATTTGTCTGGTTAAATTCAGAAAGATATGAAAATATTAAAAATAAATAAATAAATCTCAATTACCAACAGTGCATGTTATAAAATTAGGAAAAAAAGTATTGCAGAATAAATTATTTTTTCGGATGAAGGCACCAAAAACTTGATTTTTTTTAATACATTTCTTCCACTTGATGTCAATTTTGTGGAATTTTTATGTTTGTGTCTGCCCAGTTGCTTGAAATTTGCAGAATTACTTTTAGAGCAAAAAAATAAGATCAGGTAACAATAGTTGAACTAGGTTTGGACAATATTATCTAATGCTATGCAAGTAGTTTTCTGCTATGTCAGACCATGTATATGTTGGTAAATCCACTAAGAAGAAGATTAAGCAACATTTTAACCGACTGGTGGTGTTGTGGTAGAGTGCTCGCCTCGCTGGAGGTCAGGGTTCAAAATCCTGACCGAGTCATGTCAGCGACTATAAAAGTGTGAATTGATCCACACAGCATAGCACTCAGCTTGAGAACGAGATTGATATCTAAGGGGGTTGTCTGGTTGAGGGATTGAAGCATACTTGTGGGTTCTCTAGCCCAAGGGGGGGGGGGGGGGGGGGGTAAATGCTCTGGGACCTCCTACGCAGGACCCTCATTAATAAAGTTCTATCAGAACTGAAAAGGCCATCCTGGGGAAACATTAAAAATAATAATACTGTAGAAAAAAGGAAATTATTCGGAAGAATTTATGTTAATTGAAATTTTGTGCATCAATTCGGCAAAAATTCTCTTCACAAGGTATTTCCTCCGAATAGATATTTCTAAATAGAGAAATACTATCAAATATCTAAAAGCAATGTCACTTCCATTAAAACAACAAATCTGAAATCACATGCAGTTCAGTATGTAATTTTCATGATACTAACTTGAGCATTTTTCTGATCTTGTTTCATTTTGGAAAGTTTATCTGACTCATTCAGTTTCTTGACTGGCTTTTTTGAGTCTTCAGGAACCAGGTCAGGGACTTCTTCATCTATATTCAAGAAATGCATAATAAGATATTTATGTAAATATGAAACTGTATTTCATATGCTATGATTCTATATATTTGTATGTTGTAAATTAAAACACTCTGATGATGACTTGATCAAAAGTCGAAATATTAGTAAAAAATCGAAAATTTTGTTTTATTTATAATCCAGGCCCAGAGATTTAAATAAAATGAATTTATTTGGACTGACATTCTTGCTATACTGTATGACTTATTGATTCATTATATTTTCCAATATAGATCAAAGAAATTATAATTCATGCATCTATATAAAACGAAACATCAGAAATTATCCAAATAAACACTAAATTTTTACGGTTAAAGCCTGGTTTCCAATAAAACAAAATTGTCACACAGCAGTTGTGCAACTCTTGTTGTTCAATCGTTGTGCATGAACTAATTCTTTGAAAATATTTTCCCCACATGTTTCCTCTGTAGAAAGAGTCTACCGTTTTTAAAAAGATTTATTTGCAAATCAGGAACTTTATTTGATTGTAATTTCACAAATCTTTGGTGATTTTTTTTTTAACCTTCGGACAATCTATTCAAAATTTCGAATATATATATATTTGAATGATAAATTTTGCCAAAATATCACAAACATAAGCTTTTCAGTAAAAAACATTTACAAGAGAATATATTTCTCTACCACTAATACTTTATTGATGATTGTTGAATTATTCATGTCTTCACCAGATTTAGGTCAATTTGCCTGTAGTTTTTTTATTGATCTGAGAAAAGCATTCAACACCGTTGATCACAACATTTTATTGCAAAAGTTAGAGCATTATGTCATTTGTGGTATTTCTTCGTTCAAGTCCTTTTTTTCTGTCTTAGGTCCTTTGCTTTTTTTGTTATAATATTATCTGCACAATGCCATATATTATTGTAATGTCAATCTCTTATATTTATATTTAGTGTCCAAAATCATCTACAAAAATACTTAACATTGATCTTAAATGTTTGTCTCATTGGTTAAATGCTTCCAAAATCTTTGAAACCTTCCAAAACTGAACAATATTATTTTTCATCACCAGCATAAAAAACTAAACTTTGATGTAAAACTTAAGATCAATGGACCCGGACTTTTCCCAGTCATTTAGAAATATATTGTGGTGTCTTTTTGGATGGAAATCTCAGTTTTGAGTCCCACTGCAATTTTGTTGCCAAAAAATTAAGACAAGCTAATGGAGCCCTTTGTAAAATTCATGGTTATGTCAATAAACCTATACTTGTTTCATTGTACTACTCATTATTTCATTCCAGTCAAAGATCCCACACTCATCGAATCTTTAGTACTACAAAAGATCACATTTTAAATTTCTCAGATTATAAGTCACAATCATCTCCTTTATTTGAATATCTAATAGAATGCAGCAAGGTATATTGAACTTCCCTTATGGTACGCGTATTCACTTCGATACTAATGCACAACTTCTTGGAATGAACTTCAATGTTTATCTAACAGTGACATTTCACTTTACCGTCTGAAATCTTTAGCTAAACTTTACTTCCTCTCATTTCATAGCAAATTTAATGAATGAATGTATGAATACCTTTTTTGTAGTATTTTGTTTTTACTAAATTTATGTTATATTTATTTGTATATTTGTTTGTAATCTGTGTTAAATATGGCGGCCACCTTCCTTATTAGTTATATACATATTATTAATGGTCTCCTTCCATTATTCGTGAAATAAATAATTACTTACTTACTATATATAAGGTAAGGGTATATATCCTCGACAGGCTTCAATTCTCAACACACGTTAATATTGAAACAATTAATCAATGAAAAAAATTGAAAAACATTTAAATTGGAAGCTTATGGTAAGTACTGTTGACCCAATAGTTTAAATTTGAAATATCACTTAATGATTGGGTGTAGAGTCTGACACCCCTTTAAACAAATCCAAACACCAAAAACACGAATGAATTGAAGTTGTTTTGAAAATTTGGCATGTCGAGAAAATATTTTGCATGTTGCGCATTCCCGTTCCTTTTCGCCTTATCTTAATCTTCAAAGAAAAGAAATGTTTTTATATTTTTATACTAAGTTTGATGTTGTATTTCATATCTTACACCATTTTGAACGTGAATTAGGTTTCCTTTTCAATTATTGGATACTGAAGTTGATGGGTCGAGAATAAGTGCCCTTCCCTTATCTATTTAGTTGCACTTTCATAATATTTGTTGTGGAAATTTAAAATCTTGATATCAGTTTCCTTATCTGTAAATTATTTCCCAATAGGTTTCAAATTTTATTTCCAGGTAAGGAAATTGTTTCCATGTTTGGAAAATATCCATTTTAAAAGAATTTGACCTACTGCTGGAGGAGAATAATAGAGTCCATTTTGGAAAAGATGGATTGATAGATGGATTTTTAAAAAATGAAGGTTTAGATATTCAAAAAAAATCTGTTTTCCTCCTAAGAAACTCCTTATATTTTTCACCTTCTTTGATGTTAAAAATAACGATGGAGAGCAACAAGCACATTGGTTAATTATAAACATATTCTTCTCACCATCAGAGCTATCTTCATCATTCTCATCAAAGTCTAATGGCAAAGCCTTCAAATGCACACCACATAACGATATAGGACCGGCACCATGTGACAATGTAAATTTTGTAGTATTGTAAAACCCAAGATCCAGGTGGATACACTCTGTTCCACCAACACGAAGTGACACAAATGGGCATGTTACTTTTTTCCCATCTCCATCCTCAGTGGTAACCTCAACAACATTACGATCGCCTTCTTTGGCTTTATGTCCAATACATGCAGTAGTTAGCTGAAGTTTGTGTTCCACATCTTCTTCACTTTCTGAGCTTGGATCCCATACATATTCTTTCTTATCTTTAGAAAGGGTAACTCCTAAAAGAATTTTTATTTCACATATACTTTACAGATTTACAGATACATATGGCTGGAAACATGTAATTACATAGGTTAATTAAACAAACTTGGAAACAATATTACCCCAAAATTCCTCTTGAGCATCGTTAGCCATCTTTTATTTCTAGGCGCACGTGAAAAGAACTTTTACGAAGTTGACAGGAAATTTTAAAACGTTTGAACTCACTTCCCTTAACCGTAACACAATGATTAATTATAATTTTAACTGAGACTATGTGAACTTACTTGCTTCTCTAAGGGCTATTGCTTGTAATCACAGATAGCAGATTTCAACAACATGAGTTTTTACTATTTTTTTGTGGTTGATGAACAAACATACACACAATTAAACACACATTACTATCAAATTTGGCTGTTCCTTTTTGTACCGTTTTCCCCCACATTATCATTAAAGTCAGAAAATGAACTCCGTCTTAGACGGATCTACGGATCCCAAACCCCTTTTTCTTACTTTTCTATTATTTCCTGGTTTCTTTTTTACAACACACTTGTTTTTTATTTTATATGGGTCTGGAAGAGGAGCAGGTGACCTATTTCTTATTGTTCAAATGAGGGAATCTAACTGCTGACATCAGCACACTGCAACCCCTCAGTTCTACTTATAACAGTGTTCATTACCCCTTCTTTTAGTACACACCCTCTGTCGTAGAGAGTTTCGGAGGTAAAAAGTTGAAAAATGATATATTTTTTTATATATGGTTAAGCTATAGTTTGATCACAACAAAAGTGAATGAAAAAACTTTGCACGCCACCGAAACAGCTGTTTTGGAGAAGGTCATTTTTACAGTGAAAACTTCAACATGCCTTTTTTATCTTTTAACACTGTGGAGAGAGAAGACATTTTTCCCAGATGATGCGATACGGTGTATTGTTTTTGACCACAGTAGGGAGAAGTAAATATGGATCAATCATTTGGTCGTGGAAGAGGATCCTTGATTTCAAAAATGCTTGCGTTAAGTAACTCATCAAACACAGATGATGTAGTAGTGAGTCCAACACATGATGGTTTAATGACCCCTGACCAGTTCATGAAAGCAGGTTAGTATAATTAATAAGGCCTTTTTATTTTTATTTTAAAGAACAACAAAAATGCCATGTACAAAAAAACTCATTTATTTTTTAATGTTAAGCTAAGTATATTGTCAATAAATAAAGATACATAGCTATACACGGTACAACATTATCATCTTGGTCCTTGAAGAGCATTTAAAGCATTTGGGCTATGAAAACTGCAGATCTGCTTCAGCTTCTACTTCATTAGACAACCTTTAACATTAATCTGGCTCCCAAGCTGAGTTCTAAGGTGAATAATTCTCAGACCCTGGGACAGGGTTTTAAAGGTTTGTTCTGTACCACAACCATTCATATTTTAATATCCACGTCTTTTAGATCTAGAGTTATATATTATTTGCAAAAAGGTTTGTGAATTTATATAGATATTTTGATGATTTCAAGTTATATCAGTGTGTAAAACGGGTCTTTTAACTGGCAAGTACTTTACCCATAAGTAGCCACCAGTTATTAAGTTTGTTTAATCTTATACCTTAAAATCTTGTGTAATCTTATACATGTATATATAAGTGTTACTTTGCTAATGAAGTATAAGATGTCTAATAAAAATTTTCTTTTTTAGAACTTGAAGAAACAGACAGTAAAATAAAAGCTGAAGTTACGAAAGTTTTTTTGGTATGTTGTTACTCTCGTGCCTCCAAATTTCAAATATGATTTGAGGTCGGCATGGGTAAAAAATATAAAATATGTGCTGACCTCATTTATGTAAATAAAGTAGAAATGCCAGATAAATAACAGATATGTGCAGGTGTGTTATATTTATTTACAAAACGTTCATTCTATGTGCATTCTATTATGCACTGCCATATAATAAATGTCCATTGTAATAAATATACAATAACAAAAATCTCATTCCCTTGGCTTCTCTCTTGATGTTTACCTCAGTAAGAAAAGGAGAGAAAGAAAGAAAGTTCTCGATTTAAAGGCTTGTGATTCGTGAATCGAAAATTAATTTCTTGTTGCCAAGAACCAAAAATTTATAAAACTTCCATTTTTCATGAAGCGTTATACAAACTAATGATAACTTTAAAATAATCGGACGGTACACTAGAGTTCAAGATTGAACGACAAAGAAAAAAAATTCTGTAGATTGTTTTGGCTTGTTTTAAATTATGTCTTATATATCAACATGAAAAGAATTGCATGTATAGATTTTGTGAATGTAAATATAGCTTAACACTCACATGTGTATGAAGAAAAAATATTTCAAACGAACACCTGTCTTTTGTTAAGAAGACGTTTAATTTCCGTGTAATGAGTTGGAACAAATGTTTGTTCGATATCAATGAAAACATTAAAAATCATTATAATCATCATCGATCTAGAAAATGACATTGGTTATTGACAGTTTATAATCCTTTTCCAACTTTCGTTTTTTTTATTTTCTCCTCCATTCAATGAAGTTCATTCATTCAAAAAGGTAATGCAATGAAGAAACAGCTAAAAGTAAAAGAAAAAAATGGAATCTTCGGTAAATGGTAAATGGATGACCAAGAGTTAATGAAATAAATATATATCTTTTATTATTCTTTAAATCATAAAAACTGAGACACTTATTTATGAAAATGAAAAACAAAAACAAATCACATCGCAATTGTACTGTCTCCATATCCTTTTCACGCACGTGACCAGCTGCATGAAAAATATCACGATGTTTTATTTATTTAAAAAGACTATGCATTGCAGGGCGGCCTGTAAGACAAAAATATTATTTCTTCCCCTTGTGGTTAAAATTATGGTGCAAAAAGAATTTCTCACAAGAATTTTTGTACACATCAATTAAAAATAGTTTTTTGCTTTCGTTGTTCAAATAAAAGTTGCTGACGTTTTTGCCAAGGTACTTTTGATTTATGTCTAATGTTTTTGAGATATAATATATACTATATACTAATATATATATGTTCTTAGTATGATTTATTAACTCATAAGAATTAAAATATTTCGAAAGAAAAACCCCTGAAGCTGACTGGTTATATAACCTCAAACAGCTTTAAATTTGGTCTTTCAATTAAGAACATCTTTCTAGTTATCCAAAAATAGAAAAATTGGTTTTCTGTGTGCAAAAAAGACAGAAAGGAACAATGTGATATTCAAAGGCCTGATCATGTCTGATACTTATGACAAGACCTAAAATACTTCAAAAATGTGTTATTATCACCTGCTGGGTTAATTCTTCCAAACCGTTTCAAAATGTAACAAAATACACATATATAATACCAATATCAGAACAAAATAAGTTTAACTTATTAGAATAATTTAAAATGAGGTGTTGTTTCTTACCAGGAAGAACAGATTCCTACAAATTCACAACACCCAGCGGAATCAAAGTCCAATGAAAATCAGTTTCCTGCTGTTACAGAAAATTCAACTCGAAATGAAACGTTTGATCAAGATCAAGCTGACAAAGAATGGAAAATATACCAGTTCCAAAGAAAAATAAAAAAGGTATGTTTCTGTAGAAAAGGAAAATGATGTCTTCAATTTTTCCTCATTATGAAGATTCATAATGGTTATTCTTTTAGATCCCAATGATGCATATACCATATATTTTTATTGTGCACTTTCGACATATCTTGCTTACAACGTTATCTCATCTGTATTATGCAAACTTAGTAACTTTATACACATCCATTGTTCATAGGCTCCCACATTTTCCAACGGAAATTTTTAAAAGCTTTTTAAAAGCTGGTATTAAAGGATTAATTTTTCTTTTTTAGATTTGTATAACAAACAAAGTCCACCTAAGAATTTTCAAAAAACAAAATTTGTTATCCCAAGGTCAAAAATGGAATTCTGTGGTTTTAGTTGAGAAGAATCCGAATGTTATTTTCCTAGGATTGAAAATTTACTATCTGATAGCTAAGTTTAAGGTTGCGTGTTATAAGAATGAGTAGTTCAATTTTATCAAGTCAAGAGGGGAAGATTATAGATCCACTCTCTGAGATTCCTGCAGTATATCACCATTAAAATTCAATGTAAGTTCATGTGGTCTTGCCTTTCCAAAAACTATAACCTTACATTCTTCAACATTAAGCTGAAGCCCTATTTTCATCTTGAGGGGTCATAAATGAAGATAAGATAAGATTTTTGTTAATAGACAGTACTATCTGTATTTTCATGAATTTTGCTTGATTTTAACATAGTCATTATACAATTCCCTGGTCTGGAAGTCTATTGTTAAGTTCTATGGTCAGTATTTTTAACTTAAACTATTGTAACTGTAGTTTGTTTTGAATTCACTTTGATTATGTGATAGAAAATAATTACTGTACATTGGTTGTAATGTCATGTGATCAAAGTGAGTGCATGATAAAATTTGGCTATTGAAAAGATCAAACAAAAAATGAACAATACGTTGTTATAATAGGTTTCCAGACCATAGAATTTTATAATTTTTTAAGTATAGGCTTGTAATTAACATGATAAAAACATTTGTCAACCAATGATTAGGCTTGAAAGAAAGTTTGAAAAATATGTCTTATTTAACAAAACTGTTAGCTCTTTTTCATTATACTTGTTTGATAAGTACTCATTACCTAGGAAGAGGCCTAGATTAACATTTTTGATGTGGATTGACTTCTGGGTTTTTATAGTCAGTTGTAGTATTGAATAAAATCCCCTTTGTACAATTTGATTAGTTGCCTTTACAAGCTTGCATTATACCTATAGCAATGCTGAATTTTTCTCTTGGTGACGAATTTTTTTACCGACGAATTTTTTTTGCTGGCGAAATATTTTGCCGACGAATTTTTTACCGATAAGGTAGATGAGAAAAACGTTGTAAGTTTGTACATCTATGACGACAATCTACGACAATCTATGACGAGCTTGAGATAAGAAAGGATGTGTAGATAACCGATGATGTTGTCTTCCATTAATTTTTTTTCACATCATGTCAATAATTTCATTATGATGATTGTTTTCCATTCATTTTCAGATTGTCAAAAATGTGAATGACACAAACCTAGATGAAGTGATAGCTGGTTTGGAGAGTATTTTGGAAGGTATTTGCTGTCATCAAGCTAAACAGTATTGTAGATATTTTATGAATACACTCACAATGACAAATCTTGTTAATTTCTCTTCCATTTGTTTGTTTTAGAATGTCCTTTATCTTCACGGTTCACTTGTGTTTCTGAGGCAAGAGAGGTATTAGAAGTCATCATGTTGAAAGCTCTTAAAGATAGCAACTTTTTGGTGTATGCACCTTGTGTTATGAAGATGGTTGCTGGTTAGTTTTTCTGCATTATATTAATTGAATGTTAAATGTTTTTACCAACAATATTTTATTATTTTTCAACCAATTTAGAACTACAGACAATTGAATTTAAAAAGTACTTCGCTGAAATTGCAGATCAGATTCAGAAAGACCATGTTACTGTAGGTACATTTGACTTTCAAGATACTCCGAAAGAGGTTGAAACTCATTCTGGTACAAAATTAAAACACTTCTTCACTTGTCTTTTCCACCCTATATTTCCACCATAAATTTCCACCTTATATTTCAGCTTTGTGCTTCAGATGATCTTTTATCGAAAACTGGGAAAAATTTCTGCCAGTTCATTGGTTGTGTTTTGGCTATGCCAAGACAAACAGGAACGGAGTAAGTGAAAGATAGAATTGTAAGACATTCTCCATTAAAGCGAATTGAATTTTTATTTGTCGTAGGAATTCTATCTTGTGAAATATTATCAGAGATGTTGTCCCCATCTTGGTTTTAGGAAAAAAGTTTTAAATGAACTGTTCTTAGAATTTCTGATGATGTTTTAGTTTTTACGATGTTGTGTTACCTGTTGCAGAAGAATTTATGGACACGTGGTCCTATCCGTATGAGGAGGATGTAGGCTAACATTTTTTTTCCTGTAAATATGCAAATATATTTTTGAATTCATTTTATGATTATATTTTCTTTTAGTTTTGTTTCGATGGCTTTAAAGAAAAAATAAGCATGATACACGCATCAGCTGCCAAAGAATTTTTATTATCAGTAACTTCCCATCTGCTTCCTTGTGATACGTAAGTAACTTCCCGTCTGCTTCCTTGTGATACGTAAGTTTTCATTTAATTCCAAATTGTCGTTTAGTTTGAATTGAAAACTACATTTCTTCTGTTAGCACACACAAATTTTTTATAGTGTTTTGATGGAAAGAATAGAACGATTTATGTGGCAATTGCGAGAAAGTATACTGAACATTAAACTACCAAGGTAAAGATTGTATTGCCAGCAGTTAGAAGATCTCTCCTTTTTTTCTTCTCAATTCGTTTTTTTTTATCAGAACTGTTCGATCTTCATACTTGGATGCATTTACTGATGTCCAAATGTCACGTGTTACTAGTGGTTGGAAAACAGAAAATATTTCATTGGATCATACAGTCAGCGATAAGGAAGACTGTGAAAATGGGGATATGGTCATTGAGGGAATTGAAAGTATATCAGAAGGTGTGTCACGAAAAGTTTTATCACTATCCAACTTATATACATGAAATGGGTTTTCACCATAAACAGATATTCGACAAGACAACATCGGATATCGAGTTTTTTTTCCGCCGAGACAAGAAACGACGGAGTTGGATATTAACTTGGCGACATGGAATAATTCCCATATCCGATGTCGACAAGTCGAATATCTGCTTTATCATGCACATTCTTTAAAGTCAACTGATTTAAAGCAAATAAACCAAAACGAGAGTGTCCTACTTTTATTTTGAAATGAAATCACATCTTTTGTTTTGAAACTAAATTCAACGTGTAAAAAAAGCATTTTTTCATACCTCAAGTACCATCAGTGCTATTTGTTTGTTTGAAAAAAGCAGTCGGTATCATCCTACGAGCACCACGAAATAGTAGGCATTACGAAAATAATTATTTAACAAAATTATGCTATAAATTTAAATTTCGCATTTGTAAACAAATATGGCTGACAACAAATCTGTCCTGTTTGTTGTGATTTATTTTGCGTAAATTATTGCTATTGCCTTGCAATCTTAGATACCTAATTAGATTAAAAATGGTTGATATGTTATTTTGCATAAATTACTATGAATGCCACTCTTCAGGTCGAATAAAACAGGAAAAATATGATACTTGTAGTAAGAGAACTTTGTCGGTATTTATTTCGAAAGTTTCATAAGAATTGCTACAAGTACCACCAATACCACTATCTCTGTTTTGAAGGCAAACGTAGACAGATATTGTTACCACTAAAAGATGAAAAAATGGTTAATATATAAAAAACAGAGTACTTGTGGCACTTGTAGCTTAATGTACCCTAATACTATTATGAGATATCTGATATATCTGATAACAGGTTTGAAACGTCAGTTATGAATGTTTCTCTGAACAGGAAAGTGCACAATAATAATTGTTTTTCTTTAGACCAAAAGGAAGTGATTCCGGTCGATGAATATTTGGCTGTGAAAGGGTTGCTTATTGATTTGGATATGGAAGAATTACTTCCGATATTTATTGCTAATAAAATAAATGCAAGTTACTTCTTTTCTTTCACATATTTTAATTTTGAATCAAAATGCTCATGACTAAGCAACCATTTTATATTTTCAGGAAGACAAATTATTCACTTCAAATTTTGAAAGTGACTTGGAAGTAAGCACATAAACTTCAGTGGTTTTCATGTATAACTTTAAACATGAGTGGTTTTCAAGTATAACTTTCTACATATTTCTCAAATTTATTTCTAGTTGGCTGGAGTGAAAAAGTTTCAAAGATTTAACATCATGCTCAAAGTTGGAAGCACAGGTGCGCAATTATTCTTTAATGTTGTATATTACGTAATACACGAGTTCACAGTTTGGGGAATATAATAGCTCACTTGTGAACTGGTGTGTACTGGATGGAGAAATCGATCATATTTCTAAACGTCGCACCGGCGGGAGAAGCATTTCTGCTAGCGTAAGGGTTTTGCTGGCAAGCTGTAAAATTGTTACTGCAATTACACAAAAATATGAAAAATTGCCCCAAAATTCGAAATCAGAACCATGAGTAATCAGAACCATTTGTGTCAAAATATGACACCAATTGTATCGTCATCAGTGGGTGTGGTCGCAAAATTTTACTTGCTAGACCAAGGGCGTCAGGTATCGATGTCACCCGCCCATTTTGTTCGTTGAACGATATTTAGTCGAGGTGATATTACAAAAGTACAAATTTTGCCCAAATTGTGTCGTCATAGATTGGCGAAGTCAAAATGATAATTTGTCTGAACCTAGATATTGCCGAACTTCGAAAACTTGTGACTGACGAAACTAGAAAATTGGAAACTGAAGAGAAAACTGAGAATGTTGATGTGCTAGAAACTGAAACAGGTGGAATTAATGACTTCAAGCCAGATCAGCAAAGAAAAAGCGCCTCAAGCAGAATGGCTATAAACTTTAAAACTGCAAAAAAGGACTCCATGTTGATAAAACCCATGGATGATAGTAACATGAAGAATTTCGAAAGGAGGGGTGAGAGGATTGACGCTAGTTCCTCGATTCAAACAATTGATGACGTAAATGTCACGTGGGCTCTCTCTGATGAGAATTCGAATATTTCATCTAACCAATCAGATGAGACTCGTCCTAATGTTTCTTCGTCTAACCAATCAGATGACAGTCGTTCCCATGTCTCTTCATCTAACCAATCAGATGACAGTGAACCTGATGTCGTTCTTGAGAGTGAAGAATATGAACAAGTAACTTCTTCTGAAGATACTCTCGAAATAAAACCACAAAAAACTACTTGCGAAAGTGTTGTTTCTCCTCTTCCATCAGCACCCACTGGTAGGGGGCGTGGAATGGTTTCGCTGAAAAATAATACAGTTGGTGGTACAGTTATTCGAAAACCGCCCTTTAAAAACCGCCAAGATGATCGAGTGAATCGTGTTGACCATGTTCATAGACAACACTCCCCGGGAAGTAGACAACACTCAGCGGGCGGTGCGCGTTGGAGTGAACGTGGAGGAGGGCGTCCTCAGCAGCACACCCAAAATGAACGAACGAAACCAACTGAAAGAAATTTCAATCGAAATCCTTCACGATATAACAATGAGAAGACATTTATTTCAAAAGAAAAATTTCAATCTAGGTACCACAAGAAGAATGTCTCAAAAGATGACGAGGGCGTTTCGAGTGCTTCTCCACCTGCGATAGGAGGTTTTGGATTGCGAAAACCTAGAGGATGTTTACGTTGTGGCAAGATGGATCACATTTCAGATGACTGCCCTGTCATTAATCCTTTCTTTTAAACTTTCTCCTTCCTTTGTTAAAATTAACGCCTTTTAATTTTGTTTTAAAAAGATTTATATTTATAATATTTAACAGAAAATATTTTCATCATTTTTCATCTTTCTTCCACCCCAACTGCACGCTACTTGTACTTTTTGAACAATTATCAAAGAAGGAGATAATATTGCATTGAAATGTTTATGGTAAACGAGCTCAACTTAACAGTGTTTAAAGAAGCCTGCTAAAATCATCCGGGAAGAATTGTCCTGACACACTTAAAAGTCAAACAAAAATTAATTTAAAATTAACATTTCATAATAAAACTTATTATATAGGTCAGGAATTATTGCTTAAAGAAAGTAAATTATCAACCATTATCAGTGATATTGGAAGATCTTTCAATTTCAACCGAAAGGAAGGATAAGCGCTATACTTCGTACTACTTCAAAAAATCCACCGGAAATTTTTGAGGAACAGTATATGAAACATGCAAGAGAAAAGAACCAGATACTATTTACTCGTATATTTTGACAATATTTACACAGGTTTGCTTTTCTTTTAGTATAAATAAAATGCTAAAAATACTGCATTGCAAACGTGTCTCATGAAAACAAGTAAACGATTAATTAGAAAGGTCATAAGAAGCAAAAGTATCCTCTATTAAAGTTGGGAAAGTACGTAAAATTAAACTTTCATAGTACTGTGTGAATTTTGAGTTTAGAGTGGACCTATTTTTTCCATGAGTATCTTGACAAATATTTCCATCGAAATACTAGAACAGAAATGTTTCCAAAGTGAGTCACAATTATTTCATACAAAATTTTTAATCCTCGAAAAGCACCCACATCAATAAACGTGACCTCAAAAATAACAATGTCGCAACCAAGACTTTTGTGATCCGCTATTGCTTCTTTTTCAAAGTTTGTTTACCTGGGGCTCGAGTAGCCAGACCTTTTAATCGGGGAATAGGCCGGCATATTGAAGCATCAAGAAAAACTCGAATCCTGTTGTTTTTAAGCCGGCCAATGCCTCTTTAAAAAGAAGAAATTTTTGTTCAAGCGCTATAGAAAAACTGTCTCCATACTTCCCATATGTGAAAACTAAGTGCTTATTGTTTTGTGAAATAGGTTTTTCAATTAACGTGTATAGAGAGTTGGAATTAAAGATGCTCATAAGAGAGCTTCCAACAGTAAAAAGGGCGTGGAGCCGGGGTTTAAAATGAGAACGAAAGTGTTCAGATCTATCTTGATATGTCGTTAGCACCTCAGCGAGAACATAAAAAACAGTGAATGCCACCATTTACATTCTGCGAAACGTTTGGCGAATTGAGCATAAACCGACAGTCGTACATGACGCCAAATTTTCTTCCAATTAACGTTAAGTATTGAAAATAGCGTTGCATCCCGATTCGTCAGACCCTCGAACGGAAATCGGTCCGACTTAAAAGATATCTGGAGGTAATTCTAAGATCGGTCCGAGCCTTTTTTTAACGTAGAAGGAACTAATTTATAAGTAGTTGTACGAAGTCAGTCTGCACAAAGTGAAACCATTTGCAAATCGTAGCGAAAGCGCATTATACCTGCGGGCAAAATACCTTGACAACCAATAGGATTCGTTGTAGCCAGGAGTCATGTGAAAAACATTTGGGACGAGGAACTGTGACATTAAAATCTTCGATCAACGATGTCTCATCAAGGCTTTGTCGTAAACATTTGATCCCATGCATTTTTAGATCGGTGCTTCCAAATGTATAACATACTACATTACGGACGTTGTTGGGCGATTTCATTTTTCAGGGTAATGATATACTCTTTCTTTCAGGGGTAATGATAATATACCCTTTTGGGGGAATGGAAAGTGGATGGTAACTTAGAAAAATTAGAATCAGTAAAGTGTTTTTACAAGGGATAAACAAATTGTATGCTTTCAATTGGCACCTGCTGTTGAAATGATCAAAAGTTTCACAAGCAACTATTTGAAAAGATATATTCTACAAAATTACATAAATGTACAGCTCGAAGAATATCGAAAGATAGAGAATATTCCTTCTATGTTCATACAGAATATTGATCAAAGAAATGTTTTTTACAATAATTTGTCAGCTGTTCATCATAAACGTTTTTTTATAAGAACACATAACTTTGACGAGCCCTTCGAACGTTCTTAACTTTGAAATATTTTCTTAATATCTTCTTTACACTATTCCACGGACTTGGCTGGCATTTTCGATTTTAATGGAGTTAAGTTGATACTGTTGTAATCAACATGATGAGAATTTGGCCTTTTTTATGTAAAATACAAAATATTTACTAGTTAGCTGTCCTTAAAGCTGTTCTAAAAAACCTCGAAGATGTTTTTATTTATTTCTATAAAAAATATCTAGCAAAAAAGAACTTGATTTTCCGAAGTCTGCACACAGAACATAGCAAATGAGCTGATGGTTCTCAATGATAAGACCAACAAGATCTTCTACGAGCTCTCCGAACTCCATAGTTTGTACTATAATTTTCTTACGACTATTTGTCCCGGAATTGTATAAATCTAGAGTTGAAAATATACGCATCTTATCTTATTTTCTTAATTAAGACAACGTTGATAAGCTTCGAATGTTCTCAGCGTGTTTTTAACTTTTAGACCTTCGAAACCTTTTCTTATATCCATTGTTCTTTTATAAAAAACGAGACAGGAGAAATTGAGATAGGAGTATAAGACGTTCAGACCTGAAAATTGAGATAGGAGTATAAAACGTTCAGATCTGAAAATTGGAAATTCAATTATAATAAAGTTTCAGCGGAATTTGCAAGAAACGTCTTCTATGTATTTCATCTTCTCTTTTTATATGATTCCAGTCTTCTATGTATTTGATCTTCTCTTTTTATATGATTCCATAAATCGAGCCGCATCTTCTTACTACGTCACATACTAACTGCCGTACTTTTGGATCATGGACCGTATTTATAAGTGACGTAACTGCCGGAAAAACAGCTGGCAGTACAGATTTAAATTGTAATGTCGGTAATCCAAGCAGCAGTTCCAACATGCTGATGATTAATTGCGACCAAGCCGATAACTGTAGCAGTTCATCGTGTCGCTTTTTAAGTTCTTTGTTTTCGGCATTTGATGATGGAACATCGAAACGCTTCTTTTGTTTAAACGGGCTTAGGTTGGTCTTTTCAATTCCATATGAACCTTTGGTAAACTTACTTAAGTCTACGCTTTCTTCTGATAAATCAGTTTTTTGTTTTTGAGGAGTTCCTTGAGGTGAGAAACTGGCGACTGAGGAAGACTCCATAAAACCGGAATCCAGTTCATAAAAGGTGTCCAGTTGATGCAGTTTTTGGTATGTGTTGCTAATCTGATTGCAAGCATCATAAAGGCGACGAATGATCCAGTCAATGTTGGCATTCCCTTTAAGCAAATCTCGATAGTTCCCGCCACTCCCGTTTTTGGGGGATTCGATCCTGAGTGGACTTTCAGGCGTTATATCCAGATACACTTTTTCTCCTGTCAGAATTCTTTTAATGTTTGATATGGAAAAATTTTCTCCATCATGTCTTGAAATTTGAAATAGTGTATTCAAATAAAAAGCAAAAGATGTAATCGATTGACGAAGCAAATTTGCTGGAACTGAAAACCTGGAAAGTTTTTGAATCAGCGAACGCAAACCAGGTCGGCAATTAAACTCTAACGCGGCGCTGTAAGACTCCATGAGACAGTCGAAAAGTATTCCCAGATTCACTGGTGACAAGTAGCATAAAAGACCTGGCAACGAACTGTCTTCGTTATTTCGTTTAATCAATCCAGATTTGGTGATTGTCGATAATAATGATCCGTGCACAGACTCAGCACTTTCAAGAAGTATGGACCCGAGCATCTGAATAAGAATTTGATTGGATAACAAACTGACTGTTAATGCGCGGAATGTAATTCTAAAACCGAAAAAAAAAATCATGATTAGGTTTCAATTATAGCAAAACAAAATTATCACGTGACTTGATCGAATGGAATCCTATTTCAGTCAACCAAAACGATAAATTATGGAAACTCTCTCCTGAGAATTATATGAAAGTCATGCTTCGTATACTTTCAAAAGATTTTATAGAAAGTTCTATGTACAAATTTTACTTTTGAAATGAATGTCTTGGAAACATTGTTGAATACCTCAGCTTGGATGATTCATATTTCTCTTTCTCATCTGATGATAGTAAAACAAAAATATATGATCGATTGTCGTCGTCATCCAATGCTGATTCAGACCAAGGGGATGAAGCATTTACCTGTGATTCCAGAAGAAACACCTGCCGAAAGATGAATGCTTGAATCAACATCTTATTCAAGTTAAGGTTGAACAAATGAGACAAACTGATGACTTTTTTTACCTGTTCTGCAATTTGCATCAACCTCATATTTTCAATCGGTGTTACATCTCTCCTAGCAACAACCTTGACGACCATTCCATTGTCACCATTCACACTTGTGGAGTTACTTTCATAACACATACTTAACTGTTTCACATATATCACCGTTGAATCAATAATTGATTTAATTCCTCTGCATAGGATATACCATAGTTCTTCAGTAAACTGTGATCCCGCGGAAAGTAACAGATGCCTGTAAAGCGGTTTTCATAAAATTTAAAATTGTTGGCTGTATCAACAGTTTGAGGAGTGTTTATATGAAAAGAGAGCTTAGGTTCAATCTGTTGAGAGCTTTATCGGGATGAAATATTTACATATAAACACAAGCAAAGATCTCTTAACTCTAATGAGAAACTTCCTAATCTTTTTTACCTGAGACATGAACATCCTAATCGAGCGATTGCTTCAATCGGTTGGGAAATACATTCATGAAATAGATCGAGCAATTGTTTCAGCAGAACAGGAACACAATCAGTTGCTCCTAAACATAAAACACAACACATCAACATACAACTTAACCACAAATGGAAAGCCATTGTTATCAGTTTTTTCTGGTATATATGACCATGGTTCAAATCTATCAAGCAGATCATACCTTCGACGCTTAGAAAATGGCCTATTTCTTCCACAACTAACTGTGTTGCTAAACCACAGGCATGCTTGAAATTATGTAATGTTGAATCCCAGCAAGACTTTTTTCTTGAGCCCCTTTGAACCCATGAATGAAGCATAGGTAGAACCAAGTTTGATATAGTGAACATTGAAAAATGTGGGCCTGGAACTGTGGTCGTTGATCGAAGTATCTCGAACAGTAGTTCCACAATCTTGGACTGGAATCTTCGCGGACAAGTTGCAACATTGTTGGCCAATCCTTCTAATAACAAAAACCAGACCCGCAAGATACCCGTGTCGTCAATGGCAACAATAGAGCCAGCAGTTGATGACGTTTGATAGTGATGACTCTTTGATTCAGTTTCTGGACTTAATGTACCAGACACCGTGCTGGAGGTTTGGGACCAGGAATCATCCCACACCTTCTCTTGTGATTCTCCCATATTTATAAGCAAAATCGAATAAGAACCATAGAAAATGGAGCTGGAAGGCTGAATATACACGTTGGATAATCGTTTGGAAATTTGTGATAGAACATTCAAAGCTGGTTCACATAATTCACTTTCCGATGTTTGCTCGCTGGCATCTGTTTCCTTTTGAACATAATCTGATTTCTCATGATACTCGAAAGAATCATCGTCACCTTGACTACCACCTCGCAATAATTTCAGTAAGCACAAAATGGCGCTTACTACAGAAGATGCAAATACATTAGCACTTTTTATGTTTACAAAGTTTTCAATGATATTAAAGACCAGCTTTCGGCGTTGCTCTCCATCGTTGAATTCTTCAATTGCATGCCGGTTGTAGATCTGTACGTTACTTAGTGCTCCAAACAATGACCTCCAACCAGACTTCAAGGTTGGAGTGAAACCTTCAACCAGTTCATATATTGTATATAAAATCTAAAATGCAGGAAAACTCGCAAATTAATTATCAGTTTTTATTTTTATTTTTTTCCGTTTTATTTTCGTCAATAAACTTGATTAATACCTGGTCCTGTATTTCGTTGTCGCAAACATCTGACGCCATCAATATATCAAACGGTTTGAACAAGTTATCATAAAACCAGAAATGTGGCAATTCAGATCTCCTTTTCAGCAACTCACTCAAGATATCATGAATTGATGTTAATGCAACTTTAGAAACATGTCGTGCTTTGTGATAAGCAGCCTATGTGGAGAAGAAAATATCAAATTCATTCTATATAGACTGAGAGTGTGGTACAGCAAGCAATGATAGAACAACCTAACGAAGAAAAAGGTTATTCCTCTAATCCTTTGTGAACACTAGCAGTATATTCCAGAATCCTTCAAGTTTACCTCAACTAAATGCGAGGAGATAATTGACCAAGCTTCTATTACATGTAAAAGTGGTCGACTGTTATTTCGTGCACATCTTAACATCACATCACATATGTGATAAAGATGTAATGTGTTCATGGCGATCATTTGCTGTTGGATCAAATCATTGTTTTGTGGTTGGTTCATCTCCCAGTTTATCAAATGGTTTTCTTTCTCGTAAAGTTGTTGATGTGAAGCCTCAATGAGAGCACAAAGAAATGCTTTAAAAGATTTTATTGGCAAAGTTGTGGCTGCCATATCAAATAAATTATCAACAGCACTGGAAAGAGCATAGACAGCTCGACAAGCATCATCTGCTGGCAAAATACCATTTAAATCGAAATTTGATTTTTCAGATTTGGTGCTTATGTCCAACGCATTGTCTTGATCACCAAATGTGTCATCAGACATTGGTGACGCATCAACTGACGACGAATTCATTTTTGATTCAAGTGAAGAGATGTCGCTGTTATTAAATGACGCATGCTCTAAGTGTGATATAAACATGCAGCATCTATGAACAAACAAGAGATATAGCAGTAAAGTAAAAATTCTTTTCATAACATTATCAAAAAACAATACTAAAACTACCTAAACACATGCATCCAAGATTGTGGAGCATTACTTCCAAGTTCCAAACCAGCTGCTAGTAGTGCAT
The DNA here is from genome assembly GCA_039566895.2 of Turritopsis rubra. NCBI lineage: Eukaryota > Metazoa > Cnidaria > Hydrozoa > Anthoathecata > Oceaniidae > Turritopsis > Turritopsis rubra. The sequence goes on along the minus strand of CM077624.1, from coordinate 282,055 downwards.
CCATGCTCAACACATGTGCTGCATGAAGACGGACTGGTCCAATTATACCAGCAACTCTCTGTTTCTTATCATTGAAGAATTCTCCGCATGATGCAGCAGCAAGTCTCGATAAAATCATATCACAACGAGATTGAATCTCTATAATCAGAAACTCAACATCATTACTTTTTTGATAGGATGCTTATTAATTAGTATTGTTGTATATTTATTAAATCAAATTAAATTATTTAATCAGGAGATTTTAGGCAAAAATATCGATTGAGGGTGAGATTTTAATGATATTTACCTAATCCACAGCACAATCGAGCAGCACGTCTGAAGCCATCCAAGCTTAAACAAACCATATCTCGATCTCTGGATAAATGCTTACGAGCATTTGGTGGTCCTGTATTTCCAAGCATCATGGCAAGTCCTATTGAACCATTACCTGCTGAGAAGTCATAGTCAACTCGTAAAACTGAGATATGAAGATGTTTTCCTCAAATGTTCTATAAAAATATTACCAATTATTTTTGTAGTAGTATCCAATGGCACAGCTAATATTTCCAATGCTTGGTCCCAGGTGGATAACAGAAGCCTTCTTGCAAATCTTGTGCCTTCTGCTTTTTCAAGATTACTTTCAGTGTTCCCTTTGACTGGTGACATTTCTACTTCTTTCATTCTGTTTGGATGTTGAGTGTAAATACTTTCCGATAATATTCCAATCAATGCACGATTCGTTTCACTAGATTCTATCTTATATCCTGCCTTTGATAATATATCATATGTTGTTATTAACCTGTACACCTCGGACAGCCACACTTTTGATAAACGAACTGGTACTCCAGAATTGATAATAGATTCGATAAACTGTTCCTTTGGAAGAAATTTAAATACTTTTATCATTTGATGATACTATAAATCATGAAATAATAATAAAGAATTCGTGTTCTGAAGACTTACTTGTGTCTTGGGAACGTCAATGCCTCTTTTTTTATAGTAGCCATCTTTATTTAAGGTATAAGACAAGGAAAGAGTAGCATAGACGGTTTTATAAACACCATCTGCATTTAAAGACGGATCTTTGTCGTCATCTTCCTTGTCTTCATTAATGTCATGATGTCGGACTGTACCAAAATTCGGAACATTTTTTCGTCTTAAAGCCATGCAAGTGACTGCTTCACACACATCTGATGCAAACTGTTGCAACGCTTCGTCGGCAACTGATGGTTCTGTCGCTGCTAATACCGACGGTAATATTCCTAGCAAACAGCGTGCAAAATTTCGTGCACCTTCTTTTTCGCACTCTTCTTTAGTTTTTTCTGGTTCAGTCTTTTGTATTTCGACTGGCTCCTTGTGAATTTTTGGCTTGCTTCTTACTTTATGATTTTGTGGAGGTTTTTGACGGTGTAGTCTACTTAAAGGAATTCCGTTAATAGTCGTTTCCTTTGAAGGTGAACCTTGCTGGTTTTTCAAATCTTTCAAGCGAGGCATATGTCTTGCATCAGGGGAGTGATCATTAACCTTTTCTTTGGCGTTCGATTTTGATTTATCATCCTCATTGAAGGATCGTGTGCGTCTAAGTATGGGTTTAGGGGATCGTAACTCTTCATAAACAGGTGACTGGTCACCACACTTGGAGTTTTTTCTTCGTAAGTTACTGTTTGAATGTTCATTAATTCGTTTAGAGTTTCCTTTACCATGTTTCCAAATTCGATCAAAAAATGCATAGTCTACTTTGACATCTTCAGCTTTGAACACACTTGTAAATTTGACTTCTAATCTTGAATAAGAAGCCATCCTTCTTAATGGTTGTGTTACCATTGGCAATTTATTCTTCAGACATCTTGGTCTGATGTCAACTGCAGAAAATGATCGTTTTAAGGAAGGCATGTTTTTTCGGATATCTTTCGGAGAGTTCAAATGTTTGTTCTTTGTTTTTAAACCTGAATCTATTCTGGATTTTATCCCGTAATATTTCGGTTTTGGTATGTTAGAACGCTTCATGCCATCTAAAAATTCAATAGTCACTGTATGCTCTATTTACTTTCAAGAATTTATTTTTTCAGTTTTATAGACAAAATTGGTGTTTACCTTTTTGAAACCGTCCTGTTTGATGAGCAGGAATGGAATTCTCAATGATTCTTTCTTCATGTTCAATTGCCCAGGTGACAGTCTTTGGTGACATGAAATTTCCATCACCTTCATCATCACAATCTGCAATCAAATAAATTCAATGATGATAATAATTTTTTGCGTGCAATCGAAAATTTTACAAGTAATAAATCATTCTTAGAATTGCTCTATCGTTTTATTGAATTTTGCAGTTTGCGACCTTTTCAGGAAATGAATCTTTTTATAACTTACCATCTTCATTATCATAATCCATCTGCCATCGAATGTGTTTTGGTTTTGTCTTCCTTTCATCTAATTCGCTATCAGTTTCAGTGTCAGAGCCTTCTAAGTTTCCACACTTAAGAGTAGGGTAATGTACGCCATTATCATATGCAACCGATTTGCCATACAAATCTTGCCAGTTATACAGATCTTTAACTTTGGAAAGTTTTGCTACTTGATCTTCTGTCAAACCACGGCCGTTACTGAGATCCTCTAGTGTACCAAGTAATGCAACAACGCAAGAAACACTGGCATTGGAGATTGCAGCTTCGTTGTAATGACATGAATCCTGAATTCCATCCATTATTCTTGAAAGTAAAAAAAATTGCCGTTGATAGAAAAGAGAACCATTATAGAAATCTGAAATTTTAGAAATCATTGCAACTACGTACAATTTAAACAGATCGAGATCGGTCTTTCGCTGTTCTGTTGGCGATTCTGGTGTTCCAGGTTCTCGGTCATTTTTTGTTGGACCTGCCAAATCGTATACTCTCTGAGGACTTTCAAGAAGCTAAAACACACAGTTGTACAAGTAATGAAAAGTCATACCCTAAAAGACATACCCTTAAACAATCTGCTTATTTGAATGAATTTTATTTCATCGATTCCAGAAAGATGAAATAATCGAGCATCTACCTCTCTAATCAGTTTCAAAGCTTCTATTCTATTCTGAGCTGGTGGATACAAAATGATCCTGTGAAATAGGGATTCAAGTGTCGGTCTCAATGAATTCAACGTGCCAACCAAACGAACTAATTCACCAGCGATGCTGTAGATATATCTCGCCACTATTGGTGATGGTGCTCGATTTGTTTTACCGTTGATTCCTCGTGCTCCTCGACCTTCGTCACTATAACCAATCGGTTTTCCTCGAGTTACAATGTCGCTTGATGGAGAACCGAGAAGTTGAATAAGCGCTGGAGATAGAACTTGCCTAGTGAGGATGAGAAAGCATATATTAAATATACATCAGATGTTCTTAGATTGCAATAATTCTCTTAGCGAGAAAAGATTCTGAAAATCTTTTGCAACTTACCAGACCAGGTTGATAAATTCTCTATCTTGCTGGATTACTTTGTTTAGGTTAAACAGCATTATTTGGATCGATTCCAAGTAAAGCGGAAGTGCAACAGTTTGCTGAGATGCCCTGAAATTGAAAGAAGTTGGAAACTAATAGAAGATGTCAAACTATTACAAACAAATTATGTTGCAAGGTCCCTAGTAACTCGTTATGGCAGAAGTGGAAAATGTTGACTTACGAAGCGTAACTTTGCAACTTCATACTGAAATGTCTCAGCAGCAATACTACATCTTGACCCAAAAGTTTACTTGGATCTGGTGTTATAATTCCAAATTCTAAAGAGATCAATATTAAAGATTATGTATTAGTTCTCATTATCAGTTTAATTGGACTTCTTTTGTTAACTAGAAATGAAATAATACTGACGTCTACGAATAATTGTTGATCGATGATTCTATAAAATAGAAAATTGACGTATTGCAAACACTTGAGGATATGGACGTTAACGAGACTATGTATATAACATTAATATAAATGATGTTTTTATTGATGGTGGGTCATAAACAGCACAGAAATGATTTTTTACCTTTCCATCTTGAAGCCTTTGACAAAGTGAACTTAGCATTTGTGTCAACGTTGCACGGCAGGCAGCTTTAGTTTGATTCTGGTGAGCCCTTACAAATGTTTCGATACAAATCTAGAAAAAGTTGTTTGTTTTCTATTAATTTTCACATCCTTTTAAAATCTTTTATGATACAACGTAACAAAGAATATTTACCTCAGCAATTTTAACCAAATAATCTGAATGCACTTCACAAGATTCAGAAGAAGTGATCAATAACAACATCTGAAATGAAGACAAAAACACAATATAAACAGTTGGGAAGTCGCATGTCTTCCTGATTTCTTCTTTCTGATTGGATTATTTTGAAAAAACAGTTACCTTCATGATTTCAACTTGAACTTCATCAGAGAAAGATGGCATCGATACAACAGCATTAAAAAACTGAACTGGAAACTGAGATTCCAGTTTTTCTTGTTGGCTGTTCGAATGAAATCTTTCGTCAGAAACCAGTTTCTATAAACGAAAACCCCTTAAAAGCTTACCTTTGAGATTTTTAGATTACACGATATTACGATGAGAGAAAAAGGCAAGCTATTCTCCTGCTTCCAGGTAAATCCTACGGAAATTCTCACCTGAAGTCCAGTTACAGCTAGTGTGGCAAGTCGTGTTGATCTTGACTCCAACGCAATTTTGAATGGAAGAAAGCATGTTTCCCTTAAATGAAAAAAATTTGTAAACAAAAACAATGGACAATTGTTCTACGTAAAGGAAAATTGTTTGTGGTAATACCTCAGTATGTACGGTTCGATTCTTTTATTATTTGACCAATCATGAAGATAATCTGGAAAAAATTGGGCAAATAAAAGGATCAACAAGATGTATGCAAATGTAAAAGTTGTTCCTACCATCGTGTTGCATCTAGAATAATCTGAATGATCAAGCCACTCATTTTTATTCCATGTCAGTGTCAATAGGCTTTTACGTAGTGACATTCGTCGTTCTTCAAGACCTTACTTTTTGCAGATCTATGTAATGGGATGAAGACTCACCTGATGCAGTCAAACATGCTTCACGAAGACCTTTATATCTTGTGATGTTTCCATCTTGCGTTAATTCAATCAATATATCTTCAATCTTAAATCCAACTTCAGTTACCATTTTCATTTAGTTCTCATTGTAATTTTAAACAAATGAAGATCACATCCAAGACCTGCTATGAAATCAATTTTCGTTTCCAAGTAGTACAAGTAAAACGAATATTTACTATCCTTGATTTTTCTTCAAAAACGATCGAAATTCTTCCCTTAGAAATTTTATGCGCAACAAGAAAAATTTTTACAACCGCGGTTTAACAATGGTTGATCTCTCGAGCATGATAACTGGTAAATTGAATATCAAACATTAAAAATAATGCAGAAAAAAGATCAAATGGTTATGAGCAACGATGGGTGACTGACTTTGCAGCAAATTCAATGGTGCTGCTGCAGAACAACAGAGAAATGAAACTCGTGCAATTCAGGTATCAAAATGGAAGGCGTTTCCATGGAATGAGTATCAAAATGGAAGGCGTTTCCATGGAATGAGTATCAAAGGTATCAAAATGGAAGGCGTTTCCATGGAATGAGTATCAATTTTTTTGACGTATTCTCCTAGTCTTTTTCTTTTTTAACACAAGCAGACATTTTTTTTGTTGGAAAATGGTTCAACTAGATATTAAGATATTAAAGCTTACTTAAGCTTATTAAAGTTTGGAGTTTGGGGGCTCTGTTAGTGATAAAGAACAGTTTGGAGTGACTTTTGTAAATTAGTGTACTGCTTTTACGCCCACCATTTTACATAAGTAAGTCTATTTTGTGGTCGACAAGAAATCCTGTCTATCGTGTTCCTCTTCTTAAGTAGTCGAATCGTATTTTTTCGACAATTTGTAGTAGGAGTAAACTATATTTTTCCTATATTTTTCCATTAGACCTATGGAATCCTTTGATTAGGGGCAAAGACTTTTGAGTCTACTGGGAATTTCAGGGTTCACAGAAAACCTGGAAATCAGAGAATTACCAGGGAATCTGTGTTTCTAATTTGGCAGATAACCATGATTGAACTCAGCCTCCATAAATTAGAAGAAACGTTTTCTGCAGCGGTAACGCTTCTACAGGCAGGATAATGCTGTCCAGGTTCTTCTATTCATGAGAGATAATGTTGAGTAGATGAGAAAAACGAAAATGTCTGTCTCTAAGGATAATCATCCGGAGGGTATTATAATGGGTGGGGGAGGGGAAGGGGGAGGGGAAAATCTTACAGGGAGCAAACCACTTCCGGGGCGATTCTCTGGACTCAAAAGGATTATGATTTAATATAACACATCGTTACATGATCTTTGGAATAAAGTTTACACTTAAGTTTACACCATATAAGAACGTTTTGCAGAAACAGAATGTGTTTTCATTCGATCAAGCATTGCAAAATTATTTTGCTAACATATTTCAAACTCTGGAAAGTTTGTGATCTCAAGGAGTTACAAATAAGCAATTGATGGTAATATTCAGCAGTTGAATTTGAATGGTAATAGTTGAATTGGAGTACACTGAGTTAGCAACGAATTCTGAAGAAGTGTTGATAGTACTCTCTGGTTCAATTTTCAATAAGTTAAGAAACTGTTTATTTTTATTAAAGTTTGAAAACAATGGAATCATTTTCCTTGGTTTCTTCCAATTATTCGTATTGGACGTATTTTCGTCCGCATTCGTACTTCAAATTAATTTCTCGTAAATCTTGATGTGTGAATCCAACTCTTTGTCCCAATAGTTTGTATGGATCGGAAATCGCAGTAATCGTATTTTTTGTAGAATCAATCGCTGCTGCTTTGCTAAAATAAAGTAATAATTAATAACATTTCCGAATAGTAATCCATGTAAGGACCACAATAACTTGTTTTACCTTCCATAATGCATGACTGAGTTATAATCATAACCTTCACCATAAACAAAACCAACACCATAATCCAAGATATCAAATTGTGAATGCCAATCTAAAGAAAAACAACATTAAAAAGTTAACCGCAAATTTCCAACATTCTGCATTTTAGAGGATATACTTTCTCCAAATTAGAGTGTCAGAACTTCACTTACTATCCGGTATATTTTTCCAATCAATTGTAATGTAACGGTCACGGTCTCGTCTAGATTGTTCGTGGAAAAACCCCAGTGCATGCATGATTTCGTGAATGGCTGTACCTTTACTGTAACAGCCTGCCCCCAGGGAAAGACTTTGAGCACTACCTCTTTTTCCGATAAATGACCAGCAACTGAAAATTTGAAAACCATTCCCTTTTAAACATGACAGAGTTTCGTTTACTTGGTTACTAAGAAATCGCTTACCCATTTAAGTCATCTATATGCAAATAATCTTTTTCTGTAGTTCTGTTAATGAGCCGAATACAAGTGAATCGGTTATAATCAGCGATTGCTGCCGTCAAATTTTCTTTAACTGATGCACCTGGATAAAGAAACTCCAATAAGAACTGTTAATTTTATCCTTGTACTACATCTATGTTATTAGTACTCCCCCTAGAAGGCTCATTTTATATAAAATATTACAGATTATAAACTAGACCGACCAATTAATATCTCCCCAAGAGAATTTCGAAAATTTGGGACTTAAACTGAAAATACTTCTGTAATTGTAAAATTTGAAAATTTCCCTGTTGCAAACTAAGCTTAAAATCATTTCAAGAATTTTGAATGTTGTTTGGAACATAGAAATACGAGAGGAGAAAGAGATCTTTTGAAATAAGCCGATACTGATTGCAGGTTGTGTCATTGTTTCATATGTATAGTTTGCATATCTAATGAAGTTTTTATTGTTATATGTTAACACTTAATAACGTTTCTCATTGGATACTTGAAATTTGAAATTTTAAGTTAAGAATAAACCAGAAGCACTAGGGAGCACTTTACGAAGGATACCTAGAACCTTTCAGATCACGTTGTATTTACCGCGTGTATTTAGTAAATTTCGATGTCAGGACTATTCCCCCCTGGAAATTGTCCCCGGATGACCGAAAATGTCATAACGACCGGCTGATGATATTGGGCGGGGGAAAATATAATCAATGGCCAAAAACAAAAATGAAAAAAATGGTGAAGTGACTAATTTTGGAATAGTGACTAACTTTTTCCCCAACTAAATTTAAATCCGACTTTTTTCCCCCGATAAGGTGTCTCTCTATCTATTTACACGATTTTTTTTTTATAAGCAACTTAGAATTTTGGTCAGAACTCGAGTTGCTTATTTTTTAGCCAAAATCTATATCTGAAGTTGCTTAATGGTTGCTTAATTTTCTTAACAAGTTTTAGTGTAAAATACGATAAAAGAAGAACTCAAGAGTGATGACTTTAAAAGCTTAGAACTCAAGATTATTTTTTACCAACATAAGAAAAATATGTATAAAATCTATAAATTCCTAATTAAAAAGCACGTTAAAAATGTTTCTGTGTTCGTCCTCTTCGTTTTCGGCTTCATCTTCATCCTCAATTTCTTCACCTTCATCATCTGATTCAGGTAAAATGTCACCTGGGTTATCCCTTACTTCTTCTGGCATAGGAGTCTCTATAACTTCAACTTGATTGTCAATATCGACAGGAGGTGGAACAAGATAACCAGGCATGCCTTCAGGATTTATCTTATCGTCCTCGCTACCATCAGCCGTAATTAGACATCCTGTTTTCTCAAAGCTCCTGTAAAGCATACGAAGGAATTGCCCATCTTTTGATGTTTTTCGGTAAGCTTCACCCACCCAATTAGTAATCAAAATTCGGCGATCTTTAGCGGATAGTTTACGGTCATCATTACCAAGCCAGAGTTCGATGTTTTCATCATTTTCGAGCCAGATATTTTGTTCTTCTTTAATATGTGATTTAAAAGCTTTTCCTGGTCCAGCGTCAACGGGTTGCCAATAATGTGTCCCATTAGGAACACCAAACCAGACAATACCTTTATGCTGTCGAACTTCTTTCAAAAACTCATCACTAGTTTGGGCTGTAAGGTTATCGCAGAACAGAACATACTCATCAAGGTTATCGACAGCCTTTGAAAGAGTGTTTTTCACCCAATTCACGGAAAACGCTGTATCCGCCCATGCATTTGGTTGCCAGTAAACATCCACATCACTGTCATATGCTGCGAGTTCATCTTGGCTAATCCTTTTTCCAGTACCTCGAAAAATCAATGCCGGCTTCACCATTCCTTCAGGACTGAAACACATTTGAAGGGTAGCTTGTCGCTTATCAAGCCCACTGCCAGGTTGAGCTATCCATACTCTGTGGTCCCTTCGTTCTTTTCCTTTGGCCATTGGAACTTCGTATGTTCGTTTACTTTCTATAACAAACGGGAGCGGAATTTGATCGACATTGATTCTCTTTTTTGGTGAGAACCTGCCCCATTTTATATCGTAAGTGAGTTTTCCACTTCCAGACTTTATCACCTTCTCCCTCAAATTTGAATGCCATTTCATGAGAGTCGGGGCTTGCTTCTTCACATCAACTTGGCGCTTACGTTGAACACATAGCATGCGAATCTTATGTTTCCTTAAAAAATGAGTGATGGTTGACTTCGGCAATTTGTTGGCATTCGGGCTTTGCTGCAGATGAATTTGATTGGCTCGGACATACAACCACTCAAAATTAACTTTAAGTCCCTTTTTTCGTGCTTCGTTGAACTTCTCATACAGTTTGTTAAACAAAGCTTTGTGTTTGTCCCCTCTTCGACACTTCTTGAACAGCATGTTTTTCTTGCTTTCGTTGTAATTTCTGTAGATTTCCTTTTGTTTTGATTTCCATCGTGTTATCATACTTTTATGGACATTGTATTTTCTTGCTACATCCCTACTAAGCATACCATCGTTTAAGTCATTCAGAGCATCAACCTTTTCCTTTAAGGTATAACTCTTCCGTTTGTCAGCAACTTTTGGCAATTCATTAACTTCAACATCCGCAACAAGCTTCTGTAACACCGACTTCACAGTCTTTTCAATATCATCGTACTTTTTCCCATCATTCATTTGATCTAAGCGCATTGACTTTGGCTCTTTATCATGTTCGCCTTGATCCGACAACTTATTTTTGCACCAAAACTCGTGCATCGAAAGAGCTTGCGATGTCTTTAGTGTTTTTTTGCAAACGATACATTCATGCAGGTTCTTTTTCCTTTGGCACTACATTAACCAACTCACCACGATGCGAAATCTTTTTGGTAAAACCAAAGTTGAATAAATTCGTCTGTTTTCTCTTACTCATCGTCTCAGCAGCGTGTCAAACAAATAACATACACAACACTGATTAAAAAACACAACGAAGTTAAAAGTTCAAAACTGTGACGTTCGAATGTGAAAAGAAGACATTGTATTGGGGCAATGACTTGGTGTATCACTATTTTCAAGAACGTAGCAACTGCAATGTAAGCGCCTAACCCTTACTCAGAGCACGAAAGTAATGGGTCTTTTTCATGGTAGTGATACACCAAGTACTTGCCTGTATTGGCGGGCATAAATGAAACTTACGCCCGCTGAAATCTCATTTGAAGGGTAGCTTCATTATTTTTGAGTTATGTAAAAAATCGAGTTGCTTATGTTTGCATTTGTTCAGAACTGAAGTTGCTTAATATTTTTTAAGATCGAGTTCAGTTGCTTATAAACGAGTTGCTTATAAAAAAAAATCGTGTATGTAACGATTTGTTGCTGTTTACGTGCTGTATCTCATGCAAAATTTCGGATTTCGGACCGTCTGGTTATAATCCATTGATAAACACCAGACCCAAAAATCTGTGCTCCATAGTTGGATATTTAGTTGGGCTCCATAGTTGATAGTATTTACGAATACCGGTTTTTAAAGTATATTTAATCAAAAAATATTCCAATTTTTCTTTATAATATTACATGCCTTTTTCGCGAAATATATATATCTACATTTCTGATCCTAAAGTATTTTGCGGAAAATGTTAAATCCTGCTAGGGTTCTAGTTAAGATTTGCGTTGGTATTCCGGTCTAAGATGATATACTAGTGTCTGGATGATGTTATACTAGTGTCTGTATCCAATATAGATGATATACCAGTGTCTCTATCCAATATAGATGATATACCAGCGTCTGTATCCAATACAGATGATATACCAGTGTCTGGATCCAATATAGATGATATACCAGTGTCTGTATCCAATATAGATGATATACCAGTGTCTGGATCCAATACAGATGATATACCAGTGTCTGGATCCAATACAGATGATATACCAGTGTCTGGATTCAATACAGATGATATACCAGTGTCTGTATCCAATACAGATGATATACCAGTGTCTGGATCCAATACAGATGATATACCAGTGTCTGGATCCAATATAGATGATATACCAGTGTCTGGATCCAATACAGATGATATACCAGTGTCTGGATCCAATACAGATGATATACCAGTGTCTCTATCCAATATAGATGATACACCAGTGTCTGGATCCAATACAGATGATATACCAGTGTCTGTATCCAATACAGATGATATACCAGTGTCTGGATCCAATACAGATGATATACCAGTGTCTGGATCCAATACAGATGATATACTAGTGTCTGGATCCAATATAGATGATATACCAGTGTCTCTATCCAATAGAGATGATATAGCAGTGTCTCTATCCAATAGAGATGATATACCAGTGTCTGGATCCAATACAGATGATATACCAGTGTCTGGATCCAATACAGATGATATACCAGTGTCTGGATCCAATACAGATGATATACCAGTGTTTGGATCCAATATAGATGATATACCAGTGTCTGGATGATGATGATATACCAGTGTCTGGATCCAAAATAGATGATATACTAGTGTCTGGATCCGATATAGATGATATACTAGTGTCTGGATCCGATATAAACAACTGAGATAGGAGCATATGACAACATTCAATAAACATTGAATCCTATAATTTACTAGCAGTACATTATAAATGAAGTGCTTGGAAAAGGATTTAATATACATAATACATAATATAGATGATAGCATTTTACAAAATTCTTCTTGTTCTCAAGACACATGTTAATGTTGATGTTAATGTTTTGTACATTAATGTCAGTCTGGACATAGTTACATAATTAGTGATGCTTCTGTGTTCTTTATAAGGACAGTATATATGATATATATAATAATAATATATATAATAGGGGTTTTCAAAAAAGATGAACCTCAAACATTTCCACTTGCTCGAACTCGATCGAGTTTTTTCTTACATGTGTTACATATATCTATTGGATATATCTATTGGGTATATCTACAAGAATAACAAATATCGTCATCAAAATTAAAAACTATCAATTTGATGTCATGAAAATGTCAAGATATAGCAAGAGAAAAAAGATTCTCATCACACTTTAACAACTTATAAGAGAACTACCCATAAAAAGAAAGTTCAAAGTCAAAGGAAGTAAATCTATGATATTACTTCATAATCTTCCGTGACTGGAATGATATTACTTCATAATCTTCCGTGACTGGAATGATATTACTTCATAATCTTCCGTGACTGGAATGATATTACTTCATAATCTTCCGTGACTGGAATGATATTACTTCATAATCTTCCGTGACTGGAATGATATTACTTCATAATCTTCCGTGACTGGAATGATATACTTTCGAATCACGTCAACAAAGTCTTTAATAGATTTTGAATGTATAAGCATTCTTAAAATAACTGTTGTTGAATCGTGTTGTTATGGTTCGGTATTACAAATGGTGTCTTGCCTATTCTCTTCTTCTTCACCAACTAACCAAGTTTGAGTTCGAAAACTTTCAACTCGATTACCTACTACACATGTGTGATTAATTTAAGCCAATCAAGACATCGTTTTACAGGGAAAATCTTTAGTAATTTGATAGGAAAAACCTCTATTTTTCTTGTCAACCGTCGGTAAACTCTGGTGAGATGTAATTATGCGCTTTTGACGCGTCAAAAAGAATGAGGGACGCGGCTATATCCTTTTGTATCGAAAGAACAATAGAAAATTGAATAGAACACCTGAGTGTTGTGATTCTTACAAGCTTTGATCATGGACGTATAAAAAGAGAAGGACTCACAACTAAATTCTACGATATAGTTTTTACGTATTTAAGTATTCAGAATTAACGGGAATTAGTTCAGGACCAAATTTAACTGATCATAGAGTTTAGATTGTCTCAAATTGAAGAAAACAGTAGAAATATACTTAGACGTTGTGATGCAATATATGGTATATAAACCATTCCATCTTTGCTTTTCGGCCATTGATTATAGTTGATGGAAGCTCTCTTTTTTCTTATTTTACCGTCAAGATGTCGTTCTTCTGGCGACAATTTGATGTCAAAACCCGTGAATTCTGATAAGTCATCTAAAGAACAAACTTTTCTCAGTAACAAAAAAATTGAGAAAAAAATCTATCGGTAATTTACTTTTATAAACATTGTTCGAATATTCATTATTATATCAGTAAATTAATACATTTTGAACTTTTCACATTGGAAAAGATAATTTCATCCATGATCGTGAAGTCTGGACAGTCGAATGAATTCCAGTTGTCATAACAATCTGTGTTATCAATCCAGGCTACATGTTTCTTGGAGTTTTCAACACTATTCATCAACGAATCATTTTCTTCAGATACATTTGTGAACGCGTTTATATCATTTGCAGAGTTTTTTGGTTTTATTGGTGCACATGGACAACCATACACTATAATGTTAAAGTAACAAAAACATGTTGGACAGACAATTTTCAGTGTATCGTTAAACGGAAATTATTTGCTAGAAAGTTACAGAACAGAACATTAGATTTTTATGTCACTGCTTGTTAAGGTGTATGACCTACCAAGCCAGATCCTTCAAAATCATAACAAAACTTCTGGATTCTCCAGAAGAGGAATTTCTGTTCATAGTAACAAGTTGAAGAAAGTACAGCAGGGTTTACAATACATATGGTTGATTTTATTGATCATTAGTTATGTTACCCACTTGCATACCTGTCATCAAAATTAACAATCCACACGCAATCGTTGCCATGTTTAACTTTGTTACTTTCACATTCAAATGTTTAAAATAAAAAATTACTGTAAAAAAAGTATTACTTTATTGGCTGGTTTTATATGTTGCACGTAAGATAGGTTATCATTAGATTTGAATAGAACTAAAAGAAAATCGATAGATGTTATCATATATATGTTTAGATATCAACTTGATTTTAGGTTCCAATAATTTATAATGGATCCTTCTGCTATAACGTGAAGAAACAATATGAAATAAAAAAATAAATTAAATCCCATCTAAAAAATCGAGCCAATCCTTTATCGAGCAATTTTGCTGTGCTTGAAAACGAACTGAAACATTGACTCGAAAGTGTCTTGGAAACGGCTTCTAAGATGAAAGGTACCAATACTTTTTCTTCTGCCGCTGCAATTGCCAGAGTCGATGTTTCAGTTCGTTTGCAAACACAGCAAAATGGCACTAATCAAAGGCTTATATATTTATGTAAGTGACACAACGTTAAAAGCAATTTCGATATTTTGAATCCTGAAATCCATTGTAAGGGGTAGTAATTTCAAATTGTTAAGTTGTCCATTAAACTAAAACTTCAAGTTCATCTCGGATGCGTTGTTTGAATATGAATAAATTTTCATGGGACAAAAGAGAATATTCTTATGAAAGATTTAAATAGATAAGCTGAGATTGTGTATTATTATGACATGAGTAACTCTATGACGTGCGATTTGTGGCAAAAATAAACAAGAGCCAAGAGGCGCGAAGACGGTTGCAATAGCCCGTCTGTGGCCATTGCATAATTTATGTTTTCTTAAAGTTTTTCTGCCAAAACTACCAAAAATTGCCACGCGTATGAAACAAAAGAAATTAACAAACGGAATGGAAATTAAGATAAAAACTAGAAGCCGGGGGCTTGAAGGTCAGTGCGTTTAGACGTGTCAAGTTTAAACAAGAAAATTTTCGTATCACCTAGTTAGTGTCAGGCCTTCACCACTAAATCTTACTCGGTCTAGGCGGTCATCAAAAGACAACGTTTCGTTATAGTCCATTTCCCAGTGTTAATATGCAGTCTAAATCCCATTGCGACCAAAAATGCAAATTCATTATAACTGAATAGCAAATGGACTATAATGCATTGCATGCGCAGTTTCCCAGCAGATTCATCAAAACGAATATTGCCTTCACTAAATGATCAGCAAACTATTTTTGCAGGAAAAAAAGGACCAGGATTCAATTCAATATCGCCGGCCATAATCATACTGACACAATGAAGTAAAGTATAAAACATTGGAATACCACTTAGAAAAGAACAAGCCATCTTCGAGTTCCCTGCATAATTACTAAAAACCTTTGTATTAGAAACCTGGCAGAATTTAGTAGCATAATAATTGCCAATTGCTACGCGATATGCTTCAATGGAGATCATTGCTAGGAGGGAGGAGACAATAAGGAGACAATAAAAACAACTGACCGTTTATCGTTTATTAATATCTTTGATCACACTATTTATTTGAGTTTCGAGCTTTGAGTTAAGAGTTTTGAGCTACGTGTTACGAGTTTTGAGCAACGTGTTACGAGTTTGAGCTAAGCTTTGGTGTTCACCTCAGTGAACTTTAGTTTCCACCAAATAAGGTGGCCCTCCCTCAAAGGAGGTGGCAGTTCTTTGCCAGGGATTTGAATTCCTAAAAATAAATGCAATAGTTAGGTAAAAACAGTGTTTTCCCAACACATTGATTTCATCATAAATCTCACTAAAAACAATAAAAAATGCAAGCTGGTGAAGTACAATCAGAGCAAAATTACATGCAAATTTTAAGGTAGTTTTCCAAGATTTTGCGAAATTTATTTTTGCGATCAGTGTCTTTGATTGTGTTTATTCTGTGTTATTATTTGTCACGAGCGAGTTTAAGTGTTTTTTTGATATTGATAATATATCTCAAACTTTTCAAACAGTTGAAATGAAATTTTTTTTTAAGCTTTTACAACCATCATGTAAAAATATTTGAAACTTTCCGAATATTGCGACATTTATTTTTGCAATTTCAGTAAATTTAAGATTCTTTTCTGGGGATGATGATGATGCTATTTTTGCGATAATTGATCATGGTATTTTATCAGGAGGTGGTCAGTTGGATGAATACTTCACCTGCTGATGATATACCTACTGACTCTTCTAGTGCGTCGTTTTCTTGTGAGCAATGTCACAAAGACTGCGACTACTTCGGCTGCTAAAACTGCGGAGGAAAACTGCGCCCATTACTACCATTACGCCCATTGGTTTTAAAGAAGATCATGGAAAAAAGTATTTATAAACTTGTTGACTTGCTATCCTGAATGTATGTTACTAGAAATACAGTTATGTTGTTGGGTCCTTGGACATGGTTAATCGAACCTATGCTCACTTAAGAGACTCCATATCATGATTTGATGGAGATGCTGGAAGGTTTTATCCTAGACTGGATCCTTGATGATTTTATAGATGTGTTTCAGATGAGGCTGAACATTTGTTTCCAGGACTCAGTAGAAGATGCTCAGTGATCTTGGGTTTTCAAATCGGAAATCATGTTTTGGCACACTTAACTGGTGGAAGTGTTAAGAAGGACACACTTGATTTTAGCTCCAAGGATAGCGAAACATTTACTATAAAAAAATCTATAATCACTTATTTGAGTGGTTTTGTTTTTGGTACATGCATCGGCAAATTCGTTTTAAAAAATCACCATCTGTTTATCATCAACAGTGTTTGTCAATTCTCCTTGCTGGTAAATTTCAGGACAGGGGCTGTTTACAAAAGTACGAAGTGGTTAACACTCGTGATCGAAATGGACTTTGGAAAGTAACAGCAGATGTTATTAATATTTTTACTGTTGTTGAATTTACTTTTCAAATGCTTACCAAGAAGTGTGTTACCACAATTGACAACAAGGAAATTCTTAAGCACTTGATAAAAGATTCTTACATTCTTGCATTGTTTTCAAAAGTAAGGAGTAAAACTGATCATGTCATGAAGAAAGAAGTGTCGATGAATTTGCTTGAAGATCTGGTGATGAAAAGATAAACAACAACTTCACAAGACCAGATCAAAATCATTGCGAACAGATCTTAAAAAGAAGCCATTGAACTTGGATAGTCAAGGATACTGAAGTGTTCCAAAAAACAGCTATTTTTATAGCTACACATCTCATAAAAACATTTTGGTTATTGTCGTTAATGACACTGTTTTTTATCTCACCCCCTCCACACTCCTCTTCCACTTTTTGAGAAATGCTTGGTATATTTTAGTTACGGAATCTGACTTGGAATGTAAATCTATATGACCTATTACTAGGTAATAAAAAAATCTATATGGCCTATTACTAGGTAATAAAAAAAGGCAGAGATTCTTAATAACGAACTAGGAATAGGTATATAATATCAAATATCTGAAACCTCAATTTTATTACTTGAATCTACACTAAAAAATGAAGTGTGTGCTGCATGAACATTTCTTGTCAACAACAGCAATTTTTGTATATACATATTTCTAGCTGAGACTGGCTATGTATAATTTTCTGTGTCTGGTGTCTTGAATGTTTATATATCATTGTAGGATGCCACAGGATCAAGGAAATCCTAATCTTCTTAATTGTTTCTCATCAAAATGGTGTTCACAGATATGTATACCCATTTTCTGAATTTGCTCCCTCAGAGACTTATGACAAAGAGAGTCAAGACCGTTTGAGTTTGATACTTCGAAATTACTTTGCTTCGTATACAAACTTTTTTTCTCATTTTTGTGTGACATTCGATTTATTATTAAAAATAGAAAAAATGCAATGCAATGATTTCCCTTATTATTTGTCCAAGCACAACACCTAGCAGTTTTTTTAACGTGACACTTGCTTGCTTTCTTTTTACTTTTCGTTTATTTGTTTACTTTTTACACTACCATTTTGTAACCTATGACGCAAACCTCTCAGTACGCCTCTGTACCGATTCCCTCGAGAAACGCATCTAAGCCAATCAGAAGCTCTCATTTGGCTGTACTGTCACTTTTCATAACGGTTTCCAGGCAATAAAGAACTGTACTGTTCGTCCCCTCGTGGAATACGAAATATAGGTATTCCTTGTGTATTTCCTTGCGTAAAGTAGAGTAGCCATATATGGAGCAATTTGTACCTGGTATACTGAGTTAAATTGGTAAAATTTAAAAAAATTGAACTTCCCCGCCTGATGAAATGTTTTTCTATGCATAAAAAAACATGGGTTCTAGTTTTTCACGGCACTTGACTTATTCACAATAAACGGCCCGAATCGGCCCTGTTTCCAGACTATTCTTTTTCTTGTGACTATATGGTTTAAAAATGTTTTATTAACAAGCTCAAACTTTCGAGAAATCCGTTTGGAAATCTGTTTTGCTTTTATTATTTAATGATGTTCACGTGTGTTTGATGGTGCAGACAAAAGAATTTTCCATGTGAACACGTGTTCTATATTTTGTATAAGATTTTTTGATGGTTCCGAATTACCCTTCAAGAAAGTGTGTTCAGCCCATCTCTTTACGTTTTTCATCATTTCTCCAACGTATGTCTCCCCACAGGTGCACTCTCCGAAATAACGACGTACGGATATGGATTCACACTCTTCAGCTTGAATAAACTGAATAAAGTGTGAGAAAACGCAAGCAAAACGTTGTTGATGAACGGTAATATAGTGATATAGTAAATAGTATAGTTTCTTTGCTTACTGCATGAATAACGAAGACAAAAATCGCAAAACTTTTCTGTCCGAAAGTGTGGAAAGTACCGTTACCATTAATAAGCTATTGTGTTAATGTCACGAGGCCATATATTTTCACAGCAGCTGTGTCCTCCCAAAAGAATCTTTGCAAATGTATCTTTCTATTAATTAAGGTGTAAATGTATCTTTCTATTAATTAATTAAGGTGTAAAGTGGGACTTACGTTTTTCTTCGACCAAGCTGTGATTTACCAATCGACAATCATTTGTGATACAGTTTTATATAATGAGTTACGGAAAAAAATTGTATAAAAACTTGAATCTTTGAAAAAAAATTTTGTTGTACTGACGATGGTGGAAGTTACCACCGAAAGCTTTACAGATATACAAGAATGAGTTGATAAATTTGTGTCGTTTTTCTTTTCCTTCATATCACCTGTGATTTATTTTTTATGTATTTATTAAATTTATTAAATTATTATTTATTAAATTATTTATTTAAATGGTTTAATAATTACAAGAAGAGTGACAAACATGAACGTTATCGATCGACTAATCGGATGAAGAAATAAAAAATTCTTCATTTATCAAAGTTGAATCTTCAGACGAAGAAGCAGAAAAAGCAGTGTCTCGATCTGATGACAAAGTGTTGGTAGTGAAAAGGTGACGGTCACTACTTAATGAGATGTTTTGCTGAACAATTTAATGAAGACAGTAATTCAGTTATACGAAAATTAAAACATGGCATTACTATGAATATAACATATTGCGCAGAATAGAGTACATTGGATGCGCGAGAAGTGTTATCTGATAAATACGTAAAGGAAATGCAATACAACACTACGGCCGATTTGGTGGAGTAGTAATTCACACCACTAATCTCGCCGACCCGCGATTTTATTGGCCGTCAGTTTCCAATACATATAAATTTATTCAAGCAGGGTGATCATTATGACGTGTTAGTCGCGCATAACAAGAATAATGTTGATGAACAAAAACAAAATGGAAAATTTGTCTCACAATAAAATAATGGATAATGGATAATTATTGATGAATTGGGTAGTTGCAGGGTTTAGTATAACCCCACTGTTAACCAGCAAAAGAAAAATAAATTTTAACAAGCGAAAGAAACATATTTTTTTAACCGAAAAATGCATATTCAGCATATTTAAACAAGGGACAAAAATGGGCATAAGCGAAAAAGTAGTATATTTAACAAGCGAAAAGTACACACTTTTGATAAGCGAAAAAATGCATATTTTGGTTTAAATAGAATAATTTCACACGTCATACTGGCTTCATTTTATATGTTGGAAAAACAAATTTATATTCTAAATTCCTTACGGTGTTAAAATTTTCTTTCAGGGATGAGTATTATTATTTCAAATATATAAAAAGAATAAAAAATATTTCATAGAAATTTCTATACCAACAGTGCCGTACCAGCTCTCCGCTCCTAACTCCAACATCGTGAAAATATCAATTGGGAGAAGAAAAACAAATTTTGTTTCGTTTTTTTTTTAAATTTATCCCTGTTCAAAATTCATTTCTTCATTCAAATGTTTGTTGGTGACATTTAAGCGATGTTAGGAATCAATCAAAACATTCTACTGAAATTGATGGATAAGAAATCAAGGTAATATTAAATAAAAAGAAAGCCAAACTGAAAGAAAAGTTTCCTAAACTTAACTGTGCTATGGTCACATATTTTTCTATCTAAAACACAGCCTTGAAAAGATTGGAAACCTATCTGCGATCAGCCATGTACGATGACAGGCTCTTTCATATTTTCTTCATCCATGTACATAAACATATGGCTGGTAATCTTATTGAAGTCACCAACCGATTTGTAGGCATTAATCACTGCAGGAAGTGAATGTTTGGCACGTTCAGTCAACACGTATTGCCACGAGAATTTTAGTGTTTACTAGCATTCAAACTGTTTCATCTGTTATCGGGGATAAAAATCGGATTTTAATGACCAATTTTTTACCCGACCATTTTTAAACCCTACTTTCTTTTCCCCAACAAATATTTATTTGATTTTTGACTGACTCTTTTCACGGGAGAATATAATTCCCGATCTTATGTAGTCGGACTTGCCTGCTATAATCAGGGATGTTATCGTACTATTTTTAGAAAACTGAAAGTGCCATAAACTCGAAGGTAAAGGGGTAAAGTGACTAATTTTGGAAAAGTGACTAAATGTTTCCCCGACTAAATTTAAACTCAACTGTTTCTTTTATCCCCGAGGTAATAAATGGTCCAGATGGTCGTTAGATGGTCGTTGCTTAAACAATTTGTTTTTTTGTATTTGTAAACGTTCTTTACTTCACGATTACTTGAAACGATAAACTGTTAAAAAATAAAATATTAAATCCTGTCTGGATTTCTTTCATCTTCCGTGCATTTTAAACCGTGTGAATGATTGATCAGTTAAGGGGAACACCCCTCTAAAATGTCAAAAAAGTGAGAGGTGAGATTTTATGTTTGAAAGAAACCACAAGGTTTGGCGATATTTTTCCACATGATTTTTGTGTCTCGCTAGCTTACTGTTCACCACAAGCATTCTATAATCAAATAAGCATAAATATGACTAAACTTTCTGTGCGCGCCCATATTTTTGATTTAAAGGTATATAAAAGTATTCACCACGAAGTAGCTTAAATCTAACCACGAAGTAGATTAACTGTGAAAGCCAGGCTTCAAAAATTTCTTCCTCGCCCAACCATGGTGGGCGACAAGGTTAAGCATATTACATTTTTGTTTTTTTTCATATTGTGTCCCTGTTAGGGTTAGGTTACACTATGCATCGTCAGTGGACACAAAGTGAAAACACTGAGATAGATATCAAAAATATTGAAGTAAATGTTCACATGTGATCCCATACTTTTGTTGATCAGCTGTTCGGTTCGTTATTCTGTGACTTCAATTTTAGTGCCAATTTTAGTGCCTAAATTCATTCATTCCGGAAAAATTTCTTATTTTATTTGAGCGTCATTGTTCCTCTTTGGCTGCCCAAATAAGCAACTACCTCGTGCTTACGCAAACTTCAACGTGGTTTGGCGAGATAAAAAATATGAGGGTAAAAATAGAAATTTCTATACCAAGGTCATTTGTTTGAGATGGAAATCCCTAATATTTGAACATGTTCCTATTTTTAACTTTTACAAATACTTATTCTTAATTCTCTTAGTTTTCTTTTATTATTCGGAAGTATTATTTTCGTCTGTGTGGATAAATGGTAAAAAAATTTCAGATTTGAAGAGAATAAATTCCAACATGTACCGCGATCTTCATTTTCTGCTAGCTCGTAAGCTGGTTGTTTTCGAGAGAAAGATCACCTCCTCAATCTTTAGAATCTTTAGAATCGGTCTTAACACAACAGTCTCATATATGTCAGCAATTTTTAGTAAAAATGTTAAGGGAAGCATATTTTGTCCCGCCTCTAATATAAACAGTCCCTAAAAATGAAAGATGGTTGTTATTTAGATTTGACGAGCGATTAGTATCACTCAAAAACATTTCCAACTTTTAAACGGATTTTTCTTCTCCTCCCTGGTGTTGAAACTTTCCAGAAAGTAAAGATTGTTATATATTATTTATTTTAGAAAAAGAATCGGGATTTATTTTCTTATCTTTTTAAAGATATCAGGATTTTTCAAAAGGTACATAAGTTGAAGTGAATCAAAACATTCTCAAAAATGCCACAAATCCAATGAAACGCGTAACACAAATCCAATGAAACGCGTAACACGGTTATATTTCTTATTTATGAACAATAGAAATTTGAATAGAACTCGAGAAAAAAGTTACCATTGTCTCCTTTTCTTTATCCTCCGAGATGATATTGAACTTAAGCCTGGTTCTGATATATCCCGATCGTCTGCAATCTGAGCAAGTCGGCGATCGTCGCAAATGATCTGCGACCGTCCCAGACGATCGTGATCGTCCCCTGTTAGCTGTTGCACCAGGTACTATTTTACAACTTCGTTTCCAGGTTTTCCACATTTTTGACGAATCGATGCGTAAAAATAGGGTAAGGAAAATTAGGAATGAAACTTTTTTGGATAAAAACAACAAATTAGCGCCAAAATTTTTGAATACTGAAGAAAAGAAGGAAGCCAGAAGTACATCAAAGGACAGGTTTATGTTCTTGCAAGGCCAGTTCGTAACTCTTCTTGGAATTATGAAAAAAATCATTAACATGAGAACAACTCGCAGAAATGAAATGTCCGAAAAAGAAGATTTTGGATGAGGAGATTCTTACAACAGCTTGAACAGTTCCATACTCTCTTTCGCGAGTTACGTATTCATGACAGAGAATATCTTTACAGGTAGGTGATTATGAGCAACTGTTGTTTTGCTTGCTAGGTTGAGATTTGCTGTGACACATGATTATCTATTCTATAGGTATACGCGCATGAGCCCGGAGAGGTTCAATAATCTGCTGAAAATGGTTGATCCAAAGATAGTGAAGAAACCCTGTAGAAGCCGGGAGCCTATCAGTTCAGCTGAAAGATTATTGATCACACTACATTATTTGGCGACTCGCAGCAATCGCAGGCATTTAATTTTAGAGTTGTTCGCAGCATGTGATACATGTAGAGGTTTTGGTCGTCACTGAGCGAAAAGTGTCTCAAAGGTCCAATTTCCAAAGCTCAATGGAAAAACATAGCTGGTGAAATGTTTGATATGGATGATGATTGATCAGATGGCTCATTTTGTATCTTGAAAGAACATCAATTTTTTGCTTCACACGATCTGGAATATTTCCGTTGTTGCTCTGGTCTTAACGAACGTAATTAGCCACCGCAGGTGTTCTTACCTGGGATCTAGCACAACATCATCTCTCCCAGCACCAGATTAGATGAACCACATGTTAGATGAACCACATGTTAGATGAATCACATGTTAGATGAACCGCATATTAGATGAACCACATGCTAGGGTAAATTTTTTATTCCCCTTGAAAAATAACATTGTTAACTAAATAGAAAAATTCAAACTTCAAAAATATCACACGAACAGCGATATTGGTTTTGTTCATAAAACAAAAATAAATGCAATATATATAAAATATTAAATTAAGAATTAATTTGTAAATATGAAAAAATATGAAAAGACAAAGGAAAAATACATTAAAAGCAAACCTACTTTACGAGCACTATCCATTGATGAGGTTTTAAATTAAATACAAATAAAATTTAAGTAACAGAAATTACAATCCTTATATCAAAAATCAGTAAAAAAAAGTACGTGTGAACACAGCTTTTACATCCAATTAACAGCGGGAAAACCACGTGTTTTGTTACATTTGAAATTGGGAATCATTTGTTTCTTCAGGACTTCCAATGATTAGACGTTGCGAGTAGCAACTAATTGGATTTAATGAAATGTTCATGCAGAAAATATTTGCTTGAATTATTAATGTTAGAATACAATCCTAGATTAACTCTAAGCTAATGTAGCACTTTGGACTTCTTTTGGCGTTGGGCCATAACCAGAGGTTGGTCCATAAACGCTCCACACCCATTGTATATACGTCTGAACACTTCTTGGTTCTGGTCTGGGCATGCGCACCATATCTTCAGTATCAAGAAGAATCGGGATGTTTTTGCATTCTCTAGAAGAAAAAAGAATCAAGTTTCATTCTTCTAAAAATACCATTTCATATATTCGTGCCGTAGCCCTTTTGTGTGAGAAGAAATTTTCGCGAAATATTTCAAAAAAGCTTAATTGCGAAAATAAATTTCTCGAAAAAATTTTTACTAAATTTTACTAGCGAAAACGCATTTTTAACAATCAATTTTTCATTTTAAAATAATTATATTATTGATTTCCTTAAAAAACCCTTGTCATAGTTTTCGAAACAAAGAAAATGGTATAAAAAAAATTACATTTTTCGTCCACCTCCCTTCTCATTTTCCCGTGATCATTGAAATATGTCATTTAAAAATAATCGGGTATTCCAACGTTAGCTCCAAAACCCATTTTCAAAATTAACTTATATTAAGAAATGAACGTCGTAAAACAATTTTCTCTGAGGCATCGAAGCACTCATTTTGAAAACGAGGCGGTCAAAGTTCCACCAGAATCACCTTGAAACATCGATTTCACAGGATGTTCTCATTAGTGAAATTTCGTCAAAAGTTGATAGCGCATAAATTGTAAGGTTAACTTTTATTTATTTCAGGTTTAATATCTCTTGTCTTATATGTCATTATTGTAAATCTTTATTTAAAAAATCCAAGTTTCCAGAGAAACGGAGTGAAATGAAAACATTTTTATGAAAATGACAACATGTACTTACAAGCCTGTTTTAAATGCTAAGTCAAAATTATATCGCTTGTTTTCTGGTTTCAACTCATTGAAATCAAATGCGTCTGGATTGAACTTGTGTATTAAGGCACAAAATACCATGCCATCATTCCAACTGCCACTAAAGTTTTTTACTGTCACAGGATAATCTCGTACCATTTCTTGCACCCAATCTAAAACGATGCTTCCAATTGACATGGTTCTTCTCACAGGCTTCTTCTTTTCACGTTTCTTCATGCATGGTCTGTACAAATAAACAAAGATTCACATTGTATGTACAAATTGTTTCTTGAACATATATATGAATGAAGAACCAACTCACGCAGCATGTTTTATCTTTTCACTGTCCGGTTTTCCTTCTCCTTCATTTTTTTGTTCTTCTTTTTTCGGTTCAGGCTTCTTCTGTTCTTCCACTTTTGGTGCAGCAGTTTCAGGCTTCTTCTGTTCTTCCACTTTTGGTGGAGCAGTTTCAACCGATGAAAGACGTTTTCTATTTTCTTCTTGCGCTTTTCTCTTTTCGATATCTTTCTTTTCTTGTTCTTGTGCTTGCCGAAAAAATGCCATTCTATCAGCTACAGATTGTCGCTTTAAATCAGGTGCCGGAGACGCTGCCTCGTTTTTACGCACCATTCTGGGTGAAGAATGCGGTGATGATCTGGGGGACGTTCTGGGAGAAGTCGATCTTAGACCATTATTTTGGCTAAAGGAATGGAAGGGTATTAGAAGCATTACAAAATCAAATTATATAAAAAGATATCAGATATGAGATACATTTAACCACTTGATTTTACCTTACGGAAAGTCGGTTGGTTGATGCTTGGTTTCCATTCGTTTCGGATTCCTAAAACATTTCAATACAAGTATAAACAACAAAACTTTATGAAAGATGTTGAAACTACTTTTACTAATATCTGTCTTGAATTTTTATTTTAATAAAACATGACTTAACGGGTACTAGGAGAATCCTGCAACACCCCCGGAAGATTAATCTTTGTCAAATTTTCGTGTCAGGGATTCAACCCAGAGAATTGACCAAACTAGCTGACCCAACATCACCGTGGAATATTTCCAATGATCGTACCGTCCCTAACTCTGAATGTATCTAACCCTAATATTTACAAACAATAGATCTTTCCCGGATTTCTGTTTAAACACCGTGTTATGGCAACAACTATGGCCTCGTTTTTCTGGTCTTAATTGCTTTTTATTATTCTACTGGGGAATTGGAATAATAAGTGACTATTGCTTGGTAATAACGCTATGAAATTAATAAAACAATAAAATGCATAGAAACGAGGCGAAACTTGATAACTAAGCATTAACACGGTGTTTAAACAGAAATTCGGGAAGGTGTATTTTATGATAAGAAATTTGAGAAGGATTTTCGGGTAGGAATTCTCCTGTTATCTCGTGTTACTTGTGACGTCACGAGCGTCACTCATATTTCTGTGCGATATTTGTCAATGCTCACGTGTACGTTTGTCAATGCTCACGTGTACGTTTGTTTTATTTTTCAAGAAGAACTTTTATTTTACTCATCTCACTGTTCTTCACGTTCAGCACTTCCTCTCAAATTTAATTTTATGATCAAATTTATCATCCCTAAAAAAGTTTTTCGTTTTTAGAAAAATACTTTTAACATTATGCTTCACTACATATATGTTACAATAGCAAGGACTTTATTGTCATATTATTTTTACCTGTGAGTCATGTGAGTCATGTGAGTCATGTGAATCATGTACGACATTGGTACCTGATGTTGATTGACTCACACTTTTTGGAGAAGCATCATTAAGAGCAGTTGAGTTTGCTTGAATGTTTTTAAAAGAATTTTGTTCTTGACCTTTCATTGAACGTAGGTAGGTTGGGGCTACTTTCATGGAAACAGCTCGCCGAAGTCCTGTGGACAGTTGCATTTTATCCATACTTGCGTTTTCAAATTTCTTCCTATTTTCGAAAATCCTTTGATTGTATTTGTTGAAACTGCTTGCTTGTTGTTTTGTTGCTGGATTAAAAACGTCGGAACTTCTCGAGAATTGATCTGTTACGGATGATGACCTGTTCAAGTCCTTTTGCGTATAACTGATACCAATCTCTGCTTTTTCTTCAATACTGTTTTCGCGTTTATTTTTGTTTGTTAATACTGATGTAGTATATTTATTCCAACTTGACTTTCTTTGTGGATATGCCTTATTCAAGATGGATTCAGACGGTGGGTGGACCTTTCCAGTGTGTCTCTCAATTGAGTAGGTTTTAGTTGGGGCGGAGGTCACTGCTCGTAAGTCTTGTTTTGGCGGTGCGACTGTTGGCGTGTATTTATTGTAGGAAAATTTATTTTCTCCGATAGGTTTTGGTTTTTCATCCTCATCTTTCTTTTTGAGGTATGATGTTCCAAAATTAAAGGGACTTGGACCAGCCTGTGTTTGTGCAAAACAGAGTTAACGTGCGTTAAACATCGTATTTATATAGAAAAATGAAGAAATTAGTAAAAAGTCAGCGTTTCAGGTAGTGCAGTGTTGTAAATTTAATTCTGTAAAAATATAATGGTGGGATAGCAGCGGCGGATCTAGAGGGTATGTCGAAATTTGTGGTGGAGGATGTTGTGATACAAACAAAACAGAAATTATGTGCTCCTCCACAATTTTCGACATACCTCTGGATCCGTCAATGTATAGAGAAATATAGTAATTTCTTAATTTGAACGCATATGTTCTTGAGAAAGTTCCATTCAGTGATCGATTGACTTTATGCCTTGGGTTTTGATATTTTCAAAAGCAAAGCAACAAAAAAAGAAGATTTTCGAAAGAAATTCTTAAAGAAGTAACATTCACTAAACTATTCTAAAGAAACAACATTCACATATTGAAATGGGAGGCTAGCTACTGATGCGCGAAATTAGCTTTCCCTACGCAGAACTTATAAGGGCGTGAAAGTTTCCGTAATCAACGTATCTGATAAAGTGTTGTGTTTCATATAAAGTGCAACAAAATAAAGAGTAAACGGATAAACAAAGTGCATGCTGGTCACTAGTCCAGGTTGTTTGTCCTTGTTATATAGTGTATATTGCTTTATCTATATTTACTTATTATCAAGACTTTCACCTTGATATTTTTATTATTAGTTTAATTTTGTTCATCTATTATTTATCTTTGTTATTTATCTTTATTATTTATCTTTATTATTTATCTTACTTTTGTATTGTAAAGTTTTTAAAATAGGCAGAGGAGTAGAGGAGTTTATATCAAAGATGGCGCTTAACATGTTTCATAGGATATATTTTATAGGCTTCTCTCAACGATATTCAATTCAACTGCAATACAAAGAGATCTATCGATTATGAATTAAAATATTTTTAAAAAACATGAACCGATTATCGGATTATCGGATCCCTTAATAGAATTATTTCTCCCTTCCTTACAATTTCGTGACAATGTTTCATTGTGGCCTGCTACACCATAAACAAGTTTTTGTATTTATAAAATTACAAAACGACAAAGAAAAACACAAATTTGAAATATTCCAATAACTGGTTAATGGAGAAAAGTCCTTAAAAATTCTTACTGGCGGCTGGAACTTTTTCAGGGAGAACGGTTTAGCTGTACGGTTCGTAGACCATGTAGCTGCTCTTGCCAAACCAGGGCTTGAAGTCTTGTTAGTCAATTCTGGTTTATGTGTGCCATTGGACGTTTTCAGTGGACTGCTGACGACTAATGTTGGGGATTTTACCTCTGATTTTTCCTCTGATATTTGTTTGCGATTGGCGTTGTTTCCAATGATAACATCTTGTGATACTTGCACTTTATTTAGACTGACATCGTTTGTCCCTTTATCTGCAGCTAATGCTTTCAAATGGGCAGCTCTTCGGGCGCGTCTTTCAGCACGTGCTTCAGCCGACTTTAGAACTGAATCTTTGTTATCACTATCAACTGCAGTGCTGACAGAGTTATTATTTGTATCAGCTTCTGAAGAGTGAATTCTTGCACGGATTGATACTGACATTTCTCCTTGAAAAACACTTTCGAGATTATTATTCTTGTCACTGGTAAACTTTTCGCTATTTTTATCCGATGAAATATGTTCTATGTCTTTTGCTATGCTCTTAGTTTCAGTGATCTGAGAGTTTTTGTAGCTTGAGGTATCCTGTTGCTTTAGAACAGAATTTTTTTGTACATTTCTGGAGTTATTGAGTATGTTTTTCTCTTTCGTTGCCGTATCTTTTCCAGATGGATGTTCAAAAAGTTTTTGTCTCACTTCTCTGAGCTGTAAACGTAATTGTTTTCTTTCAGTTAAACTATCTGCAACTTCAAGCTAAAATAAACAAAGAAAATTATTAATAATGATCTTGTTCGACGTCATTGATGAAATTTTAACGTTCCAATTGTTTTTATAGGCAAAGCCCAATCTTTTGTTCTGTTTTATTATTTTTACAATTATTGTTAACTTATTTAGTAAAAAAGGTCATACTTTCCAATGCAGTGAGAGACACTGATGTGGACCTACTAAAATAAGTAGTCGCCAGAATATTTCTCAGGCTTGGTATCAGAAGCATATCTCAGTCAAAATTTGTGGAGGAGATTAAGACTGAAATGAATGATCTTAACGTTGGACTCCTCCACTTTTTTTGACTGACCCTGAATACGCCTATATGGGTATCACAATTGAATTAAGACTGTGATTAAGGAAAAGTGTGGCTAGACTGGACACGATTGTCAACCTTTCGTTCTCACAGATTTTTATTTATTTAAATTAAATTTTTTATTTATATTTTTAATTAAATTTAAATGCATTGGTTTCCAACCATTTCTATACACACTTTTTTGTATAGATAAGAACCTTTATACGAGGCTCAATTTCACTCAATTGTAAACACCACATACGGACCACCCTAGATTTAAAATCATGAAAAAAGTTTCACTGTCCCTTATACTTACTCCTGGAAGACAGGTACAAAATAGCAAAGTAGGCTCAAAACGCCAAAAAAATAATCCCCAATGAACCTGGACTACTGGTGCTTCTAAAAAACTTTCCAGAAAGAAACACATTCTATCTACAGAAAGAAACACTTTCTATCTACAAATGGCGTCAATACTTGATTGCTTGATCGGTGATTTTTGCAGATACATCTCTAGATTAAATGTTTTATGATGAATTCCATGTCTATAACCGAACCCTCGCATATAAGTGGTAGGTATATTTTGTGGTTTTTGAACTTCAACTCTTGTTTATTTTCAACTAAGAGATTGCTTCTTTTTTTGTTAAAAAAGGTAATTCAAACTAAAGAGTGGGAATTGTTTTGAGTTTCGATTTTTCACACATTTACAACCATGAGCATCAATCGTTTGATGTTTAAATGATTTCTTTTCAAATAATTAATTAACAATTCTCCTATATCTTCATCGAAATGATATTCATCAAAAATTTAATCCGGAAAATATAAAACCCAGCATGCAAGAATTGTTAATATCAAAACATCTCTGCCTACAGTAACGTTAAATATGTAATGAAATTTGGGGTTTTCAAAATTAATAAGTAATTTGAAGGTAAGAGCACTGCGCTCCGCGCTCTATGCATTCTTTTTGCTCATTTTCATATGAAGTCTAATGAAGATCAAAATATGTCATTACTTGAATGAAATCCCAGTTACTTGTCGAAAAGAAGGATTTTATTCCAAAATGAAAGCTTACATTATGAACAGCAGAACAACTTTCTTCTGTTTGTGTGATTTTATAGATTTTTTAAACAAACCAAGTTTGTAAAACAGTATTTGATCAACATATGACAACTATTTGTGAAGATATGATTTGATTCAAACACAATAGATTTTTTAACAAAGAAAACAGAAAATATATCGATAAAAATTCGTTTGATCCACCTCTGTCTTCAAGCATTTTGTTTGTTTAAGTAAGAGCTAATTTCAAGTAGTTGTTCTCTTCAAAAAATCTCGGAAACTCGATATTCTGTATTTTATTAGCTTGTATGCCATGCCATCCTTAACAATGTTATATAAAAACCTATTGACATATTTAGTACAAACATTCTGCAGAATATTCACCAAAGTAAGCCAACTAAGTGCATCCATCGCTTATGGGATTAACATGGAAAACAATTTTTAATCGAATCACAAATCAAAAACATGAAAAGATTTAAAATGGATCCATGTATACAGGATAGAACATTTGATGACTCAGACAAACACTTCGCAGTGGAAATTTTCTTGAAGTTAACTTGGTGCGGAAATTTCTTAAAGCTTGTGTAACATTTAGGAGTTCTAAATCTGAAAATGACGGATTTAATTGAAAGTAATTAAATCCATTAATGAACAAAGTAGTTGAAAAGATTGCCCCAATTTTGTAAAATCGAGAAAAGTCAGATGTTACGATAATTCAATCAAAAATCACATGTTAATATTAATATTTGAAACTGATATAAACGATTATGAAATTAAAAATGATTGCAATTTTTAAGCAATGGAATGTAAACAAAGACTTAATTATATGAAATCCTGTGTTATCATAGATTTAATTGTCAAACCTCCTTTTATCATTGCGGAGTTTTCATGTTAATGAATAGATTTCAATTTATTAAGATAATATTTTCAAACTGAAGAAGTTTAAATCCGCCATATTTTCGTTTCTAAAAGTTACCTTCATAATTAGGTCCTGTATGCAGTAAAACAGACTTTAAGTAATAATCATTTAAAAATTGTATTCAGCCGATCAAACTGTATTTATGCTTTATTTAGACGCCGTATTTTAGTCGAGTTCATTTTATGTCGTCGATCTTATCTTGCCAGTATAGCTACAGACGGCTCACAATAAAAAGAATAATAAATTAGTGTTTTCGTTCTGATCTGAAAGCACTGTCAACAGAATTCTTTAAACATACCACAATCCGTTGCTAACAATTTTCATAATAATAACAGAAATATTATTTCTATGTTTGAAACGATAAATGGTAAATACTTATCTACTGTACCTTGGGTTTATCTTTTCTGTGCTGTTTGCAATAATAACACCATCCTCACAAAACATCCGAAAATCATTAATTAAACTTCTTTCAAGTATGAAAAAATTTAATCAAGCATACGGACTCGGATAATTCATTATGGATTAAAAATGGCGTAACAAGATAAATAAACTGCATGCTACTCTCCATCGTTGGTAATACTAAAATTATATTCAAACATAGTAGTGGTGCTGAAAAACATATTGATGGAGTGTCACGTTAATGAATTTACTGAATATTTCCGAATGTTTTAAAAATGTTTAAAAATGAACAAAATGATAAACTTCTGTGCTTCATTGAATATTTGTCAGTAAAGAACAGTAAAAGCTTTCTAACAAATGAGCTGCTGATGAAATAGACAAGTAACACATCATATCTGGCCAGAATCTGCGTCTTTTTATAATTATTTGGTTTATACAATTTACACTTCATTCGTCAAAGGGTTCAGAACACTGAGTATTAAAATCGTCTTTTTAAGATTCACGGATATAGCTTGACGGAATTCTATCAATCAATTCTTTGCAAACATATCCAAGAGGTTCATATACAGGTTCATTTCCAACTCAACCAATTCAAGCAATTACATCATCATTACATCATCAACTGGCTGAATATTTGTATTAGGTTGTTTTAATTCTCTAAGTAAATTCTTTGACGTCTAGACTATGTTACATAACGCACACCTGTTAGAATGGTGGACATTGACAGATATGTGGTCACACTTGTCTGACTGTTCATGTTACAATCTTCTTATCACTTCATTATATCTGATATGTTTATAGTTCTACCATTTCGAAGAGTTGCAAAATTTTATACGATTGAACTCTCTTCCCAAAAAAATTATTAAATCAATATGTTGAATGACGGTTGAATGACGGTTGAATGACGGTTAAATGACGGTGGTTTTACTTAAATTATGCCACTAGGACGGCAACATGTGAACAAAATGGTAATCTTACAAAATATATGAAACACAGCGTAACGAAATTTAGGGAAGTTTTAGTGTTTTGAAAGACTTTCTTAAAATGTACATAGTGAATGTAGAACTGAAATGCTAGCAAATTCATTTGAAGCAAATATTGTAGAAATAAAATTTAAACTTCCATCAACTTCCGTCAAGGATTGTCACGTTATTGAAATTCCTAGTAATGTAATTATTATTTTCTTATTTTTCCCAATGCATATTTCGAAGTAAGCCTATCTTTCTTAGAGAATTCTACAAGGAAAACAAAGCTTTTCTTTCATTCACATTGCCGTCTTCGCTGCCGTCCTCGTCACTTACTTTCTTAAGGTCGGTACTTTCAGAAGAAAACGTAAACAGTGTATATATCATGTTGAAATCTAAAATTAAAAGTAACGTTCTGCA
This sequence comes from Turritopsis rubra, assembly GCA_039566895.2. Taxonomy (NCBI): domain Eukaryota; kingdom Metazoa; phylum Cnidaria; class Hydrozoa; order Anthoathecata; family Oceaniidae; genus Turritopsis; species Turritopsis rubra. Next base: position 248,621 of record CM077624.1, on the reverse strand, counting down.
ACGTGGGTTTTCAATGCAATCTCCACGTGACGTCAGCTGATCCCTCATTTCTTTCATTTCGCATTAATAAGATTTGAACTGAAAATATTGGATTAACTCAAAACGTCACAGGGTTCCGTCAATTAGGCAGTAGTATTGAGTCCTTGTGAACCTAAGCGTTTTCTATGAGATGGAAGTTAGGGTGTGATACAAAAAAAGTTCAGAATAAACACTGCGAAGAAGTGCAGTTGAGTGATTGTAAAGATTTTCTTGTATTTTTTTTATTGCCAATTTTCTTGAATTTGTCATGACAACCAACCTCTCAAACATCGGTCCTCATATAGCAACCTTATTTTTCATACATAGTGGTTACATTTCAGGATAAAATCAAATGAATTAAGTTGAATGAATGAATGAATGAATTAAGTTGACGGATGATTAATTATGTTTTGTTATAATCACGATTTTTTGTCGTCTGTCAAAATAATGTTTTGGATCAAAAATGGATACGAATATTCTATTATTTTTTTCGTTGGAACATCAACGAAGCCTTCACTAATTTCTAAAGGATTTTCAAAAGCAAAGACGATATTATTTTTACAATTTTACAATTGGATTTTTCGGAATATTATTTGCAATTGTTGTTTATTTTTGTTCCGACCATGTAACAACCGAGTATCGGACTGTTTATTATGCGGAAACAAATTGTTATCAGATAATTTGAGAGGGATATAGTGATTCCGCTCTTAAGATATCCTGTGACGGAAATATTAAACGAAATTTAAGTTAAAAATAATAAATGTAACTGTAAAATTTAAGGGCGTTAGATGGCGTCACATTAACGCCTCAAATGGCACGTTAAAACGTCATATATTCCACCACATATGGATGCTTACCTGCGCTTTTAATTCTTTTTCTTTTCGCTCCAACTCTTCTACTGCTACCATTTTGGATGCGATGCTTTCTAAATGTACATATCAAACATCAGTTCTTCGAAATATAAATGGATAAATCCACCATATTAGGTTAGTTAAGTGATTTCTGATTTGCTCCCGAATATAAACAACAAGTAGAATATTAAAAATCATTTTTTATATCCAAATCATCAAAATATACATTTATATCCATTTCAACATTATAAAGAAAACGATGACGAAAAAATAAACACAGCATAAAATTGAACGAAAGCAAAAGGATGCACAAAAACACGCAGGATAACACCAGATGTTACACTATAAGCTGCATTTCAAATGAAGTGAAGTGTAAAAAATCTCAAAATCATGTTTAAATGCAAAAAAATATTGTATTGATGATTTTTAAAGTTATTTAAAATGATATTAGCCGGATTTCTCTTTGTTGATGGTTGCGATCAAATTGAAAATGCTCAAAGCAATTATGAATTAAAAAATCAATTCTTAAACAAGATGTATAATAATTTTGCAGAATCTAAAAAAATATCGGAAAGTAATGCAGATTTTAACGAAATTGATGTGTTTTTTTCAGTGATTTCAAAAAACAGGTTTCACAAATAACTATGCCAACTAAAAAAATTATTCAAGTTTCTCCAAGTAAATGATTGAACCAAAGGGATATTTGTGATTTCTAGAAGTATATTTTTATTTTTGGGATGAGAGACGAAGAATAGAAAATCCGGATTTGAAGTTGGATTCTATACTCACCATAGCGCGAAGTTAATTTTTTGATATTTGGAAGAGTATAAATTTTTGCCATCCCACTGTTCATATTTCTTGAAACGTTTTGAGTTTTATTTCATCAATAGCCTTTCATGAACAGATTCGTGATGTTTTTTCAACACATTTCCATCAATGTTTAATTTTTAAAGAAATGATTTTTTCATTCCCTATACACATTATTCGTTCATAATTTATCAAATTTATTTTATCATAAAGAAGACGAACTAAAACATTAGATCAATCCATTTTGAACAAATATTTACTGTCTGATTTCGTCCGATTTTTTTAAGGTTTCTAGTTATCAAAGTTAAGAAAATAATGGCACCATGCCAAATGCGGTGATGCCTGAATAGTTTTCATAATGAATCAGATCTGCTATCATCTCCAGGTGCATAACATTATGCTGATTTTTACTTTTCTTTGTCTTCCATAAGGGGATTTCTTAGAAGAAGCTAATTCTTTCGATAACAAATAAAATCCATTATTAACAGAGGGTAAGGTAAACGTATACATGATCATTGTCCTTCCGTATCAAACCCGCAGTAAATAATTACAAAAAATGTAGGAAATAAAATTCAAAAAAACTTTTAAGAGAGGGGAACTAAACTTTTACAGACCAAACAAAAATGACGCAGCAATATCGGGTGGAGTTTTTGCATAGTTTTTGCATAGTTTTTGCATAGTTTTTGCATAGTTTTTGCATAGTTATTGCATAGTTATTGCATAGTTTTTGCATATAAACATAATTGCATATAATTTCTTTCTTTTGCTATTGATCAACTTCATCATCCAAACTACGAAAATGTTTATCACAAGGATTCATCTTCTTATAAATGTTTATCACAAGGATTCATTTTCTTATAAATGTGACTATATTTCTATAACACAAGATATGTACTTCACGATTTTGGAGATGATGAGACTTCTTCTCCAGCCCTGTTCTTGTTGCTGATTACAATTTACTGAGGCATAAAGTCTCATAACATTCAAAATCTGTGCAAATTTCAGTCAATGATTTTATTGGTCACAACATTATTTTATTCGCTCGTCACAAAATATTGCGAGGGTAAATATTTTCATTTGACCTCGTTTTGGAAGATCCTGCTTCTCATCATCTTTCATTTCTTTTTATGGTACGAATGAAAGCAACCTGTGTAAGAATAACAAAAGCAGCAACAAAGAGCATATCTTTAGATTTTCAATTTTGATAAACCGACAACAAATTTCAAGAAAACTACAGAAAGTCCATACATCAACATTAAAACCAGCAGTTCGTCTCGTTGGTCCAATTCCCTGAACTGTTACATGAAGAAAGAGTGAAAGATGGACGTTGATAAAAGCGAGTCCACCGATTATTTTAGTAGACGTTAATCTGTTAATTGACAATAGACAACTCAACAACTCGTTTTATTGTTATAAATTTCTCAGCGCTGTCTTAATGGAATTGCAACAAATATTCGGAAGATATTTCAGTGTGGAATAATATACTTTTGTAAGTTTTAAGAAAAAATGTAACGTGGAAGAAGAAAAATGAAACCTCATTTCTTCCATCTTTCCTGATTATATAGAAATATAATCTTACAGTGATGTGATGATGATGTGATGATGTTTTTATATGAAACAGGCTTTAAGGCTCAAATGTGCTACAAATTTAAGAACTAATTAAGGACGGGCTCTAGTTCTTGCGGGCATAAGGCTTACTGCAAATGAGCTTATTGTAACCAAACTGTAGGTAATAAAGCTTCTTCTTAATATTTTGCTCATGTGTTCTAGGTACGTTTGTCCGAATCCCCCTTTGTTGTCCAAAACTTGAAACCAGTACTATTAAAGTGCAAATTTTCATGCAAATTGAAGCACTATGGAAATTTGATCCAGGTTTTGCCTTAAACTACCCAGGGTCGCTTAGTTTGAGTTCAAAGACTCAGGGGAAGTAACCGCGTGTTACATGCGGACCTTAGACATCAATACTCCTCTCAAGTCGAGTGCTAAGCTGAGTGGATCGATTCACACTGTGTTATAGTCGCTGGCATGACTCGGCCAGGATTTGAACCCCGACCTCTTAAATACTACTACTACTACTGCTACTAATCATATATTTCAAGTTGACAATTTCAAAAATATATTAATTTTTGAATATTTTACAGTTAAAAAATAGCTATACTATTTTCAATGGGATGCTAATCTACGGAAGCGTATGAGTGCCAATATTTTATTTTTCTTTAGGTAGAAATGTTCTATGTGAAGAAAAAAAACTTAAGCATTAATTTCTCTACATAGAAATGTTAATGTGAAGAAACAAAAATTCCTTTCACTTTTTTCGTCACTTAAAATTATGAAAAAGAAATCAATTATTTTTTATTTCCCCACATGAATTTTTTTATGTGAAGGAATTAAAAAACTTGATTTCCTTGTGCTTGGTTGAATTTCTTCTGGCTTGACGTGATGTGTGAGTGGTAACAAATTGATGTGCGTATTTGTTTTCAAACATGGCCACTATCAATCCACGCGGTAAGAGCTTTTTGTTTAGAATAAGTCAGGACTTTCTGACTGTCCAACTGGAATCAAGCATCAGACCAGAATATGTAGCTAGCTGATTTTGGCATTATGCAATATAATACCGAAATATTTTGTGATCTAGAATATATGATGGAACGAATTGCTGCTTATTTTCATTCTGGTTACAAATATCAAGAAATAGTTTCTTTATTATTAGCAAAGGATGGAATCAGAATCAGGTTACTCTAGTTTTTTTATATAAAAATGTAATAAGGTTTTTAAATTTTAGAAGGAATTTGAATTTGATTCATACTTTGTATTATAGGTTCTTGTTCTTGCTTTTCCTTATTCTTCCTCTGCCAATGTTTATTGTACTAATTTAGTTTACGACAATTAAAAAGACATTTTGCATCCCTTGGCCTCTTCAGACAGAAGCCAAACTGTTCGTTTAGCTTTATATGTGATGTAATACAGGTAGGACAATAAAAAATACATTAGTATTATATATATATTAGCCAAATGGCTTTTAGTGTAATTTTTACATTTTACATAACATTTCCAGAATATACACAATCTTTTCCCAAAGGTTAAGATCAAAATGCATTGTCATAAGTCAAATCACCACATTAACTTTTTTTTATTTTCAGAGGGAAATTAATAACAGTGGCTGTTTGTTAGGATACAGGCGCATGCACCACAAACTGCAATGTGTGCACAAGATTAAAAACTACACAGTAAGTGTTTCTTCTATCATTCTGCACAGTTTCAAAATATACTATTCAACTATGTTATTGTGCTTTGGCTAATCAGCCTATTTTATTAAATATTTTGAAGTAATGTTGTGAGACAAATCCAGAAGATATTAGATCCGGAAGGAGTGGCACAAAGAAAAGCAAAACGACTGATCAGAAGAAAGTATATAGCTAAGGTAAACGACTGTAAAACCAGTAAGATTGAATCATGAAAAGCTGGACTCAAACTAATATGTTACATATGTGTTATATGTATATGTTAAAACATACGGTGTTATAGTATGGATCGTGCTGACGTAATGCAAACATATTTCTGGTCTAGAAATAGGTGTCAAATTACCTTCCAGTTCCAACAAATGGAATTGTTTTGATAATTTTCCCAAAGATTAAAGGCTGAAGTAATAAAATTATTTACTACCAATCATATTAGGGTCCAAATTATTTATGACATCTCGATGGATATGACAAGTTAAAACCATATGGGTTTTGTATTCATGGATGCATTGACTTACATACGCTTCTTTTATGTACATTGTTAGATTTTTGAATGGATACTGTTATTATAATTGATATCATTTTTCCTCGTTTAGATACTCAAGAAAATTATTGTGGTTGGAAACATCATCCACAAATAATTGCCCAAAAGTCATTGCTGGATACTACGTTCGTTGTGTTCAAATGTTAAAAGGTTTGTACTACTGTTCTATTTTAAAACAACGCTGCCGTGAAGTAAATTTATGGTACAAAAAACTCCACAAGAGTTGATCTAACGAATGAAGTATATGTACTCCTTAGGTACAGCCAGAGTTATTCGTGGAGATGCTGGGAATGAAAACCTAAATGTTGCTGCAATACAGAGATTTTTTCGGAATGATCATCAGGATGCCATGGCCGGAGAAAGGAGTTTTTTATTTGGAAAGTCTACTTCTAATCAGGTATAAATAAATCTTTAATTATTTTAATTATCTCCTACAAAGGATTTATCTTCTTCTTTTGGAATTTGTTTCATGTGATCGAGGAAAAAAACAAACCCAAAACATTTTGGAGTTATAAAAAAGATTTATTTTTCTTACTTAGTTATAACTTTGTTCACTTAATTCTATTAACATTATATTTATCTATTAACATTATATTTATCTATTAACATTATATTTAGCGTATTGAAGCAATGGTGGATGAACTATTTTAAGGTATAATAATAAATGACGTTTCTATTATAAATTTAAACCTAATAATAATAAATACTCAAAGAAGTCCGAGGATCTCATTTTTTTTTTATAATAGAATCTCATAAATTCCATTGGGTGACAGAATTGCTTTAAAAGAAAATGTATTGTTATAAAAACCAATCTGGACTACTGCTGAATCTATTCATTATCTTAATCATTATTATCGATTGTAGGATATGAAGGATGCAGGTAGCTGGGATGACACAGATCCTATACAAAGGTAAGTAACACGCGCATATATTTAATATGCAATAAGAAGCTGAGCAGCATGAAATGGGAGAGTGAACAGGGCTATCAATAAAAATGCATATAGGAAGCTGAGTGAGGTTTTAGCATATTTAATAATTTCAGCTAAGAAACAGAATTATTCATTGATGTTTCTCATCAAAATATTTCGATTTAGCAGATTGACATTTCGCGGAGGAGGAACACAAGCTGGTTTTAATACGGGACGCTCTAGCTCTCCCGTAATAATGCATATTCTGAAATGAAGAAACATATCCGTTATTATTTGTAATATTCAGTTAAAAATATCTTCACTAGTAAAAGTGTATCAAGAGTAAAATTATAAGTTGAATTCCACTCGATATTAAAATCCGTTTGTTTTTTTAGAGAATGCTTGAAGTTTTGTTACACATTTGTAATTAAGAGGGAACTTAGGGAAGCCATGATGCTTCATAATTCGCATCGAATTCGGCCGTATCCCAATCAGGAATGCCCAAATGGAATACCTGATATTATTTACAATTTACCTGAAGGTGATTCTATAATTTCTATTATCTTCTAAGTTATCGTATCATAATATGCTCAAACAACTTCTTTTTGTTGTAGGTAGTACAGACCATATGATGAACGTCGCATCTCGCGACATTGATATTGCAAGACAGTACAGCGCAACTATATTTCCATTTGGTTGCAGTCAACAATTTGAAACATTAGCGCTGTTCTACATGATTCAAAACAACGTAGACTTTCCAAAAAATGCTGATGAAGCAAGGCATTTTGTCATTCATTAGTAATATTCCATAGTATTACTCGTTTTCAATTATCATGTAATTATATATGGTAAAAAGAACGTCGTAAAAAAGTTTCTCGAGATATCGACATTTAAATTGAAACTCGGGTGTATTTTTCCAGTCAGTACCAAAGGAAATGATTTTTATGATTTTCTCGTATGAAGTGTAGGCGCTACATGCCCGCAAAGTTTGAAATGAGCGAAACTTAATACGATTAAGATTTATTGCTTGAAAATTTTTTAGCAGAGATATATATCGTTATGAACTTGATTAAAGATGACCGGGTAACTTATATGTAATTGTGGACATCATTTTATTGTTTATGAAAGCTTGAAACTCCTGTCTTTAGTCGGATCTCCACTAGGCGGAAAAATGTAGCGGCTAAAACTTTTAGAGCAACCTGATTGGCTTATCAAAATCTGAAAGTGTTTCTACTTTTCGCGGTTCGAGATTTTTTCGCCTAGTGGAGATCAGGTTTTACGTCCTTTCATAAACTTCGAAATTAAACAAATGAAAAGAGAAATTGGGGCTTTAACGAAAATTAATAAGCACCAAATTAAGACTTATGATACGATGTAATTTCATAAAATTATATCGTATGGAAATTGAATGGGAATTTTGTGAATTTTGTGAATTTTGAAATTTTGTGACCCGGCAATATGGCAGTTAAGATTCGAAGAAAGAAGTGAGTCGTAAAACACAACACTGTTTCAAAATATAAATAACTATAAAATAAAAGATATAAACAACTAAGTAACTAGCTAATATATACAAAGATAACACAGATCTTAGAGAGAATGTTGAGAGGTAACGAAAGGCTTTCTTCATCAAGTCCAGCAAAAACAAAATTTCCGAGCACTTTCGAATTCCATTGTATATTCACCAATGAACATAATGGTTGTTGCATGCAAACTAAACATAAATGGAAGGAGCATTCCCTTTGCTCGTGAAAAGCAAAAGAAAGAAACTAAAAGCAAATGAAAGACACTAAATAGAATTTTTTAACAGAATCAAAGTTAGTAGGTAAAAATTAAATATTATTAACACTGAAAACAACACAGTGTGTTATGGTATATCTTCAGTAACTTATATGGCATCGAAGCCGATGCTTAATGCCACAGCTTGTTCAAATAATTCCTTTACTTGTTCTACTGATTCGTAATGAACAACAATTTTTAACGTAAGCTCACATGTCGAAACAGGACCAAGTACAGGAACCGTCGAAGCACCAGTTACAAATTTCATAATTTTCTTCAAAGACTCGTAGTCTAGAATCGAAGTGTACAGCTTTTACTTTAAGGGAATAAAATTGCGATTTCGAGGAATAAAAAAATCATATTTATGAATTTCGCAAGAAGAAAACTTCGCCAATGGTGACAATATTTTGCATTTCGCGACTATGGCAAAAATTCGCGGAATTTAATTCCCTTAATTGCTCCATTTGCAAACTGTCGTGTTCACAAAACTTCCAAGAAAGTTCAATACAAATTTATGTGTACATACATACCTTAAGAGTACAAAAGTGTAGACTACCAACCCAGTTATACACACGTTCCATTTTAACATCTGAAGGAAAGATTCGTGTTTTTCTCCCAAGAGATAAATGGTGCACAATTATGACACTACAATCTTCTGATAAAGCTGGTTCTGGTGGAACTAACTGTCTCCTTTTTTCCTGTCGTTCTTTCAAATAATTGCGATGTTCATCTTCTTTTTTGATAGCATCAGTTTGTACTTTCTCCTGATCTTCAATTTTTTTCCTCAATAGTGTTTCTTTTAATCTATCAGCTTTCAACGATAATTCAAAGTTGTGATCTTGTTGTTTTATAATTTCTCTTCGCTCAACCAATTCAGGAGTCGATGTCAAAGCAGATGAATGATCAGGTAATTTGAAATCAGAATCATCTGAGAAGCCATCGAAATCGAATTGAAATTTGGTCAGATTTGGCCTTTTTGTTCCATGTGCTCACTGATAGTGATATTGTGATCTTCAATTTCAGTCATGTCAACAGCAAACATTTGAAATGACATCAGCTTTGAAGAGCCTGCAAAAAAAATATGTGTTTCAATGACAAATCAATCAACATATTCATTTTTTAAGGGCCACCTGTATTGTGTATACTGAAAAACATAATCATTTAACTGTAGGTACATTTTCACATAATCTCATTTCATTTTACAACTTATATAAAGTAAAAATATCTCTCATCTATCAAGGGAAAAGAAATCAAATTGTAAATCAACTTTATATAATATATTTCAAGGGACACAATAATAAAAATTAAAAACAACAGTTTTCACCACAAACAAAGTGAAAACACAAACTTGCGTGATAAAATTAATATAATTTAAACTGTGCATACCTTTCCTATTTCTTTTATTGGGGAAATAGATTTTTTGCATATCTGTAAAAATACTGCTCAATTTTGCACTCCTTTCCCATTGTTTTTCCCGAACTCCACCACCAGAGCTTAACTTCACAACTGTGCAAGATGTTTTTTGGTACACCAGTGATGCCATGCATACTTCACTGTCACACTACTTATCTTCTTTTTACTTTGCTGCTGGTTCTGACCATGTTGCTTCTTACGAACAGACTGAACTAAATCAGCAAGTTCATTTGCTCTGTTTTGGCTACGACATTTCTCTACAATCAAACGTGCATCTGCCAATCCAATGCCAATCAAATCAAAATCTTGAGTTGTTAACAGATGAATGGAGTCTCCACAAACCTATCATACACACACAGCATCAACAATATAATTTATTGTTGTTAATCTTTTTTTCCACGAAGTTAAGATCACAATCTTCATTAGCTAGATTTTTAGGGGGAAGGGTGATCGAGAGGTACCTACCCTTGAATCTTTCACTTTTTCCAGAGTTTCTCTGCTGTATCCCCTCTGTTTCAAGAAGTCTATGATCTTAAAAATATATTATAAGAAAGCTCAAACCGAATACCACACTTTCCAATATACATAATTCCTAACATTAATGCTTTATATTCGATCCTCTAGAATATCATTTATTAACTGGATTTAGAAAAGATTCAAATACTAAAAGATAAACAAATCGAGAAGGAAAAATTCTTTACCTCGCCATTAGTTTTAACAACAACAACTTGCACTTTGTCTGCCATATTTAAAATTTGAAGATTTCTAATAAAAATCTAGTGAACTGCAAATGTTCATAGCCACATCCAGTGTTATAGAGATAAACAAATGTTTTTGTATTTCTTCACATAGAAATTCTTATGTGGTGAAACTAACGAAACTAAAAAAAATCTTTACATAAATTTTTTTAAGTGGTGAAACTAACGAAACTAATAAAAATCTTTACATAAATTTTTTTATGTGGCGAAACTAACGAAACTAAAAATATCTTTACATAGAATTTCTACTTAAGTGGTGAAATGAAAGGGTAATGAAAGAATTTCTTTACATATTATGTCGCGAAAAAATATGGCACCAATACGCTTCCGTACTAATCAAAGTCAACATAAATATTAGAAAAAAACAAAAATTACAAATTGACAAAATTTAAACAAATTATATAAAATCTAACAGGCACAATATCAATAATTAGATACTTATTATATAAAACCTACGCCCGCTACGTATGGTTTGCAAATACGACACGGGCAGTTTGTAGGTTTCCATTTTCTTATTTGACTTTTAAATCTTTCAAGAGACTTAACCTGTTTCAGATTTTGTGGTAGTCTGTTCCATGTTTTACAGGTTAGTATTTTCTGTTTGTATAATTCTTTTGCATAAATTTTAATTTCGCCTCAATGATGTAAACGCTAAGAAGGAACTGACCGCAGAAGGAACTAACTCCACTAAATTAAAATAAACCTTGGGTAGTTTAGTCCACCATTTTCTCTCACGGCAATGAATGCGGAAGTATAGTAATGGAAGAACGAAGAACACGGGTTGGAAAAAAAGGCTTCAGCTCTGGTTTTTCAAGCCCTAAAAGGATGTTCGTATATTTAGACTCAGAATCGAATAATGTTTAAGAATATCGAGGCTAAAGAAAATTTAAAACATTCTTATAAATAAGTGTGATCTTGACCAAAGAGCGAAATTAACATGATTTGTTCTATTCCCTAATTCCAGTTTAACCCCTGTGTATTAGGGAGTTGTTACATGGTACAACTCACACCTTTTAAGTTCATACCGACATGAAACTCCTTCTTAGTGTTTACATGATTTAGGCGAAACTCCATTTTTCAAGTTTAATTGACTTAATTGTACTAAATCAGAAGATAGAAATTCCCAGTACAAAACGACCGAATTTCAACGATTTTCGGTTTTTCTTAATAAAATTAACACTAACAATTTTAACACAGAACGAAAGGCTCTGTGTTATAATTTTAACTAAAACGTGGCGTAAAAGATTCTAATAACAGATATGGGCCTTTGTAATGTGGGTGTGATATGAAAAAGTAATTTCATGCATCTTTGATACCTCAACTCATATCGCCTCTGTTGTAAACATCGCAAAACCTTTCGCCTTGTTTTTGATAACATAATTGCGTATAACTACTCCAGGGAATTGGATTTACATATTAAAGTTAAACAACAATAAATTTACGACATATATTTACGACATATTTCTGAGTTTGTTCGGTTAATTCTTAAAGTAACCAGCGAACCAGCGAAAGAAAATTCGCCTAACTTCTCTTAAAGACATCATACAGATCAACAAATCGACTGCATAACCAGAAATTAAAAGGAACTGACACCCTATCATTAAAGTTTGAGACATTTCAAGATGGTGAATAGCATAGTGAAAGTAAATAATGTCAGGAATGACGATGAAGAAGAAATAACTGGTGACTATCAAATTTGGTACGAACAGTCTTCTCTTCTCATGACGAACTTGCGAATATCTGCGAGAAATGTTCATATCTTGAATTCTGTTACTACGAACTTTTTTGTAGATAAATCCATAACACCAAATGGAAACCACTATAAATAAAAAATCTCCGATCGGAAGGATACAAACTGTTACAAGATAATCAATATATGCAAACTCATATCCCCACAATGCAAAGCTGAGTGAAATAGTAAATAGCCACATTAGCAGAATGACCCATAATGCTTTTCTTTCTGTGCAAATCAAATTATACCGAATGTTGAGGTAAACATGCAAGAAACGTTCCACAGCGATAAAAGTTGTGTTTAATGTGTATGATAAGTACATGGAAATAGTTATGAATCGTTTAAGAAATTCACTAGTACTGAGATCTCCTGTAACTAGGAAGATATGAAGTACGGTCTCCATAAAACAAATGATAGCTTCTGTTAAGGTCAAATTGATAAGCAGCAGAATTTGAATTTTATAATGTGATATTTTCTTTGCATGATGAAGAAAAGTCACTCCAACGAAATGAGAGATTGATACTAACGAGTAGAGAAAAATAACAAGGATAAGGGACATGTTATTTTATAATTCCTTCACATCATCATGTTCTGATAAAAATTTTAAAAATAAATTGTTATAGAACAACAGAAGTGAACTTTAAGCTTTGAAATCAAATTTTTAATCCAAAAATTAATCAAGTATTATAGAGCTGAAATGCTATTCATCAGAATGAAAAGAGATTCATCAATGGATTTTGCTAATTTTAATTAATTAATTTGAGTTAATTTGAAGCAATATAACAGGAACAAAACAAATCGATTTGTTAAAAATAATTCAAATAAATAATTCAAAGCAAATTTGAAACGACTATCTTAGTCCAGAATCAATAGAGAATTTCCTGGTCTAGTCAAAATGGGGTGGCTGAGATCCCCCAGCAGTTTCAAATATTTACAACTGCAGCTTCATTTGGAGCATTCTGCATTCTTTCTCAATATTTTCTTTTCAAATTAGCTACAGTGCATCAAAGCAATAAAGTTTCCTTATCGCCACTTGAAGTTATCTTATTAAAATTATTATCGATACGGTTGTTGAAGTCTTGCTTCACATGTCGGTAAGTCGTAGTTTCTATAGTAACGTACCAAGTCATATATATTTAGAAATGAAGGGTGTTCGCGGTGCAAGTACATGTGGCCCTAAAACAGGAAACGAATTGCGTTCACACAAATAGGAATCAAAGTGTGGTCACACCAGGGGCTGCTTCACATGTGCTTCCTCTCTTAAATACTACTTACATTTTCTTGGAAGATTTTATAATGTTTGATCTCTCCATTCACAAAAACCGATAAAACTTTTTTCTAAACAAGAAAGTGAAAGTGAAACCTCTCAGAAAAGTTAACATATAAATAAGAAACAAAAATATCAAAAATCTCATTTTTGCCACCCATAAATTTTTGCCACCCATAAACGCACCTCGTCTTTTGCTGTCCTGATAACATACAAACCAGGAATATCCAAATTCAAAAGGAGGCTAAAATGGAATTTATCATCGTCATATTTTGAGAGAAGCGGATTGGTTTAGAACTGTTATCCATGCGTTTTCTGAGTGGAATTATCTCCTCTTAGTTTTTCAAAGGTTTCAAATATGTTCCATGTTCATGATTGCAGATCTCGCTCGTACAGATGAAATACGATGACCAAATAAAGTAATCTAAAATTTACTCATTCGCTCCATTTCGATCCAATCCCCATTGATAAACAGTCGATGGTAGAAATTCATTTTCAGATGATGAACCTTTAGTCTAGTACCAAAACAACAAAAAAAACATTAATCCCGAAAATCATTAAATATTTGAAAGTTTATGTCGATAGAAATTGGAATACCTCTGGTACCACATAAATATCTTCATCAATATTAAGGTTTGTTTGACTGGTTGACACATAAATATTTTCATGATCCAAAGATATGCTAGAAAAAAACACTTTCAAAATTTCCAGTTTTTTTTGGAATTTTCCTCAATGGAGAAGCTAATACCAACTAATACCAACAATAGTATTTCCTCTCGGGTGGAGAGTGGTTGAGGGTGGCACAACGATAGTATTTCCTCTCGGGTGGAGAGTGGTTGAGGGTGGCACAACGATAGTATTTCCTCTCGGGTGGAGAGTGGTTGAGGGTGGCACAACGATAGTATTTACTCTCGGGTGGAGAGTGGTGGAGGGTGGCACAAGACAAGAGTAGTTTCTCTCTACCTCTCCTCCCATAATTTTTGAAGATCGTGATTATATCAATTGGGAGAAGGAAATACAATAGGATTTTGGCTTTGTGAAAACTTTTTTTCTTTTTCCCTGTTCAAAATTCATTTCTTCATTCATTTGATTCTTAGTGGTTTTTAAGCAATGAGAGTAAGCAAAACACTCTACTTAAAAACTGATAAAACAGAAATCAAGGTAACATTGAATGAAAATTTCTTTTCAGAAAACCAATTCTTATTTGTCTTGCCAAACTGAGAGAAACTTTTTCTAAACTTCACCGTGCTACGGGTTTCTATGTAAAACACGGCCTTAAAAGGATTGGAAACCTATCTGCAGTGGTCCGGTTTCCAGGCCAAATATTTTTGAAGCTGATGATTCAATCTTAATCAAAGAGATCTATTTCCAGATACATTCGTATTGTCAAAATGCACGATGACATGACGGCTGACGAATCTTATGATTCTTCATGCATGTACACAAACATATGACTGGTAATCTTGATCTTATTGAGGTGTCCAACCGATTTGAAGGCATTAATTACGGCAGGAAGAAAATGTCTGGCATACTCAGTCAACACAAATTGCCAAAGAAGAGAGTAATCGTTTCTACTAGCACGTAAACTGTTTCATCTGTGATGTAATAAATGGTCCAGATCGTCGTTGCTTAAACAAATAATTTTTTAAAATTTTTTTCATTTTAAGGCCCTTTAAGAGATCTTAGTTTAGGCAATATTATATTTTTTATTTTTTGGTATTGTACCCAACCTAGACACACCGCCTCCCCCTCCCACCACCCACCCACACTTTAAGTCAAGTACGTTTAGTGCTATCATTTTGCGCCATCTGGCTCTTGTTTAATATTATTTAACATGCATATTAGGAGTATGTTGGAAAGGTAAAATGTCTACACTTGACATAAAATATGAACCTTTCTTTGCATGGCTGACCAGGTGGATGCATGGTCACACCAGATGGATGCATGGTCATGCCAGATGGATTCATGGTCACATACGAATCTACAAGAAAACCTTTTTTCAGAAATTCACAAAGCAGTCAAGAAATCTTGATGAAATTACAAAATACATACTTTCTGCGTCGCCACATCTATCTAACAGATCTCCGAGACTGCTTGATCTTTTTTGTTCCAAATCAGAAGCTTTTCTGTCATCCTCACAATTCAAATTGAAATCAAAACGACGGCAAGGTGCAGGAGATTTCGAGATCATCGAGCAATTAGATGGTAAAGGAGCTTCACTTCTGCTTCTGGTGTCTGCAATATGTGTCCTATCAAAAGCCGTATTTTGGACTGAATACGATTCAATAGAAAGGCTGGTAAAACGTTTTCTAGGTACGCGTGGTAAGGGTGGAATGTTAATGGCTGGAGATCGTGGAGATGCTGGAACACAATATGACTCGGTTGGTATAAAAAGAGATACCGGTCTTGTCGATTTTAACTGCAAAATCGGTGCAGATTGTCGTCTGGGCAGATTGGGTGTTAAACTTGGACGTGCCATCCCTACCTTGCTAGGTAGGAAGCTCCCCTGTTTACTTGTTTCAAACGATGGGGATACTCCCCTTCTCATATTTGGTGATCTTGGTAACACTTCCACTGAGTTTTCCGTCGGTCTTGCTACAAATTCTGCATATCTTGGTACTTGAAGAGCACATGACTCGTTGTAATGTTGTTCTGAAACTTGTAAAGATGCCTGCCTCGCTAACGGCTGTCTAGTTCCTATGTCATTCATAAGCTCTGAATGTCTTCTGTTATGAAATTTTTGAGGAAACTCATTGATTGGCGAAGAAGGATAATTTATGCATGGGCTTGGTGGATACTGAACGTAAGGATTTATTATGTCATTATTTGTTGAATGCAATTTCAAAGATGGTGGAACATTCTTGCGGCGAGTAATTTGAGGTGAAGATTCGGGTGTTTCAGATTTCTTCTTTAAAAACTTTGAAATTTTTCCTAGTGTAGATTTTCTTGTTCGGGCGGGTGATTCAGCAGGACTGGAATGTCTTCTTGAACAGTCTTGTTTCGATAATTTCTCTTCAATAGCAGTAAGACTTCTATCACGAATTTGAGAATCAACCCAGGGCTGCTCTGCATCAGCAAAGTTATTGTTCAAAAATACCGAATCATAGCAGTTGTTGTTGTTTTCACAAAATTCATTTTTGCTAAACGAACCCCCGTCGGGATCTGTTCGCGTCAGATTCGAATGTTTTCGTTTTTCCGTACATAGCATTGTTACCCATTCCTTAATTGTATGGAAACTAGACTGAGACCACTGTTAAGACTAAAAGCAGACCAAAATACCTCCAGTTCCTAACTTACCCGCATTTCCTTTTCAGAGTTTACCGTGAAGAAAGTTTTTCTGTCTTCACTTTCCAAATAGAATGAATGGTGTTCTTTGTCTTTCGCACATTCTGAAATGCTAAAGACCAGTGAAATTTATAAACATGGTAGAGAAAAAAATGAAGATACCATGAAATTGATCTTGTTGCAATAGCTAAACGGAAGACAGCGATCTTAAATAAATGATTTTTTGAATAACGGAATCTTGTTTCAAATCACTTTTAATAAATAACATCTGTTTCGTATCCCTGTTTCATAGGTAGAACACCTCATTGTCCTCTCTGGTCATTTACAAAGCACTAAGATGTCGTGGAAGGTGTTGCCATGGTGTTCATATATTGACTCTCATAAAATTCTCTTACCATGCGTCGATCAATAAGAATGATGAATCAGCAGTTGTACTCGAAAAACTGTTGAAGACATAAAAATACCCATCATGCACTACTCCATATTTTTTGTTACCTGAAAAAGCGTTAGGCATTACCTTGGTTAACTGATTTGGAAAAAGATGTATAGACAGATATGTATATAGCTGGTAGACTTACATTTGGAAAACAAAAATCCTTCGTCGTATTTTCTCAATTCTCCGCTATACAGAGCATTGTTTTCCAGCAAATTTTGAACACTAACATGTTTGTGACTCATATCGAAACGCAGATTGAAAAAATCGGATGAATTTCTTCGATACCAACCATTTATTATACTATCAGCATGTAATTTTCCTATCAACTTCGTGCTCAATTAGTTTCTACTTCTATGCAATACGTCAGTCACTGACGGCAAGAAAAAATAGAATCAAGTTGTAATATCTGAAAGTAAACCACAATCGAAAATAATTAAGTTGCAAAAATGATACACCTCAAATTGGTTTGGAATGATAGACCTCAAATTGGTTGATGAATAAAAGTAGGTAACTGAAAGCGTTAAATGTTTTCAGTTAAAAATTGCTGGAAAAGGGATGGCGGAAAATAAAATTTTAAGCAAAGTTTGGAATCCATGAAAAAGGCCTTTTCAAAATCTTGAAAACGAGATCCGAAATTGAGAATGAAATCAAATCTCATCATATCTCCCTTGATATCTTATCCTTCAATGATTATTCTAATTTACAGAAACAACTAATTAATTAATTTGCTACAAAATGAAGGTTTTGTTGACGTCATGAAACATTATCCTCATTAAAATAAATTAATTCCACATTTGTGAGCGTGGTGAGATGTTTAGCAGATGGAGCTCATTTGGCAAAATTACAAATCAGCTTTTCGAGTTCTATTACATTAGCCCACTACTTTCCAATATTTTTTCTGTGATTTTTTTTTTGTGATTTTAGTCTTCAGCGAGGTATATGTAATTGTATCAATATATTCAAAATGACGTGTTCAGAAGCTACAGCCGGTATTCAAAATGGCCCGATAGAGATTTGTGATGTATTTGTATATAACCGTATTTACTTATTTATGTACGTTGATGTAAGTCCGACGAAGCATGTAATGTGGATATGCGAAATATATAATAATAATAATAACAATAATAATAATAATAACAACAACAACTATAATGGTATTCTCCTCCCAAGATTGTGTTTGACACCATGCTTCTCTTTTTTTTCTCCAGAAATGACCGTTGTCCTTTGATTGTGTTAGAGCAATACTTTTTGCGCTTATATGGAGAGAGATTTCATCAACACACGCATCCATGCGTGATCAGAAAATATCACATTAAATTCAAGTTTATGAAGGAGGACTTACCTAAGCCTCTAGTTTCATATAGTTAATGTTCCTCTGATAAGCCAAATAACCGTATATCGTGGAAAACCCTCAAAGTATAATGAGGTTTTCGTACACAGAAACGTGTTCGGATAGAATATAAAACTGGCAATATAAAAAATGAAGTATCTTAGAATTTGGGTTTCCTCTAATTCCTTACGAGACTCTGAAAAACAACAAAAAAAAAAAAACAACAACAAAAAACAAAAAAAACCACCTATGTATATTTGTTGTATAGTAACACAATCAATAAACAAGCCGTTTATCTACTCGTATGACTTACATACACTGATAGAAACAGTATGGAAGTATATTATGATAAGCTGAAGGACCGAGACATAAAAATATTATTACCCAGGAGATTCTTGCGATGAAGATGTTTTCGAAGTTAAACCACTTGCCTTAAACACTGGAAATATTGATGTATTGAATATTTTTTTCCCTTTTTTAATATTGCACTTGAAGACGGTTTTGCATTGATGTGATTTTATTGTCTAATATGTAGTTGGTCGTATACCATCACTAACAAATACTCTTTGAAATTAAAACTTCCAACACGAAGTGAATATGTTACTCAAGAAATTCCTTAACACTATACGCAGTTGTATCAACAACAAAGTTTCCTTTTAACATCATCTTTTCCTTTCCCGAAAAAGATTTAAAAACAAGATCATTAGGAACATTTGTCAAAGGAAATGAGCTAACTTGCTGATCGTTAAACGAGTAGGAAATCTTTATGTGGTTTGCAAACAATAAAACGCATGGTTTTAATGAGTGTACACCATGTTGTTACTGCAGATGTACTTAGTAGTTGGTCTTGACAACTGATTACTTAGAAAGATTGCGTATAAAATACAAAACATAAACAAGACATAAACTTTAACATATCATAAGAAATTTGTGGGAAAATGTTCTTCAATTCAAAATTTTATATTTGTGTTGACATGAGCAGGAGTATCTCAATTTCGAAAACTTTTATTAAGTCACCTTGGAGAATCTTTACAAAAAAAAAACAAAGAAAAATATACAAAAGAAACAGTTTGCTTTGAAATAAATACAATTTTACAAGATGAACTATTTTACTGCTAAGTAAAATAGTAAGATACATAAAGAATACGAGATCACTTTTTTTCCTTCGTCCTTTACTGAATGCAATCGATCCAATCGAATACATCCTCTTTGTTGGACCATTTCCCGGGAATGCTGTCAGTCTTTTCAAAACTTTAATGTTATCGAAGAGGTGTTGTAAGCCTTATGTCACACGTGGGAAGATTATTTCGGCAGTAGTATTCTATCAGTTCAATCAAGTTTGTGAATTCAGGTTCACCTTTCTTTAGGTAAAGTTTCTCCTATAAAATAAGTATGAAAAGATAACGTTCTTTCTTATGTTGAGAATATCATGAAAATTTATCATTATTGACGAGAAAATGAAAAATAAAGCCACTGTGCAATAGCCTTACGTTCTTATAGATGATATAATGCAATGTTTTTCCATATTGCTGGTCTGCTAATACTGCTAACGCATCAAACTGGAATAACAATAAATGAAATTATAATAAAACCAAACTCGTTACCAAACTGCTTCCAACCATTTTAACTTGCTTTCAACTAACTTTCTCTTCGTACTCAAGTAACAAACACATATTCAAGAGGGCTTGCAAATGAATCCGTAAGAATCTATTATTCACAGTAATATGTACAAAGAAATGTGGAGAAAATTAGGAGAAAATCAGAAAAGGTGAATGCATACTCCGTCTGGTCTTCCGGTCCTTATCAAGTATGTACCAATGACGCCAACATTTTGTAGAACACTGAAAAGTAAAAATTAACTTTTTGTCGCAACAATTTAAATATGAAAGAGGTAAGGAGGTAAGGACTTTACCTTGAACATTCTTGTTTTTCCATACCTTGACAAAAGACTGTGGGAGGGATTAACTGTTCTGAGAGTGAATATTTTTTCTACAAAATAAATAAAGATTTCACAGATTGTAGAGATAACTAACCCAGTCTTACTAGTTAGATTCAATTTCAAAAATAAAAAACATAAAGAAAAGTGATCACCGTTTTGGGTTTGTTATCCATACTTCTTGATCTGCAAACAAAATTTACGGAGGTTACACTTATGTCTTGCTTTGACAAGAGGTGCGGCTGGTAGTCTCATAATTTCAATTAAGTCAAGAGTGAACGTTTCATTATCTGTCAAACGAAAGTTCAGAACTAACCTTGTTGGTGTGCGAGAATACTGGGTCGAACCTTGTTCTTTATCTGATTGCCTTCGAATTATTTTGGGAACATCATAAAGCGAATTTTGACCTGTCATTTGTTCATAATGGTTGTCCTCACCACTCATCGCTACATATGTCCCTTCTAAATCATTCTTTGCAAAAGTTTTTTGAGGGTGATGCAGTCCTCTTATCGTTGAATAAGAATAAACACCTCCATCTTCTGTTGCTTCTGCCATCGTTATGTAATGGTTCATATTACTATCATTGGGCAAGCTTGTCTGTTTACAAGAAACAACATCATCGTAGGTGATTTCATTTAGATCGGCTTCCAATATGTCAAAAATAATTAAATATCAAATGGAGAAAAACCTCAATGTAATACATTGTTGTAAAAGTTTGTGAAATTTCTAGGGAAAAGCCTGCGAAAAGAAAAAAAAGGTACCTGTTATAATCTGATGGGGATTTCTTTCTGGTAAAGTTGGAGGCAATATTTTATGCTGCTTTGGTCCCTTAAATGTACCTCGAATTTTTCGCACACTTTTTACTCTGTCGTATTGATGGTCTTTCGCTTCACTGAACATGTAATCTGGATAGTCAACAAGTTCCTGATTGAACGTGCCTGAATATCGAGTTTTAATAACCTCGTTTATTTGTTTTACCCAATTCTAAAAAAAGGATTTTACATAGGTTTCATGGATGACGTCTGCTAACAGTTGAATTTTCTACACGTATCAATTTGAGGGGCCGTTTACAGATAGAGATAAGTTATATATTTGCAAAATATCTTGGATCGTATTCATAATATCACCCTAACAACCTGTTGTTATGATACGCACGGTGACTTACAATATTTAATTCTTTCAAACTATTTGTGATAACCACACAGCATTTATTTCATCCATGTGTTGCTAGTGTTAACAGGAATATAAAAGAATACCTTATAGAGAGAAATTCTCGCGGGGATTAAACTTTTTCTTTGTTATCTGAGGATTTTTCGCGGGTGGGGTATGTGGGCGCATGGGCGTATAATAAGAGAAGTAAGGACTTACAACTTTCAAATAAAGCGCGCCTCAGTTTATTGCAGAGTGTAGCGAAGTGGAACAGACCTATTTTGGCAAGATCAGATACACGAGAGATCAAAATTTACTACCAAGGAAATGTTTTCGGTACCGTAAATCGCCTGTATTTACTACAGGGTCATACAGAAAGTGCGATTTACTTACATTCACCTACACCAGATTTTCCAAGAGGTTTTTACTAATAAGACAGTTTGACTGATCAAGGGAATTTTTTTTCAAAGTATGGCTTTTAGGCGAATTTGACCAGTTTGTACGGTGAATGGATTTTATGTTAAAGTTCAAAGTTGTCATTTTTTAGACATAAGTAGACTTTTTACCCCGCAAAGGCATATGTGGGCCGACAGCGATATGTAGATGAACCAGTCAGCATCATAGGTATATATGAAGCCTTTTAGTAATTTCTTGCGAATTTCTTTTCTGTTTCTTTGCTTTTAGTTTGTTGATATTTTCTTTAAATCAGTTAGTGATATGAAGAAGGCTTTTTTGTTTACATTATGTCAAGTTTAGTGCAAGCCCCAGCATCCCAGCTCAAAGGAAAAAATACTAGGCTCTAATTTTGGTAAATTAAAATCATATAAAAATTTGTCAACCAAATCGATACGTTTAGCATAGGTAACATTGAAACACCTCGAATGTTCTTAGCGTGTTTTTAACTTTTAGACCTTCGAAGCCTTATGAAATTTTTCACGAGGATTTAAATTTGCCCTTTTCCAGCAAATAACTTCTCTCCTTCAGGTAATTTCAAAGGTCCAATCAGGAGGATTCATTCCGTTCCAGTTGCAAGATGGAAATTATATAGAGTACCTCTTTCTCTAGTTTGGAATAAGCCTCGAATTCTAAAGTTCTTAGTCCTCGTGTATAATGCTTTAAAACGAATTCTTTACCAGTAACATCATTTTCAACCTCGTAAGCTCTAAAAATCACAAATTTAAATCTAATTATAATGTTTTAAGATGACTGCTGTCAAGGAAATTGCTTTATGTGAGAATATACTTCACGTCAATCTCTTCTACTGCAAAGGTGAAAATATTGCAACATGGAAGCGATCACCTTCTGGTGTCATAAAAATATTCAGCAGCCTGGTATAAAAAAGCTTTGCAACATTAAAGGATGTTCTGCAGTAAAATTATTATCAAGACATATTCAAGGAATTTTTACCTACTAAAGAATGGTACTTATCAAAATGCACTCATATGCTACAGTGTAATAGGAATGTGGGACTAGAACCAATTGCGTAAAAAGTGCACAAACCTGTATCCACACAAACTGAACGACCCGCTTGCTTGTCTGGAGCTGGCGTTTTCAAAATAATACAAACTCCCATTTACTCCAATAACATATTTGTCTACCACTGAAAAGTAATATTTAGTTAACAGAAATCTTTTGTCATAAAGAAGCTATTGACATTAAAAGTAAATCAGAATAGGGTTAGGGAAGCCTTTAAAATGCTCTCCTTTAATGATTCTCACATCCAATTTATACAGTAAATAAGTCAATAATTTCTTATTTTGAAATTTCAGGTTATTTACAGAAATCTCACATTAAAAGGAAACACAAAACAAATTAACATAAATGTTTTTACATTTCTCAAAACTGATTCTCATCCTCAGCCAACCACAAAAGTCGGGTCCTAATTTTTGAAGTTCCTCTGTAGATACATTTTCTTTAGCCATCACATGATTTTAACTTGTTATATTTCTAGAAATACATTCTAGAAAAATATTTCAATAAAAATAGTTTCAAATGAAATGAACAAGTAATTGCTTGCAAAATAAATATTTCTAGACAGTATCTGGGTCGGAGGTTGGTTGGAACAATTATCAGTCAACTGCAAAGAATGTAAAACAAGATCATCGAAGGATGATTACAATGGGAACTTGAAAAATTTGAATTTACAAGGCTCTTGAATTTGCATCCATTGACTGCATGTTAAGCCTGATTCACACTTATGATAGAGACGACACAAGCATATCAAAACGTTTTGTTGTCTTTTCCTTGGCGTAAAACAATTGATTATTGAGTTACGTATACGTATGTTACGTTTGGCTTCATTAGTGTGAATCAGGACTTAAGGGCCAAGTTCCATATTTAAAAATATTTTAGCTCAAACTAAAGCTTGATTCCCACTGCAGTGAAAAAATTGACAAAGAAATCAACTAGCAACTTTATCATTTAGGTGATTTGTATATTTTAAGAAAACACGTGGACTGAAAAGTTATGATGATAAAGAAATAATTCGATGAAGTACGTGATATGAACTCATTGGCGAAGAATTTTGAGAGACCAGAACTTAACGAGACTTATTGCCGCAGTGGGAACTAAGCTTAAATACGAAAGACTAACCCATATTATTCTTTATTTAAAAATTGCAAAATGCAGCATTTTATTGGTGAATTAAACAAACAATGCTAAACTACTGTATTCGGATTGGTTTAAAAATCGTTACTTGCTGCCTTGTTATTGGCTAAAAAATATAAAGAATTTTCAGTTCAACTCATTTTGATCATGAACAGTGTCACGTTTGTCACATTTGTTGTGGTTTCTCACAAACCTCACTTTCATGTTACAAAAACAACAACAACAACAATTGGAAAAAATGAATGCTTTTATCTTATACTTTAAAAATATCACTATAACTGATAGGAAAGATATTTGTGTTGTTTAGATTCTCTGCACGGAAAAAGGGGAAGTCATCTTCGTGGAGAAACTTCAAAAGAAATGAACGTGAAAATGAACACTCGATGAATAATCAGTTAACTGCAAAGAATATAAAATTATATAAAAATCTTGACAATATGACAGAGTGCTGTTGATCAAATGTACATTTGGAAGAACTTTACAAGCATGTCATTAATAACCATCTGGATGCTCACATTTAATTATGTACATTAAAATCGAATCTAAACAGCTACAGTGTATGTTACCAATTCATTTGCATCTACTACTTCTGTTGAGAAGGGAGTAACATGAATAACTCGTGGTAGGACAATGGTTTCTTTTATTTTTGTTGACTGATCTAATGGTTTGAAGACCAATATCACTTTACTTTATTGTAAGTACAATCGAAACAGGAGATAACTCCACAAATTTTCAAAATTTCAGTCTTGAATACTAATAATAAACAATTTACTTATTTATTTCTCAAAATATGGATTGTTAAGCGTCATAGAACAATGTGGTAGACAATTGGTTTGATAGTAACGTAGAAGATCAGGGATTGCCAAGAATTTCATCTCATGTTCCAGGAATACCAAGCCCTAAAAATCGATCAGCATAATTAAACAACTTGCTTTGGAAAGCAAAATGTATATACTATCTAAACATCACTTACATTATCAGTATACATGATATAATGTCTGACTCTGGTATCAACAAGTACACTTAGAACTTTTTGCTAGAGATAAAATAAATTTATAATTCATAATGCTCCAGTGAAACAATGTATGTTTTATTCCTCTTATCATTGACAATACAATACTTTACTTTTGTCGATCCTAACCGAATCAAATAAAGACCTTTTTCTTTTTCTTGGAAACCAGTCAATATCCTAAAATTCAAAGGCTCAATTATATCTTGCCCGACAGAATCTGACAGAATTTGTTAAAATTGATGTTCAAGCATCAATTTTAGAAAGATTCTCAATCAATCATAACGAGAACGTTGTAACAAATCACCTCTCTGCACTTTCTCTAGACAGGTCTGCGAATATTTTTGGTAAAAGGGGATTTGAACACGTTAGATCCAGGTAATCCTCCTAAATTAAGAAAAATGAGATGAAGCGTAAGAAACATAAATGTAGTTTTGGATAACGTTTGATATCCAACTTCTTCTACTATATCAAAGTTTAAATAACTTTATCTAATTTCCTTAAAGCCAGAAATCCTAAAGGAATTGGATTGGTTACAAGCTGTTTATTTGCTTCCTAGCGATAAACTTATAATGTATATAAAGCAATGTGAAACTAATTTACGTTGTTATTAATGATCACACATTGATAATTCAATAACAGATCGAGTGGCAATTGAAACCCTAACAACCTTTAAATAAAATTTTCAAATTCCAATCTGATATTATGTATGTGTCTTCAAAATAGGTTCTACTTAACAACAAAATACGTCTTGCTTTTTAACGACAAAGTATGTGCTTCTTGCCTCTTAAGCTTGATTCTCGTGAATAAAAATATGAGCAAGAAATGAGATTTATGAATTGTGACAAAGCATGTGCTTCTTGCTTCTTAATGACGAAGTACGTGCTTCTTACTTATGACCGACAAAGTACGTGCTTTTTGCTTTTTACCGACAAATGTGTTTCTCGCTTATGTCCGACAAGGAACATGCTTTAAAGTATGGGCTACAAATTTGTAGGCTATTAGTGGAATGTTTTTCCAGGCTTCATCCAGTTTCGTCTTAAAGGAGTAGTTGGAATGTTCGCCTTCTTTAAGTAGTTTATTCCAGATCTTAACTGCTTGAAAGTAGAAAGAGTTTTAGGTGCTCTCCAAACCAGTTGGTAATCGTGCCACTTGCCTCACTAATGTGTTAAACAGTCTTTCGAAGAGAGGCCCATCAAGATATGAGAAGCTTATTCGAAGTAACCAGACTTCCAATGAGTTTATGTCCGACTGCAATTGAAGCGAGTTATATGTTTGAGGATTTTCGTATCGTCTGCAAAACGATAATTTATCTGAAGCTCCTGTTTGAGACAGATCATTTATGTAAATGATGAACAATAATAATCCCAAAACACAATGATACTGGATTCCATCAACTTATAGACGACTGATGTTAAACTGATTGGTCTGTAGTTTTCAGCTAAATTTCTCGTGCCTTTTTAAATATTAGTGACACATATGCCATTTTTCTGTCTTGTGGTAACCAGCCGTCATCCAAGTTTTTATTAAGAAGAAGAGCTAAAGGCTTAGTATGTAGTATGTAGTATGTATGTTATATTTAGTATGTAGTCCACTAATTCTATTAAAGAAAAGCTAAAGGGTTAGTATGTAGTCCACTAATTCTATTAAAAGTTGTGGATGTACCTCTTCAGGTCCACATGATTTATTTGCTTTAAGCTTTAGTACTTTCTTACGGATCATTTCATATATGTAAACTGGAGAGGTTTACTTTAGTCTTCCTCTCTTCAACTGGCACATTTAGTTCTTTTGTGAATACACTTACAAATTGCCTTTGAAGGATATCCGTCTTTCCTTTAAATATCAGTGAAGTTTTATCGTGTTTATCTTGTAGCAGTGGGGCCACACCTGATTTATTTTGAAGAAACAGAAAAAAAATAACTAGAAGCTCTTAGACAATTTCTGCTGTAGTCTTGGAGAGAAATCAATTGAATTAAAACAAAGCATAAACACCAATTTTCAATCTGTGTAGATTGAACTTTCTCCCCTTTATCTCAAATAAGTTATTACGTCATCATACTCAGACTAACCCAACATGGTTATAAAGCACTTTCACCTAAATGTTGTTATCACAAATATGTGGTGTTCGAGTCGGCCGACCGACTCACTTTCAGACAAAAAAATTCTATTGTATATTGTATATATTGTATATATATTGTATATATATTATACATTTCATCATAATCTTTAAAACTTATTCCATTCCAAATATTTATTGGCAAAATCCAGTTCAATTTTTGTGTTTTGTTTACATTAGCTAATTTTTATGATCACCTTGATGTTATGATGATTGAATACACAGTTCTGCATGCAAGCATTGTGCTACCAATTGATCACATTATGCGTCTATATGTCATTATTTTTGTGGGTGAAATTGAATTTTATACTCATATAAGAGAGTACTAGTGTAGCGTGTAAAAACATTTTACAGTTCTCCATAAATTGATTTTTACACGCAATACTGCCATGATAAGTCTGTGTATATACAAAAATTGTTGTGTTTCTCCATGTTGGAATTATATCATATTTAACACAAATATTTTGGATCAATCATTCAAAGAATGCTATTATCCCTATATTTCAGTGCTATTATTTGGGCTATTTAGAGATTTCTAAAGTTGTACAGTTGAATTAAAAGATTTAGAAAAGAGACAATACAACGTATACTACCTAACCAATGGATACTCCTACCTAACCACGATAAAACGTCTGATATATAAGAAAATACCTTCAAATTTCCCTATTAACTAAAGCTAACAAAAACAATACCTTCTCAGACGTTTTTATCTTTCAATTCTTTATTCTGCTATGAATTGTGGAAATGTCAAAACCCAAAACTCCATTTGTGCATCATGATACAAAAACCATGTAAATATGTATGTAATCACTCTCTTCTTGCATTACAATCATTTATACTATTCAATTTTATAATCTAAAAAAGGTATCATTCAAATACTATCAAAACAATATGATAATGATCTTGCTACCTTCGTTTACCTTAATAATAACAATCCACATACTACAATGAAATACCAAATAAACTGCTAGCTAAACATTTCGGTATAGTAGTCAAAACTAACTGATACGAAAAAGCTACATTCAAACACATCAAAAAAATAGACACGGTAGAAAATGATAAACTGATAACACTTAACAGGTCTACATCGACTATCTCGTCGGATAGAATAGTTACTGATACTTATCAATGTTGTTATTCTTTATTACTGAACTTAAAGCGTTGAATAAAAAAATTAAAACAAAAATAAAAAATTATACACACAGCGTCTTCATTCTCATTAAGAAATGAACGTTGAGAAAATTTGATGAACTTTCGAACGCAAAAAAACATTGCATTGCGTTCTCCGTAAGATGGAGCTAGAGATTCTCCTAATGGGAGATTCTCCCTATACTAATACGGAAAAACAAACATCCATTGACGAACTTCCCGAGAAATTTTACCTAACGTTCTTTCTTTAAAAGTTAGGTAAGAAAAAAGCAAGATTTAGTATTAGTATAAGAAGACAAGTGTAGCGTGTAAAGAATTTCACAGTTTTCTCCATAAATTGTTTTTACACGGAATACTGCCATGATGTGTATATAAAAAAAATTGTTGTGTTTCTCCATGTTGGAATTATATCATATTTAACACAAATATTTTGGATCGATCATTCAAAGAATGCTATTATCCCTATTTTTTAGTGCTATTTGGCCTATTTAGAGATTTCTAAAGTTGTACAGTTAATCTAAAAGCTAAAATTCTGATGTTCAGAGATTTGGAAAAGAGACATTACGACGTATACTCCTACCTAACCAATGTATACTCCTACCTTACCACGGTTAAACTTCTGACATATAAGAAAATACTTTCAAATTTCCCTATTATCTAATAAAAACAATACCTTCTGAGACGTTTTAATCTTTCAAATCTTTATTCTGCTATGAATTGTGGAAAGTCAAAACCCAAAACTCCACTTGTACATCATGATACAAAAACCATGTAAATATGTATATAACCATGATTTACACATTCCTTCTTGTATAACATTCATCTATACTATTCAATTTTCTAATCTAAAACAAAAGGATATCAATCAAACACTATCAAAACAATGATCTCGCTACCTTCGTTTCCCTAAAGCGGAACCTTAATAATAACAATCCACATACTACAATGAAATACCAAATAAACTGCTAGCTACACATTTCGGTATAGTAGTCAAAACTAACTGATACGAAAAAGCTACAAACACATTCAAACACATTCAAACACATTAAAAAATACAGATCGGTAGAAAATGATGAACTGATAATACGAATAATAACAGGTCTACATCGATTATCTCTCGGATAGAATAGTTACTGACACCGATCAATGTTGTTATTCTTTAATACTAAACTTAAAGCGTTGGATAAAAAAATTAAAACAAAAACAAATACTTTTACACACATCGTCTTCATTTTTCGTTTAAAGAAATGAACGTTTAAAAAATTTGATGAACTTTCGAACGCAAAAACCATTGCATTGCCTTCTCCTCCGTGCGGCTTTATGATGTCTTCCTTAAGGTACAAAAACTCCACGAAGTAATAAAACCCCGTAAGATGGAGCTAGAGATTCTCCTAATGGGAGATTCTCCCTATACTAATACGGAAAAAATAAACATCCATTGACGAACTTCCCGAGATATTTTACCTAAAGTTCTTTCTTTCAAAGTTAGGTAAGAAAAAAGCAAGATTTAGTATTAGTATAAGAAGACTAGTATCCCGGGTAAAAACATTTTACGGTTCACTTTCCCCATGAGTTACCGCCATCCCGTGATTTTTCTATCAATATAGGGGTGACCCAAAATAAAATCACACAATCCAAAAGAATAAGTAGTACCACGCTATAGAGCTTGAAATGCTGATCAAGAAAATGTATGGGATCGTCTGTGTACGACGTGCCGTTACTGAGATATCGTCGATCAAAGATTCTGATGACGTCACACTCGTCCCCAAAAAAGTTTTAGAACCAATTTTTTTTTTGGTCACCCCATCGCCCAATATTGCGGACCCCAAAAACGTAAGTTATCCCCATCGGTTCTCGAGATATTTGTCCCTAAACGTCGCGTTCCAATGGGGATGCAATGCAATGTTACCCGTGCCAAAAAATTCATGTCGCGTCATTTGCCACTACCAATATACTAATACTGAAAAAACGCTTCTCGCAGCATCGTGGTTTTACGCGCCCCTCGTGAGAAAATGACCGTGAAATTTTTCTAAATGTATCACTCTCTAAAATAAAAGTGGTATGCACAACTCGCTATTATATATAAGACTAGTATCCCGGGTAAAAACATTTTACCGGTTCACTTTTAGATGACGTCACACCCGTCCCCAATGAGTTACATGAGTTACACCCCCACCTTCACCCGTGTTCTTTCGAATTATAGGGACGATAAAAAATAAAATCACACAATCCAAAAGAATAGGTACCACCCAGCTGTAGAGCTCGAAAATCTGATCAAGAAAATGTATGGGATCACCGGTGTACGGCGTGCCGTTACTGAGATATCGTCGATCAAAGATTTTAATGACGTCACACCCGTCCCCAAAAAGTTTTAGACCCAAATCTTTCGACACCCCATCGCCAATATCGCGCGCCCAAAGTGACGTCAGTTATTCCCATTGGTTTTTGAGATATTTGACCCTAAAAATCGCGTTCCATTTAGGGTGCATTTAGGGTGCATTTAGGGTGTCGTCGCGGTACTCCTATATTACTAATATCGCCTATATCTCGACAACTCAGTTACGCACGACCTAAAATGTCACTATATCACAGTCCATAGGAACATTTCGTTCCCAGTCCTTTTATTCACACTGACCAAACTAAAAAGTGGATGCACAACTCGCTATTAGTATATAGATAAAGAACAAATTCGAGTTTTAATGCATTTTGTTTTCCATTGGAGGAAAACAAAATGCAAAAAGTAGAAGAATTGCTCTTACACATCTCTGTTTCCATACATTGCCAAACAACAATCAGCAACAATGATGTAAAAAATTGAAACCATAGCAACAGAAATAACAAAGGGCTATAATTCTGTATTTAGAGATCCAAATTTGTTGATTTTTTTTATTTTTATTCTTTTCAACTTTAACAACAACGTTTGTCCTTCTTGCTTTCTATACGCTCCTTCTTGCTTATTATTACCAAAGTATGCTCTTGCTCAAAAAAAACACTTCATAATGAAACATTCATACCAAAAAAATGAAATAAACTAATCATTAAAATTGTTTTGTACGGTTTATTTATTTAACGGAAGTTTGCGACACAATTTATTATTCTTTCACTTAAGTACTTTGTTTCTCCTTTTCACGAAAGAATATTAGTTTAACTTGAACAGGAAAGCTGTGGTTGCTGAACAGAATAGAAAATTATTAACAACTTTTAGTAGACAAAACAATAAAACAGTTCAATGAAGAAATTCAAAGAAAATTCTATTAATTTCGGTTCCAACTAGAAGTAGAGATAAAAATGAGATTGGCATAAAAATGAGATGTGATAATTTCTATATCTAGTGGGAACTCAGATCATATTTTCAGAACAATTCGAACGCATATTTGTATTTTTTGTATTATTTCTATCGTATCTTTGGAGGGGTGTTTCTACGACCTCGCACGGCAACCACGACCACGACGGGCAACATAAAAAATTTGGACAATCGAGTTTTTTCTTGTTCTCCGCCTTAAGCTAACAAACTAACAAAAGAAAAATGTAATTAAAAGTATTTTAAGAATAAACTTTTGCCAGGGAAATACCACTACACAAAGAGACGCCAAAATAATGTAATTTAGTTTTGGAATAGAAGTCTTTGACGCTATGAAGTAAGATATTAAAAAGAAAACTTTGAAGTTTTAGTAAAGGCAGCAACTCTCAATTAAGCAAATTATGCAAAAGATCTCTTCATGCAGTGTTGCAAATTTTGATCTTAACCTTGAGGAGTTGCTAAAGCTTGACAAAGGAGTTTCTTTACATGTCTCTTCCATACGAAACTACTTGTAGAGGTATTTAAGTCTGTGAATGGTCTCAGTCCAACTTTTATCTCTGAATTATTTCGGACTTAATGTTCAAACTACTCTCTAAGATCGGGCTATCAATTAGCCTTACCTCCTACCAAAACCAGAACGTTTGGTACATACTCCATAAGTTTTATGGGCAGTTTTCTGATGAATCGTTTATCAAAAGAAATTAAAGACTCCAAATCGATTAATCACATGTTTTCGAGTACAATTAACGATTAAACACGAGTGGCAAGAATAAAACATTAATTCATTTTACGTCTGTTACGTCTGTTACGTCTGGAGGACCAGGAAAATTACAATGATTTATCCTTGTTACGAAAATTTTTTTTCTTTCTGTTCAAATACATGATCCAGTCCCTAATCATTGAAAGTATATCTTTACATTTTTCTGGGTGCAATTTGAATAACCACTGATTGGATATCATAGTCCACTAAGTGGATCATCCTTAGTTGCAACTTTTCGAAATATTTCTGTATCATCTGCGAATAGGAAGAACAGTAATATATATTATAAACTATATCGGACCAAATACGCCACCACACTACCTTGTGGAACACCACTTAAAACATTGACTGGTTCTGATTTTTCACCATTGACCATAACAATTTGGATATGATCCTCTAAAAATTCACTAATCCAGTTCAAAATTTGACCCATAATTCCATACGTTTCAAGCTTCCCTATTAATCTTGATGCAAATATCAAGAAAGGAAAGTAACTGAGTAGTCGTGGACCGCCCCTTAACGAATCCATGTTGGTATTGGAATAACATTTTATTTGATGTCAAATGTGACATAATCGATCCTTTTAGGAAGATTCCATCAGTTTCCACACAATAGATGACAGGTTCATTGGTCTATAATTTTCTGCAACGTTATGATTTCCTTTTTTAAATATCGGTGAAACATTTCCAGTCGCTTGGTGAGGTTTGTCCTCCAACGTTTTGTTGAAAATGAAAGCTAATGGCTCTTTTAAAAGTGGGTGAGTCATCTGGTCCACAGGATTTGTTTACGCTTAATTTTAGTATTTTCTTTTTGACCATTTCTTCTGTTACGTGAATATTATATAGAACAGTTTGTGCTTCTATTAAGTATAGACGTGGACCATCCGGTGTTTTTTATCATTGAGTTTCAAAGAAGGTCTATCATTGGTTTTATCATTGAGTTTCAAAGAAGATCTATCATTGGTTTTAGCAAAGAGTGAAGCAATGGAGCAATGTAGAAATTAAACAATAGATTTCATTCGTAGCAAGACTCTGTAAGGAGCTGGTTTAGTTTTCTGTTGTTTTGATCATAGATACTACTACTTGATGCGGGGCTTTTGTTAATTTTTTGTTTATGTCTAGTGATATTTCCAATTGGGCACATTTTGAGTGACGTATTCGGGGACATTTACCAACTTTACCTTTTTCGGTTTTTTTGGGTCTGAAGAGGAAGTTTTCATTCATTTTCACGATGGCCACTGAAAACAAAGAAACCCACAAATTTCAAAAGATTTCAAAAGAATTCATTCCTGTAAATAAGATACAGTTTCTTCAAATAACAGAAAATTTCATTGACCTTCTTCTCATCAACTTCTTGCTTCAAACAAACTGCTATTCTTGTATGGTGCATGAAAAATCCATATAAAAAGAACTGTGGAAATCAATCATGCCTGAAAATCATAAGTGGGAAAAGAAGATGTCCAAAAAAAATCATATGTGGGAAAATCATATGTAGGAAAATCATATGTGGGAAAATCATATGTGGGAAAATCATATTTGGAAAAGAAGATGTGGGAAAATCATATGTGGGAAAAGAAGATGTGGGAAAATCATATGTGGGAAAATCATATGTAGGAAAAGAAGATGTCCAAAAATAAAAGAGGGACTACAATGAAAAGAATATTTGAGAAAATCCTTCAGCATTCCCATTGTAGCATAATCCTTATGTTTGACCAAAACAATTAAAAATAGTTCTGTCTGGAACTCCTGTAATATTAATATATTATTAATTAATTAATTAATTGCTAAAATGTTTCTATAAAATTACCTGATCATCACGTTCACTTTTTTCTGTTTCAGTAACGAAACAATCCTTTAATTTACAATCCAATGTACTTTCTGATTGATCAAACTGAAACAAAAAAGATATGATTTAACAGCTTTATTATTTTGAATGCTCTTTGATTGGAACCAGGGCCAATCGCCAAATTTCAGAAAGCTCTGATAAAGATCTACTCGCATTACACAGAATAAATCAATTCAGCAAAGGACTGATAATTCAGTCTTTTTTTTATGTTCACCTCAGCTTCGAGTAATCATAGAAGATTTTTCAGACCAGGCTGCAATAAGAAAACTTATTGTTAATGATCAATTAAAATTCCTGGACGTTTAAGAACCCAACTTTTACAGTGGCCATTTATTCGAGCATGATCATTTCTTTATTCAAATGTATTTGATTACAATAAAAGGTTCTTTTTTATGAATAAGCATTGTACTAGCATTTTTATATGATTTTCAAACTCTCAACTTTTTAAAAATAGGACATGCTTTAGTTCTTCATATATAAATCTGTTGTTTCTGTGAAATTGATAAAAATTAACCAATCAAAATATGCCGAATATCCCAGCCATGCCGAAGCGTTGAAACATTTTCTATTTACAAGATAGAGAGAAAGTAACTTTTTATTTATCGTTATTTCTCCCTCTAAAAGCGCGTGAATTTCGTCAAAACTTTCTGTTGACATTCGCAAATAATTTCCATAATTACTTTCATCGTACTCAGGAAATTAGGAAAGCAAAGGTTTCATAAATTCCGTGTTCCAATCTTCGGCAAAGCCATGGTTTTACCCAATGTTTTCTTTTCTTTCTTTTTTGCTGTTTTTGTTTGAAGATAACTGCAGTAATTACTGCCGCAGCAACAAGTTCGTCGTCACTCACGTTAAGCGCGAAGAGAAAGTATGATAAAAGCATTGGAAAATATATGATCCTGTAAGAGTACTGCACATAATGAGTACTGCACATAATGAGTATGAACATATTAGAAATGCTTTGAAAATCTTTGAAAATCAGAAATCGATAAAAAGGCCATATCAGTTCAAACCTGTTAGGTGCTTGCTTCAAAATTATTGTTATTATTTGTTAAATGTTATTTCCAATGCAGAGATATATAAATCAAAAGGAGATCATTTTATAGTGATCTGACGCACTGACTATTATTTGATCATCATGGGTTGGCAACTAGGAGAATGCACACTGAAAGTTTTCATGGCGGCCAGTTTAATTAAAATTTGAAAAGTAAAAAAGAATGAATGAATGAATGAGTTAAGAATAAAATAGGGAATATCTTCATAGACGCAAGGGAAATTTGAAAATGCAACACTTAATATATGTTGTAGTGGTATGATTTAACTCTGAAGTTGCAAAATTAAGGGATGTTACATGTTACTCGTTTTATGTTAATGACAATAAATGTAGCAACGAAATTGAGCCTGATAATAATAATGGTAATCATGACAACGTTACAACCAGGAGAAAGCATTCGCGAAAGAATATAAAAAAGTCCAATGTTAAAGATTGTGTAATGAATACCAAAGACAGTAAGTTAAGTATTAATAATGACAATGACCAAACTATTGATGTTGAAAACAAAGACCAGGGGTTGAATAAAAGGGTAATTTCTATTCTTGGCGATTCAATAGTGAAAGGATTGAAGGGATATGATTTGAGCACCGACTCCAGCGAAGTGTATGTTAAATGATTTCTGGGCGCAGAAAGTGATTGTATGAGGCATTATATCATACCAACAGTTCAATTAAAGCCAGAGCTGTTAATAATACACTGTGGAACTAATGATCTCAGGTCAAACGAAACGTCAGAGGTAATTGCAAATAAAATAACAAGTCTTGCAAATGATATCATTAGTAAGAGTAGTGATATCATGCAATGAGCATCATGCAATGAACGTAACATTGGATTCTTAGATAACTCAAATATTGATAAAGTGGCGCACTTAAACAAAAGTCGATTACACCTCAATTGGAAAGGATCAAAAATTCTAAAGGAAAATTTCCGTGTTTATATTGAAAATTGACTGGCCTACAAGGAGTTAGAAATACACGAGTGTTTGCACAGTGATAGCAATGAAATTAGCTCTTGTCTTGAGAAGCTTTATAGATTACGTCGAGAAAATCCAAAAAATGCCATAATTGGCTATCTCAATTTGAACTCTATCAGGAGTAAATGGCAGGATCTTCAGTGTGTCCTCAAAGACAAAGTTGATATTCTAACAGTTGCAGAAACTAAAATAGACTCATCCTGATTTAGTTACGATGGAAGGCTACTCAAAACCGTACCGGAAGGATGACACCTGCAATAGTGGGGGACTTTTGACTTATGTCAAAGAGAGTCTATCTTCGAAACTGAAATCAGATTATGAGGTACCTGAAGACCTGCAAGTTATTCCCCTTGAGATTAGCTTGAGGAAGACAAAATGGATTCTTGTATCAATCTATAAACTACCTCGGCAGCAATTAGACTATCTTCTAGGTGAATTGTCTCTATTAATTGATTTTTATTCCAGAAACTACGATAATATTCTGGTAATGGGGGACTTTAACGCAGAGCCACGTGTTGCAAGCATTGAAACATTCAGGCGTTGCTGAAACAGGTCTTAGTGATTTTCACAGCTTGATCTACACTATGCTCAAAGTAACCCATGCGAAGCTTAGAGGAGACATTTAGAGCTTAGAGCAGAAATTAGAGGAGACTGTAAAAGTTTCTGGAGCGCATGCAAACCATTTTTCACGGATAAAGACGCTTTTGCAAGTAAGACAATCTTCGTTGATGACAGGGAAATCATTTCTGATAGAACAAATGTGGCAAACATTTTTAATCGATATTTTTCTAACATCACGGCGTCACTTCCCATACAGCCATGGTCACAAATGCTGGCACCAAACCTTGATATCGTGAGTGACCCTGTTTTGTTAGCAATTGAAAAATTTAAAAGTCATCCTAGTGTTGTGAGGATAAAGTGATTTCTTTGAATTTTAATTCACAACTAGTGATGAAATTTTTGACACCATTATGAAACTCGATAAGACAAAGAAGACTAGCAGCAATGTCCCCACTGATATTGTTCAAAGTGTTGCTTATGAAATTTCCGACGTCTTGTCATCGTGTTTCAATAACTCTCTTGAATCTAATATATTCCCGTCTGAACTTAAGATGGCTGTTACAATCCCAGTACATAAGAAAAGTTCTGCTACTGACAAGTCAAACTATCGGCCCATTAGCTTACTTCCAATATTTTCTAAGGTATACGGAAGATAAGTCTTCAACCAGCTTTCAACTTTTATGGAGACTAAACTCTCAAAATACCTCTGTGGCTTTCGAAAATTCTATTCAACCCAGCACTGCCTGTTAAATCTCCTCCATGCGTGGCAAAAATGTCTTGCGAGTGCTGGAAAGGTAGTTGTTCTAATGGACCTCTCAAAAGCTTTTGATGTTCTCCCCCATGACTTGTTAGTAGCTAAACTTTGGGCTTATGGATTGGGATATAAAAGTTTAAAGTTTTTATATAGTTACTTGCAGGATAGGAAGATGCGTGTGCGAATCGAATCCTACTTTAGAGAATGGCTAGAGGTAGTTGTAGGTGTGCCACAAGGTTCTATATTAGGGCCATTGTTATTCAATATCTTCCTCAATGATCTCTTTTTCTGTGAAATTTCATCTGGGATTGCCAACTTTGCTGATGACAATACATTATATGCGTGCAATCCCTCTCTCAGTGAGGTGTTATCTAAATTGTTGAGATGTTCCTATTATTACAAACTGGTTTAGGATCAACCCAGATAAATCTCAGTTTTTACTTCTTGGTTGTCATGATGAAAATCAAAACGAACTTGTTGTTGACAGTCGCACTATTCCTTCTACTAAATGTGTGAAACTGCTGGGTGTGACTCTCGACGACAGGTTGAGTTTTTCACCTCACATATTAGACGTATGCACAAAAGCGAATCGTAAAATAAATGCCTTATTGCGAATTCGCTCTTACTTAAATTTGCCAAAAGCAACAATGCTATGCAATGCATATGTTCTATCCTGCTTTAGATACTGTCCTCTAGTTCGTTCTGCTCAAAGAGGGATTTGCCAAAAACGAATCCACGCACATCCGAGCTTTGAGAACAGTAAATCTAGATTTTGTCACAAAGGAGAAGGTCCTGGAGACATATAACGCTGTGCCAATAAACAAATCAAATTTGAGGTTGCTTGCCACTGAAGTGTATAAGTCGATTTTCCGACTAAATCCAAATCTTATGTGGGATTTTTTTGTTTTAAAGTCTGTTGTTTATAACATACGTCATGGAACTCTGTTACTTAAGCGCTCAGAGTGCACCAAAACCTCTTTCGTCTTTAGAGCAGTGCTTCTCTGGAATAACCTTCCAGCTGATCTAAAGCATTGCCCAAAATTAAGTCTATTCAAGTCTCGAATCAAAACACTCAACAATTGCTACTGCCAATATCACAGTTGCTCTATCTAGATTGCATATGGATTAGTGCATGGATTTTCTTTTAATTTTATTCTCGAGCCCAGATCACGTGCAATTATTATTCATTCTATTTTAGCATTTCTTTTTTATTTTACATTTTTGTATTTTATATTTTTACGAATTATGTAGTTGGATTTAATTAGTGTCACACAAGCTATGTATATGTCTTTCCAACTTTAAATAAAGATTAAATAAATAAATAAATAAAGGGAGGGTGGGTGGGTGTGTGGTTAAAACAACGTCCTGTCGGAAACTAGGAGCTTTTTGTCGACTTTTCCTTGCTGAGGAACAAAGATAGGAAAGCTCGACGTGAACTTCTAGGTTGAATTTTCCACTATACATGGAGTGGCTCCTCTCCTTATGTTCCTACTACAAGTTTTTATAATCCCATAATTGTCTGTTGGTGATACGGAACAGGGTAGAGGTGGCTTATGCTTCCTAAGGGTGTTACAGTGAAACATTCATCCCATCTACATAATTTCAAATTTCATTTTGAAAAATGGTATGTGAAAATGTCTAATATAGATAGACCTTTACTAAAGCAGCAAGCCCAATTAAAACAGTAATCTTGTGACCGCTGTAGAAGATAGCTTGACCGCCCGTATGTGTGTCGTAAGGATCAATTGACTGTCGTAAGGATCAATTGACTGTCACAAGGAAAATTTTTATTTTGAGTGCTGCCTTATAGTGTGAACACTGCAAAACTCAAACCAATAAAAAAAGGCTTATGAAAAAAGGCTGTCAAGGTGCCATAAAAATGTAAATAACCTGAATTATTGATAGCGACTTTCAGTTTAGTACAGATAGTAGCTAATGAAAAGTCATTGTTTGCAAAGAGCTAACAAAAATAAGCTAAATAGAAAACATACCACAATATTTTCAGGATGTTTTTCATTTTCAGGATGTTTTTCATTTTCAGGATGTTTTCCCTTTTCAGGATGTACCTTCAGTATAAATTAAAACAAGAAACCATCTTTTATCATGTTGCAGCTTGTAATTGTTTAATAAGGATAGATAAAAGTAAGAAACTGTCTTGAATTTCTTTAAGGTGTTAGGTTAAGGATGTTTCGATGATTATTTAACTAATGACCATATATTACATATTGTGACAGTTTTACTCTTTACTAGCGGCATGATGAGTATTAAAATAGACAGGTTTTTTTAATAGGAAGATGAGTATTAAAATAGACAGGTTTTTTTAATTTTTTTCTTGGATGGGAATTTAATATTTCTTTTGTTTGATTAGTTCAATATAATAAAAAAAAAAGGTATCTATATAGTATATAACAAAAGGTATCGTTTAATGAAACTTACTTTATTCCAGGAAATTAACGCGCTATGAAATTAACTTACATTTAATGTGAGATTCTTTGATTCAAAAATAGAAAATACGAAAATATGAGAATCTGAAAGGAAATGAACTCTGAGGGACATCTCATTTTTTGTTGACCACATCTTTGGGCATTTGTTCCATAATCAGGGAAATGACAAAAACCTTTCGAACATCAATTTAATGATTATGCTGAACTTCAAACTTTGCGGATGGCCAAATACGCTTGCGAAAAGAGTATTTTTTTTTATCAAATTATGGTAACTCTCTATGATGAGCTTGTGGGCCTTTACTTATTATTTATTATATATATTTACTTATTACTTATTATATTAGTCTCCATGTTTCACCCGCATAAAGTGTTCGTTACAATTCACTAAGTGCCTTCACTAACTTCTTCTATTTCCCTTAAGACAGCACGGGCAGCGGGTTATGTTAAGCGTATCATAAGATGTCTTTCACAGGTTATCAAATGTTATGAGATGTTATCCTTTCGAGGTACTTTAAGTTCAAGTTCCAGAAAGAAAAAATAACCTTCCTTAGCACTGATTTTTCTTTCTTTTTTGATATTTGAAACATGACATATTTACCTATGTAATCATTACGAGAAATCGCTTCCCTCGAATAGATAGTTATTAATGATGATGTGATATTGATTAGTGCATTCCTAATGTTTATTACAAAGATTAGTTACACTGGCAATTTGAAAATGAATCTTTTCTGTATTCTATGACAATTTTACTGACATGCAAACTTCAAATTAAATATTTCAAATGTAAACCTTTTTAACATTCAATTTTCTCGCCTCATTGTTGGTCAGTGAAATCCATTTCTAAAAGAAATTATCATTAAAAGCATGCTTATACAGATTACTTCAATCTGCAAATATGTAGTTCCTCTATAAATGAGAGGAAAAATAAAATGACAATGGTATAGACATCATTAAAACAAAAGGGGTGAGGAAATAGGAAAATTATGAAAAACGGATGCAGATTCATTATTTGGACAGTTTTTCTAAAAAGCATCTCATAATGCAGACATCTCATAATGCAGTCAATGGATGAGAATTTGCTATTGGCTGACATAATTTGACATGATGTCTCCAAGCATCAAAAAAATAAAACTAGAGAACAAACTATTTAACTTACAGTTAACTCAGAAATGGAAAATGCAGCAAAGAAATATGTTCTTTGATAGTTATATTTTGTACATTCAATTAGAAATGCCCACTGATACTTCTCATGCCTTTCTTCTGATGCTCTATTAAATATCAAATAATTTTCACCAGGCCAAAAGTTTCAGACTGAATAGAATAACCATACATTCTTTTTAATACTTTTTAATGAGAAATGGTTTTTGCTTTAGCAGATGATTTCTAATGCTAATCTTTACCTGTAGCCATATAGACTGAATCCTCCACGAGATTTCTTGCTTTTGTCATCCTCAAAATAAAAGAAGTAACCCTTCGTGATAACGCAATATCGTTTTTGCACTAAAAAGAATTATTTACTTTAGAGTTTTATTTTTCTGCACACGTAACAAGCTTGAAAATTTTTATATTATACGTCCTGCATGCAGTCAGTCACTCGTAACTAATACTATTATGGTAGATTTAAATATAAAACTATTATTTATTATCAACTATTATGTTATTATAGAAGATATAAGATAATACAAATGGTTTCTAAGATAATAAAAATTTGCTATTAATCAACGTTTTCTTTTTACCATCTTAATTATATCACATAACTTCATTATCTTATATTATTATTAAAGCAAATGGGAACCATACTTTTTCCTTTTTGATTTCTCTTCATCAACCATCCATGACAATCAGGTTTTGATAGTAACAATTCCTCTACAGTTGCGTGATCAAGTAAAAACTGCAATGTCATCCTTTTTGATCTAATTTTCTATGCCTGAACAAAATAATATAAACCAAGAGAAGTAGAAGAAATATCTAGGAGAAAGTCTCATGTTAATCATTGTATGCATCAACAGGTCGAGACACGTCCAAAAAGAACGCACTAACAAGAATCAACTGTGAGAAAAAATATAATCAAATTTAATATCCAGACAGTGGACTGAATTGAAACCATTAATACTGTTGTCAGGAATTATCATGCTCATAGTGCAAAGCAGAGTTGCTCATGTTCTCAAAATAATTTTTATATACACAAGATACAAGAAACATTCTTACATTATAACAAAATAAAAAATTAACAGTTGAAATAAAAAACATTAATCTAACATCATAAAAAAGCTATCTGTATAAAAGAACTTTTATCGAAATAGTGTTTTATTTCCAGAATCGTCCGTGGTTCAGAGAACGCAGCTTTCCATCTAAGATACAATGTCAATGTTAACATCCCTTGGATTTGCAATTCACCCTTAAAAATCACAGTTAGTGCCATCAACTAAATAAAACATATTGGGTTTTTCAATCGATTCTATCAAAATGCAAGTATCTCTGACCAAATCCAGGAAAGAAGATGTTCTTTGTTTATTAAAAGATATCAGTAGACACAACATTTTGAAAATAAGGAAACTTGCAAAAGTAATTTGGACACTTGTAGCAGCATTTCCAGGAGTAATGTATTTTAGAAACCTTAAAATAATTAAAATAACAATAAAATAAAATAGTTGAAGATTGAAGATTGGTTGAAGAAGGCAACTATTAGGCATACGTTAAGATTACACCAGAATCAAAAACTGAGATTGAGTGGTGGATTAGAAATATCCCGTCATCCTTTAATGTCATTGTGAGAGATACACCTAAAATAAATCTTTACACAGATGCTTCAAATTTAGGCTGGGTGGAAAGATTCCTATTTATTCGTATATAAACATAAAAGTTATTCCATTTTAAATTTTAGGGGCGATTTTTTTGGTGTTTTTTCTGTACATACCATGTAGAATTACGAATACTCAAAGCAGAATTACCAACAATATGGCTTAGATAGCTTTAGTTTATGATCAACAGTAGATGTCGGTAGGTAGTTTTTCATGTAATATCGGATCAAGTGACCAAGTGTTTTGAATTGTGGTTCTGTTTCTGGTCCAAGAAACTTCATACCCTAAATTAAAAACAAGAAAACAAAGTCACTGGAAAAATAAGAAGAAACACAGAAATATTTTTAACGAATCATTAATACCCAAACATACATTAAGAACGAAAAGTTTCGGCGTGAAAAACCTTTTGAGAAAAATTTGTCCGACGTTTCGCTGTGTCCAAAAGTTTGTCTAGCCAGAACTTTTTGTTTTTGCACTGTTCCTTATTTTCTGATGAACTCAACATGTTGAATGCTGGTCATTAAAATTGGAACACTCTGCAGCATTCCTGTTGGACGAAATATTGGATGGAATATACATGTTTTGTAAAAGTAGAACTTTGTTCAATTTATGCATTATTGAGATAATTTAACCCAATCAATACCGGGCCTTTTGGGGGCTCCTCGTAACTACCACAAATCTTATGCTTTTACCATGAAACTTACCACAATTGTTAATGAAGACTTAATAAACTTGATAGAAAAAAATTGTGCTGATGTCATCATTTTAGCCTGTGACGTCATCAAAACCGGACTAAGGTGAAAACTACGAACAATAGAACAATAAAAGTTATAACCAATTTATTATTGCTTAGTATTGAAATAATACTTTTAAAGACATTTAAAATACAATTTTATATAATAACAAGCA
This sequence comes from Turritopsis rubra, assembly GCA_039566895.2. Classification (NCBI taxonomy): domain Eukaryota; kingdom Metazoa; phylum Cnidaria; class Hydrozoa; order Anthoathecata; family Oceaniidae; genus Turritopsis; species Turritopsis rubra. Next base: position 204,889 of record CM077624.1, on the reverse strand, counting down.
ATATTTAACTGTTAAAAACACTTAACAACACTTTTTACTAAAAACAAATTCTGAATTTTTCACCCTAACAAGAAAATTTGGTTACCATGGAAAAACTTCGGCACATTTTTCAATTTTTTTTTGTTGCCAAAGTTAAGCCAAATTTAAGTTAGGAATAGTCACAAAGTTTAAAGGTCAAACTATAAAAACTTAAAAAGTTATGGAAAAAAACTCCTAACCCTAACCCCCATTATGAATAGGGTTAAGAAAAACTCGTAAATTCTTGCAAATTAAGGAATTCAGTGGAAAATGACGAACATTTATGCTGCAAAAATTGTTATTTTGACCTTCGATTCGCAAAACTTTGTCCACACTTTAATTTTAATGTTTTTCAACAGTTTACTGTCTGAATTTTTTGGTCTGAAAGTTTACAAGGGAATGAAAAGTTTACAAGGGAATGAAAAGTTTACAAGGGAATGAAAAGTTTACAAGGGAATGAAAAGTTTACAAGGGAATGAAAAGTTTACAAGGGAATGAAAAGTTTACAAGGGAATGAAAAGTTTATAAGGGAATGAAAAGTTTATAAGGGAATGGAAAGTTTATAAGGGAATGAAAAGTTTACAAGGGAATGAAAAGTTTATGAGAGAATGATTTTACTGTGTATTACTTTTCACTGTACAGTAAATTTGAACAAAAATCCAAGACAACAAACTTCAAACACTTGATCGACTGGGTAACGAGAGCAAACAAGTGAAAAATGAAATTGAGAAACATTCAGTACTAATGGTCAAAAAATGCCTAGAGGAAAAGACCTGCAAAAACTTTATTATTTCAAAAAGTTAAATCATAGCAAGGCAACACAAAATAACATACTATCAATTAAAGAGCAAAAAACTAAGCTGAAATTTGCTAATTTGTGTAATTTATTACACATAAAAATCATTTTGATCTTGCCTTCAAAATTCACAATTAGGTTTCTCTGAACCTTGTGAGAGGCTCAATCAAAGAGGTTCCTTTATGAGGCGTGTTCAACTCATTATGGCTTTTCTCAGGAGTTTATTGTTAGCTTTGAGAAACCTTATTTTAACAGGAGCATGCTACTCCAGAATTTTTAGATAGATAGATATGTTCCAAGGCCTAATTTTTCCAGTAATTGTTGAATAAACAACTTTAAATTCCGTTGAAAATTTTGACTCTTGTTTAAGTGTGAATCCGTGTTAAACAAACCCATGCAGAGGAAGGTTTGTATGACAAACTATTTGAGATGAACATCGTTGCACAACTTTTGATCAACTTAATCATTATCAGGCTTATGTTGCAGAGTTGATTTTCTATGGTGCTTCATACAGGCAGTTGTTGCACGGTGTCTTTGGACATCAGTAATTTTCGTAGTATCGATATATCATTCAAATCAAATCAAATTAAAAAATTTTACAATGTCATTGTATTCTTCCTCCTCTTCTTTGCAGGATGACTCGCTCAGTTGGAACTTGGCAGCGATTCCTCATCCTGTTATAAGCACTACATGGGCCTATATTCAGGTGGGCTTATAACTGGGATGGATTTTGCGTTAGAACCAAGATGGGCCTACAACTGAGGAGGCCTATATTTTAAGGTATTTCTAGACTCTCACTTTTTTTTAAAAAAATCACAAAAAATTACTGGCAGGCAAAAAGCAGGTTTTAATTTAAGTAGGAGTCGGTCTGGCTTCTGGAAATAGTATTATTTTTGACGAAAAACTTTGTATTTCTCCGCAGAAATCCTTCTGCGCGCAAGGGCATCTTGTTTTTTTTATTTCTGCGTAGCACCTTGTCGAAATAGTCATTCCCATGAAAGAAAATGGCGAACACGAAGAAACGTACATTCTTTTCTTTTAACCAGCTTTTGTATCTGTCAATATATTTTGAATCGTTTTAAAATAACATTTCAAAATTTAAAGAAACATTTAAAAGATGATAAAGGAATGTTGTCATTTAATTATTTCAGTTTAAACATTTGTATTTGAAAACGTTTTAAACGAGAGAAGAGGTATTTTTTCTCAAAACTTATAGAAATATTAAAAACATATAACAAAGAAAAGTTTTCATTTATTTTATTTCATTTCATTTATTTTATTCCATTTATTTTATTTCATTTCATTTATTTCAATGTTAACCTTTGTTTTTGTCGATTTTTGTAAGGAATTTTTTTATTCTGATTTTAAATAAATATAGTAAAATCATTTATCTTTCGATTCACATTTGGTTTCAAACACAAAAGAAATGATTTCAATGATATGAGGGTGTTTCAAAAAACATAATGCAAAACCATATTTTTCTTAAAAGATGCAAAAGTCTAAACAGAGAATTCAATCATTATTTAAGATAAAGGTTGCAATGGAAAGGAATGGAAAATGAAAAGAAAATATTTTGAAAATGACAAGCAAGTGATACAGAAATCGTTCCACCCGCAAGGACATTCAATTGGTTGTGATTTTGTTGAAAATTGGTTGAAACTGTGGAACAAAACTTAAAAAAAACTTGATAATCACTTGGTTGATGATCAAATCAAATGAAAGTGTGGACGCAAGTTAGAAATAAAAATGTGTTTATGTCAACAAACTAAGTAAATTTACATCAAGAGGACACTATACCAGCAAATATTGATGATGCCAATAACTTGGAAACCAGTGATGCTGCTTAATGATGCTGATAAAAACTAACTTTGCGTTTTTATTGTGTTTTTATTTCTTTGATATTAATACACATATAAATCAATATGGAAAAAGTGAAAAAAAAAACCCAGTTAAAACTGCTGGTGTGCAAAATTCTGGGATAATCAACAAACCTGCTTCTCCTTAGCATGTCATTTAAACAAAACAATTGACGTGAATATTTTGGTAAATGATTGATGGTTGACTACCATATTAATGTGGAGTTATTATTAAAAGAAAAAAAATGAAAAAAATTCAGCCAATGACCATGTGTCCAAATCTGTATGGTAGCTTAGATGTAATTTTGCCTGACATCTGGTGACAAAGTATACAACAAAAGAAAGTACCACAGGTTCCTCTGTGTAGTAGAAACAAAGTGACAGTGAGCAGTAAACAAAAACAATAATAAGTGAAGAGGATTTTATTCAAAGAGTGTTACGGACTATTATCATATTAACATAATGAAAAGGGATTGCAGATGAATGTACAAGATGAAGATTGAAATTTCTAACCTTAACCCTATGTAGGGTAATTACCCTATTACAATGACTGCTCGTGCGTTTCGTGTTTTGTATTTATGTGTCAAGTGTCATTTGTGCCTTGGGAAATCGATTGATTTATATTCGCTCGCTTTTTTTTTATTTTGTTCACTTCAAAATACACACTCAAATGCGTAGATATCAATCAAATTTTGTATGTGGCTATCCGGTACGTTTTTTATCTTATTTTTGTATAGTTTTCTTTAGTGTTTGTTCCATTTGTAATGTCAATTTTTGTGTTCTCTAGTTTGAACCCCCTCAATAGTTGAAACGATAGTAACAACAAATTGTTAGTTTTTCATCCAATTCCCCGACATTCAAACGGATTCAAATTGTGTGGGGCTCATACGACTGATACCAATGATCAATGTCCACGAGAGATAAACCACGAATCGATTACAAATTATTGAATACTATAGGACACGTTAGCCTCATAGACAATCAAAATCTCACCGACAGTTTCAGCAACATGTCGTTAAATGACGTTGAATCGCCATCCGATCTACAAATCGAGATCATGTGTAAAATCTAAGAGGTCAGGGATGTAGTTGATGAAAACCCAGTTCTCGAAACCACAGATTGTGAATCGATCATTACGAGGCTTGAGGAATCTTGTTCAGAGCTTCGAAAGAAGGGAATGATATTGAATTCGACCACACCCAACCAGAAACTTCAAGATCGAATAAATGAAACCCTTCTCTTAATCAAAGACTATATCATAACAGGGAAGGATTACAAAGCAAAATCTAAATTGCGAGATGATCGAGCGAAGCAAGACGAAATTAAACAACGCGAATGTTCGATCTTATTCACCATCGACCTTATCATTCGAGATTTGGACGAGCTTGAGGAGGAATTTGCAAGGAATAGTACTGATGCTTCAGATGATGACCTAATGAAATGGAAATCAAATCTTCTGCTGCAATCAAAGAAATTCGACAAAGTCGCCGAAAATTATAAAGACGTTCTTCAGTCGCCCATACCCGACGCTGTTCGCCTCCCTACAGTAAAGAATATCAGTGAGCGATACGATAAACTTTGCGCCACGAAACGAAACTTTGTGAAATCGCTTAATGACGAAATATTAAGGAGAGAAATCGACAAGAACCAGAAATTTAACAAAACGACTCTAAATATCAAACTCGATAAATTTACTGGCTATGAGAGTAATACAGACATTTACACCTTCAAGTCAAACTTTGAGAAATTGCATCTTCAATCCACACCAAAACGTCTACTACCGGACCTACTGAAGAATAACTTCCTCGCAGATCCCGCACTATCGCTGGTCAAAAGTGTAGATGAAATTGAAACAATATGGGAGCGGTTAAAGGAGGCATATGGCAACCCAAAAACAATGCTGGTGAAGAAATTGCAACAACTGGGACAATTAGACTTAATTAAAGACAACAGAGCCGAAAAAGTATCAAATGATCTCAGCAAACTTATCAACATGCTTAAAGAACTGAAAAAGCTTGCAGGTGATCACAACATCGAAGAGCATCTTTATTATGGGGATGTGCTGTTTAAAATTTACAAGATTCTCGGAGACAAACGAACCACCATATTTCTATCTACCATCTGCGAACAAGATTTGAAACCATCAGAAGTATGGGAGAAGTTGATTTGTCACTTAGAGAAAGAGAATAAAGTTCAACAACAAAAGCTGCTGATTCAAGAACACTCGTCATCCAACGACCGTCAATCCAACAACAGCAAGCAGCACAGCAACCATCGACCAAATCATTATGCTCACTACTCTGATGAATCTAAAATTAGCCAATCAGTCGATAATGTAACACAAGATCAACTCAACTGCTTCATTTGCCATGCCACCGACCATATTGCTACGACTGGTCCACGTGGAAGCAAGATCGTCCAGTATTTTGCATGTCCACGGTTCACTCGAATGTCGCCTGGTGAACGCTTCAACGAATTAAAGTCGAAGAATCTCTGCACACAATGTTTGTTTCCAGGTGCACGTTGGGATTCGAGCAAACACAAAGAAGGGAAGTGTCAAAGAATCTTTACATGCAAGCACCCCTATCACGCGAATTTTCCGTCCAAAAAGCATGTTCTGGTTTGCGATCAACACAAGCACAACCAAGAAAATAAGGACCTGTTAGAGTACTATAAGGCCAAATGCATCACCAAGATCCATCAATTGCCTGACTTTGCCAAAGACATCCATCTTTCGTATCACTCTTCGAGCGGTCAACAAGAAAATGACGAATTAGATCGAGCCATTTACATGCTTCAAACAATCCACATCAAAGGACAAAACTACACGATATTTTATGACACCGGCTGTTCAGACTTTGTTGTTCGAGAAGAGGCAATCAAACGTATTGGTGATCGAGCAGTGCAGTTATGTTCACAACCTATCTCTATGGGTGGAGTTGGAGGAATATCCAAAAGTTCCACAAAAGGCATTTACAGTGTTACCCTACCCGTATCCAAGGAACAGCAAGCACTTTTCACTGGTGCATGCCTTGATGAAATCACATCTTCATTCCCTCTTTACCCACTTCGGGGGAAAGTAGAACAAGATATTCAACATAGCTGGACACAACATGGTGGTGCCATTAAGCAACTTCCATCATTGCCATCGCACGTTGGAGGTCCTGTCGATTTCATGATCGGAATAAAATACCTACGATACTTTCCGAAATTTGTGTATCAATTGCCATCTGGCTTAACGATTTACAGATCAACCTTCCAAAATGCTGATGGCACTTATGGTGTCGTCGGAGGACCTCACAAGGTCTTCACAGAGATCGAGAAGATGCATCATTTATCTACATCCAAATTTATCTCAATTCAATTAAATTCGTTACGAAATGGTTACAGAGTCAAGCCCTGATGTGCGTCTTCTTGGTTATCGTGACGACAGACACCTGTATGATGTTTTCCAAACCAACACTTCAATCAATGAAACCCAATCTACAAATGAAGATCCACGAAATTCAACTTCGACATTTCACGCCAAGCTGTTTAACCAATTCGAATCTGTGGGTTCAGAAATCACCTACAGGTGTGTAAGCTGTCGTAACTGTTCCACCTGCAAGAAGCAACCGCTTGATGAAATCGTGAGCTTACGAGAAGAAGTAGAGCAGGACTTGATCAATCGTTCTGTTAACGTCGATATAATGAAGTGCATAACAACAGCAAAACTACCTCTGATGAATGATCCACTGGCCACACTTGCTCCAAATCGAGATATTGCCCTTCGCGTTTATATTCAACAACTAAAGCGACTCCAAAGATATGAAAGCGACAAAGAAGATATTATCAAATCGGAAGAAAAACTCCATAAGCTTCAATTCGTTGAATACGTAAAGAATTTACCCCCAGAAACTCAGATGAAATTGAAATCGAATCCAATCAAAAACTTCATACCTTGGAGAGCAGTATGGAAGCCCTCATCCGTCTCAACTCCATGTAGGATCGTTTTTGATGCTTCTATGCCAACATCAAGTGGAAAATCGCTGAATGACATCTTGGCTAAAGGTCGAAACAATATGAACAAGTTGTTGGAAATATTTCTGCGTTGACGAGGGTATCGGGTAGCATTCCATACCGATATTTCAAAGATGTATAACTCCGTCAAACTCCAAGAAGAACATTGGTGCATGCAACGTTATCTCTGGCAAGAACAACTAGCACCAGACCAACCACCAGAAGAGCAAATTATAAAAACCCTCATATACGGAATAAAGTCGAGTGGGAACCAGGCGGAGAGAGGACTTCGGGAAACAGCTACATTGCACAAACATCAATACCCAGACGTGAATCGAGTGATTAATGAAGACGTATATGTCGACGATTGCCTGTCTGGTGTGCAATTGACCGCCAAAACAATGATGCTTACAGACAACATTACGAAAGTCTTAACATCCGGAGGTTTTACAATCAAAGGTGTCACTTTGTCCGGACAAGAACCTGCTGAAGGCTTATCATTGGATGGTACTACAATAGCAGTTGCAGGTCTCAAGTGGCATCCCAAGGACGACCTTCTATCCTTCGACATCAATGAATTAGATTTCTCCAAAAAGTATCGTGGGAAGATAGTTAAGAAGATCAAGGAGGTACCAGACAAATTAACTAGACGAATCTGCACATCCAAGACCGCAGAAATATTCGACATGTCTGGACTACTCACTCCCATTACTGCGACACTCAAAATGGATCTCCACGATCTCGTGCAACGCAAACTTTCGTGGGACGACGCAATTCCTGATAATCTTCGTGATCTATGGATATCTCACTTCGAATTGATATCAGAAATAAATGACATCACATACAGAAGAGTCATTGTTCCTGAGGACGCCACCTTGTTAAAAATCGACAGTCTGGACTTTGCCGATGCAAGTCAGATGTTAGCATGCTCAGCCATTTATATACGTTTCCCGATTCCATCTGGATACTCTTGTCAACTCATCTTTTCACGATCCAAACTCGTTCCTGATAATATGTCACAACCAAGAGCAGAGCTACTAGCAGCCGTCCTTAACGCCCATACAGGCGAAATTGTCAGACGAGCATTTAAGCAAAATCACAAGTCGTACAAGTTTACTGACAGTCAAATTACTTTGCATTGGATTTGTAATGAGAACCGCCCTCTCAGGCAATGGGTAAGAAACCGTGTTATCGAAATCCACAGATTCACCAATAAGGCAGATTGGTGGTACATCAAGTCTTCAGATATGATCGCTGATCTTGGCACGAGGCGTAATGTATCTCTCGATCTCATCAAACCAGACTCGCCATGGTTCAATGGATATGAGTGGATGACGAAATCTGCTGCTGAATTTCCAGTAATCTCAGCCAAAGAAATTTCATTGAATCAAGCTGATCATCAAGAAATCAAGAAGGAGGTTCCTTCAGACTACCAAGCAATTGCACCATCAGTAAATCTCGTTAATGCAGTTCCAAACCAAGTTCGAGATATGTATGCATTCTCTTCGTATATCATCGATCCCAACAAATACAGATTCACTACTGCTGTTCGTATTCTTGCAATTGTATTAAAATTTATCCGAAATGTCAAACTCTTCGTATCAAGAAAACAGTATCCAACTCGTTCTCGTCAGTCAAAGAATCCAAGCTTGACTCTTTCAGACGCATTGTTATGTGAAGCTGAGCGTTATTTTTTCAAAAAAGGGACAATAGAAGTTAAACAGTTCACCCAGAGATCCAAGTACGTCAACATATCCAAAGAAAAAGATGGTATACTCTTCTACACAGGGCGTATCCTCCCAACAGATTCAGTAACGATCATTGGTAAAGCAACACAAGCCATGGTGGATCTCCAAGCAACGTCCTTTTGCGTACCAATATTGAGCAAATATTCACCTATCGCCTACAGCATTGTAAACGATATACACTGGAATCATGTGACCGTGTCTCATAGTGGTATCGAAACGACTTGGCGATACGTTCTTCAAAAGGTATACATCATTGAAGGAAGACATCTAGTAAAAACAATACGCTCATCCTGTGAACGATGCAGATACTTGATGAAGCGGACGATCGATATTTGTATGGGTCCAATTTCTCCACATAATCTGATGATTGCTCCAGTCTTTTATTCTTCGCAAGTTGATTTATGTGGACCATTTCGTGCATATTCTCTACACAACAAAAGATCTACAATCAAAGTATGGTTCGTCGTGTTTTGCTGTTCAACCACCACAGCTATCAACATCAAATGCATGGAAGACTACTCGTCAAACGCATTTCTTCAAGCATTCACATGTTTTTCATGCGAAGTAGGCTACCCTAAACGACTGCAAATAGACGAAGGCAGTCAACTGGTCAAGGCTTGTGAATCAGTACGATTCGATTTTCGTGATATTCGTTGGAGATTGTTCACTGACAGTGGCGTCGAATTTGATACCTGTCCCGTTGGAGGCCACAACATGAATGGTCTTGTTGAAAGGAAAATATCTGAAGTCAAGAAATCAATCATTAAATCCGTACAGAATGAGCGACTCTCAGTTCTACAGTGGGAAACACTTGGTTGCAGAGTTGCCAATAGTATCAATGATCTACCATTGGGTATCAGAGATTACGGTGGAAACCTCGAATCACTTGACATTATAACGCCGAATAGATTGAGATTGGGACGTAACAACGAGAGAAGTCCTGTTGGCAATTTTCAAGTGACCAACGATTCAAGCAAGATCATTCGTCAAAACCAAGAAATATTCAATTCGTGGTTTGATTTATGGTTGACAGCGCATGTTCCTGGTTTGATTATGCAACCTAAATGGTATCGCCAACAATGTAACCTACAAAAGGGTGACGTCATCTTATTCACGAAGACCGACACAGTGATTTCTGCAACGTATCAATTCGGTATTATTGACTCAGTGGAGCGTGGCAGAGATGGAGTTGCTCGAAAAGCCTACGTGCGTTACAGAAATGCAAATGAAAACACAGACCGTGTTACGTATCACTCGATAAGAAGTTTGGTCGTAATCCATCTGGTTGATGAATGCAGTATAATGAAGGACTTATACAATGCCAATATATCAAATTGTTGAATTTCCACCTGGCGGGGGAATGTAGGGTAATTACCCTATTACAATGACTGCTCGTGCGTTTCGTGTTTTGTATTTATGTGTCAAGTGTCATTTGTGCCTTGGGAAATCGATTGATTTATATTCGCTCGCTTTTTTTTTATTTTGTTCACTTTAAAATACACACTCAAATGCGTAGATATCAATCAAATTTTGTATGTGGCTATCCGGTACGTTTTTTATCTTATTTTTGTATAGTTTTCTGTAGTGTTTGTTCCATTTGTAATGTCAATTTTTGTGTTCTCTAGTTTGAACCCCCTCAATAGTTGAAACGATAGTAACAACAAATTGTTAGTTTTTCATCCAATTCCCCGACACCCTAACCAAATGAAGGACATTGCAAACACTTATCAGAAAGTTAAGGCATTGTCAATATTAAGCGGGATTTCCAATTCAGTGTCAGCACAAAATACTTTATACTTGTAACCAATTAAATTAATTTAATAAATTAACTTACATCTTTTTGGAAAATTATATAATGTTTAGACCATTCTCTTCCAAAAACACAAAGAACTTGTTTCTAAAATAAAAATAAAAGCTCAGAGTAGGAAAATATTTTAAATTTCTCATTTTAGACAGGACTTGGCCAAGGTTAGTAACAAATGGCGGGTTAAGGATGGATGGACAAAATTTCAAGAAAGAAATGAAATATGTGTAGTCTCTCTGTTGCCGACTTATACAATTTAGAACATGCAAAATTATCCCCTCAGAGCTTTCAAATCAAAGTTAGTAGTCCTGAATGTTAAAATGGTTTTCATTAAATTAAGCTAAGAAGATAAGATCTTCACTAGCTATGGGGGAAAATATTTTTTATAAACACACTCTTTTATAACTATGTGTGCCAAATATCTGTAGACATCATCATCATCATCATATTTGACTTAACGTCCATTTTCCAAGCTTGCATGGGTTGGACCGATTAAGATGACTGACTTCCATGCTCCCCTACCTTTGATGGCCAGGTCTCATCATATAACCTAACACTATGTACACAAGCCTGAAAAACTTTCCCTTCTCTTACCAAAAATCAGTTCAAGCTGAGAGATGTGATAATAATTAATTAAACAAACACAACAATCACATGATTCATGTCATAGTCCCTTTAAGGTAAACCTCTGCTAGCTAACAAAGGTAACAACTCTTAAAACAGCTTTTCATCATAGCTGTAACACTATCTTTTACACTACTTTTGTTTAGTTCAGCAAAATGTTAACAAAATTTTCTGGGATTGTATAACTTATTTTACATCCAATGAGTGCGAAAGAACAAAACTGCGAGTTGTGTACTCTTGTTTTTTAATTTCAAAAAATTTATGAACAGCATTGGATAACAAGTTGTTACACGATATTTAATATTAAATATTTAATATCGTGTAACGACTTACTTTACTTTGTTTTGAAGAGTTTCAATATTATTGCATTACTTTAAGAGGATCCATCATCTTTTTCCTTAACATTTCTTGAAGGTTTTGTATAAATTCATACTTTAACACTAAAGTTATTCCATTTTAAATTTTAGGGGCGTTTTTTTAGGCACACCTGGTTAAATTAAACATTATAAAACAGTAAACAACTGTCGTTTCAATTAAATTAAAAAAGTCATCATAGCAATGAATATTTCTACTGTGCACCAGCATCTCGAACAAGATGAAAAATGCTGAGAAATTGGAGGAAAATAATGTGATATTGAAATGTCTTGGTTTTGTGACATAATCCACTGAGTATCAGGAACATAGAGAAAACATAACAAAGTTGAAGGTATCAACTAACATCGTCCTTCCCACGACGTATCAAATATAATCCAATTGCACCAGTTTTTCGAAGCAACCTATGAAAATAAAAAGGAGGACTTTCATGAATCTTATTAATTCTATGTATGATTGTAGTCTGACAAATCCATTCACTGGAGTATAAATATATTACTATATATGGTATATATATATAGCAATTATATAAACGGTAACCGAAATTTACCAGCAAAAATATAAACGATAACAGAAATTTACCAGCAAAAATATAAACGGTAACAGAAATTTACAAGCAAAAATATAAAAGGGAACAGAAATTTACAAGCAATTATGATTTTATAAAAATTATAAATTATATTATTATTGCAATTCTGAATTTGAAGAAACAAAAGAACACTTTAAGTTCAAATAGAACACTTATTTCAAAAATGCATAAGTTGATGCATATGTATAGAACAAACAGCTCAACTCTCCATATTATATAATCAAAGGTCAAGAAAGCTTGGGAAAGAAGTTACTCAAATTTCAGCCGAAAAAAAAAACACTGAATTTTTTTTATAGTGAACTGCTCATTTTCGTTTATGCATCCACTTTCAGCAATGATAGCAATCCTATTCCATGCCGTACTGAAATTGTTTACTACTCCACTACAAAGATTTCAAGTTGAAAGATTAAACAACACTCACTCATCTGCTTGAACTCTATTCAAATCCAATTTATAAACAGATTCTGGTAAAATGACATCATCGCTAAAGTCTTGATCAAACTGCAAGAGGAAGGAAATTATGAAAAATTTATTTTATAACTAATTTCCATTTACATATAGACTTAACAATCGTAATATTGGGATTACAACTTACAGTATCAGGATTTTCATAATGACCTTCATCAGTGCGAGTTCCCATATCAACATAAACATCAGTATGCTCACCGTCTAGACAGATGAAGGCAAAAAAGTAAACAACATTAATATATAAACTCATGAAATGTGAAAGGATCAAATTGCTCACCTTGAGTGTCTTGAGTTCTGTTTCTATAGCTTGGTTGATTGCAAAATTCGTATGCCCATTTTCCTTCTTTAGATTTATTTGAAGTTTGTATTGGATTATAAGAAGGAACACTTTGCACACCTATCAACAGAATGATAAACTAAGTAAAAACTTCAAACACCATTAAAAAGAAGACTTTAATTTACTAAATGAGATGAAATGTACCCAATAGTTTCCTTGTAGTGTCAGGTGTTTTGGTTTTATCTGGAGATCTACTTGGGAATAAATTTGGTTTATTCAATCTCGGTGGTGGCTTTGGTAGCATTGGTGATAAAGGTTTTTCATCATCACATAAATTAAATTTAGGACCTTCAAAATTTGGTGTCATGAATGAAGCAGCTTCCTGTCTTGTGAAAGAAGAAGTATTCACAAGCTGTTCAGGGTTAGCAAAGCTTATATCATCAGGTTTTTGGGTTGTATAATCATAAGAATCATCTGAATCTGTATCTTCTCCATCACCCTCTCCACGATACATGAGAGGAGGGGAGCTCTTTTCAATTTCTTTATTAATGGCTTCAATCCAATCCTAAAAATGAAAGTAACCCTCATTTTTATACTATTTTTATACTATATGTATAATAAACTTTGACTTGATAATTTAGTCAAGAACTACAAAACGTTTTATATTATAAATTGTTTTTAATAAACAAAATGCGTTTTTCATTTTGTTGTAATTTTTTATAATTTTTTTGATTAATGTTAAAAAATTAGGAATCTCCAGAAAATACCTGTTGTTCTCTTGAAGAACCTGATGCAAAAATATATTTTTGACCTCTGTTTATGCCAGATGGAGATAGTTTTATTACCCACCGAATCTTGTTTTTACTATCGTCTTCCACTGCACTAAAGTTTAAATTGGACACCTACACAACTCAGCATGTCAACTGTTCTGACAAATTAGAAATCATTTCAAAGGGATACCTGTAACCAACAAGAGAAAAAACACCTTTTGCTGTTTTACTTGTTGCTTCTTTGAAATAGTAGAAATGTCCGTCATGCAGCACACAATATTGATGTGCATCTAAAAATGGAAGGTTCTTTGTTGAATTCATGGCATTACTTTATTTTTAGTCCAAAAGAAAGTTCATATTCAACTTATCACAAAGACATTTGTCATTCTGCGATTCTTCAGTACAAAATCTTTTCAATTCTATTTCAAATTTTTAAAATGTATGTACTCACTACTAGAGAAAAAGCTTTTCGGCTTAAGCATTTCTAACCATCCACCATAACCTTGTGATTCCAACAAGTGCTGTGCACTAACATTTTTATTTGATTTCATAGACATTGAATTTTGATCTAAATTCCAAGGGACAGTTGAAAATTTATGCTACTCCAGTTTTGGTGGTATGATGTAATATATATGTTATTAAAGATCTGAGAATATTAGCACCAGACAATGTTTAGAATTGTATAAAAACTAATTATACATTACAAGAATACATTGGAATATTTTGTTTGTTGGAACAGTAGTATTGTTCACCTGATGATTAGGGCTACATTATGAGAAAACCTCTCACCATCAGCCAATTTGTGAATAAGAAAAATTTGTTTATATACAACTAAAAAGCAATTATATTTCCGCAGTTATTTTAAATTATATTTCATACCTTTTTAATTAGCCCGGTCTCCTGATTCTTCTTTTCCTCTGCTTGATATTTCTTGTGCTGATATTTTTCATTGCAGAAAGAAAAGAGAGTCAGGTACAGCCTCCAAATAATTTATGATTGTTAAAGAAAAACAACAGAAAAACAACCAAAAAATTTCAAATTCCACCAGAATTACATAATTTTGCATAATTATACATTAAATTTCATGATTATGCAAGTTTCACCCCTCATAATAACATTAGGTGTTATCTATAAAACTCGAAAAACAAGTTACGTCATTTTATTTATTCCCAACACTTTATTTGGGTGCGCGCGCGCGCGTGTGTGTGTGCGTGTCTTTAGAGTTTGATCTGATAATGCAGACTTTTCCAGAGAGGCACAGATCCCAACGCATTGACCCACATTTATATGGGCTTGCTCTTTTAGCAATTGACCATTTGATGGTAAAATCGGTGTTGTCTTTAAGTTAAGAATCATTTTTGTACTTGAAGAGACAGAAGGATTTAGTGTGATTGTTATATCTGAATTTATATTCACTCTCTGAAGTGCCAAAGTACACCATGTTTCTATGGTCTGTGATCACTTCTGCCTTATAAATGATATTGGTTGCAAGGCATTCACCGTTAAGTGGACAATTGCTTTTATCATGACAATTACAAGGTCTATCTTTTTGGGTTGTGTCATTATTAAGGATTTTGCTGTTGTGTCGCTTTATAATGTTGGTAATGTTAGATGTGCATGAATAACTTAATTTCAACGTATTGCGATTAAATATTTTACTTAACCTGTTGCCTTTCGGGAAATGCTTCTTAAAGGTTCAAAAAAGTCTTGCCAATGTTTGACTTGCCATTACTGTTGAAGGAGGGGTTGATCCAGATGACATTTTGTAACCTTGTTCTTTCTCTATGATGGTCGTCACTTTTATTATATTTAAGTTAAGTATAGTTGAAAGCGCTATCAGCTAAGGATTTTTCGTAGACATTTTTAACCTTGTTGAATTCGTGTTCATCAAAAGATAAGTCCGAAATTCGTTTATTAATCATGGTTGGCAACTGTTTTTTTATGCTTCATGGATGGTTTGAATTAGCATTAATATATCTAGTAGCGTCATTAGGTTTCTTGTAAAGGTTGTACTTTCCAGTTTAAAGATCAAATGTTACATCCAAAAAGTCAGTAACTTTCAAGTTGGTGTCAATTGTGATGCTTAATTTTTCATCTTTAAGCAATTTCATGATATTCTTTCTAAGACGGTCTAGTTTTGGCCCATCGGCATCAGGAACTATCATTAATCCAATGTCCGATGGTATAAGCCTACTTGGTCTTTTTCGATGATAGATGCTAACTTATTAAGCAGGTACAAACTGACCAATTCACAAACCTCGGCTCCATCATATGATCCCATTGTAAAATCAATTAATGGATTCTCACCTTTTTTCGTCCAGGTCTCGCCTTGACCGAATAGAAGTGATTTTCTTGACAATTTTCTTGCTTCAATTGCTTTATTTAAAATCGGTGTTATTTGTTTGGCAAAGTTTAGTGCAGATTCCAATAAGTTTTCATCGATAGAAAGATAAAATTCAGCTATATCGAACTTAATGAATCTTGCCTTACTTTTGTTGGGGATAGCTTTAAACCATTCTATGACCGTTTTCGAGTTACACCATTGCACCACCATGGTTTTCTTCAATAAATCCCAACTTATACTTTCAAGGTATTTTTTGGCAATAATACCTACTTCTGACTTTGCTGGGTTAATTAGGCGACACCATAGCGTCTCCCTAAAATTCTCCTAATGGTCTTATAGGCAGGTTGGTCAGCATAGCATTCCATTTTAACTTCCAGATATACTTTTTGTGATTTGTTTGGTTTCTTTGTTGATTGTGGATTGTTTGTTGATTGATTGATTGATTGATTGATATATATATATATATATATATATCAATATATATATATATATATATTGTCAAATATATATCGCATTTTTATTATTAAGAACTATATATATATATATATAGTTCTTAATAATAAAAATGCGTGAAATGTGTGACCTATTAAAATGGGTATTTATAAAAGGATAAAAGAGAAAAAGGTTAAAAGTATATATATAATAAATGCAATAGTTAAAATAATTAGAGTGATTTACAGATTTAAGGTGGTAGCAGCGGTGGGAATTTTAACGAAAATAAGAAAAATGTACATTGAAGTTGTTGAAATAAATTACATATAATAAAAACACTTATTACCCCCATCCACCAGAGCAATAAAGAACAAAAACACATAAATACTATATACAAATCAAAAACGAGAAGCTATTAAGGTTACTAACTAGCATAATAATGTCTAATTAATGTCTAATCGAAATTGGCCACAATAGGCAGAAAATGTAAATAGTAAAAAATAAAGGAACGAAAAATATAAAAAATTAACAACAAAAAAGTATACAAAAAATGTGCCCAAATCTATCCATAATCTACTGCCACAGCTTGCTCATTCAGGCCATCTGTGAGAAAAGTGTTTAATGTCTCCTGCCAAAAGATTTCCCTGCACCTGATCGAATCAAGATCCATGGTTTGGTCGATTAAAGTAAATTGCCAGTCGTCCAGACCATTATGGTCCCCCTGGGCGAAATAGGTGTGGAAAGATTTTTGCGGCACCTATTTCCTAACAATGTGTCTACGGAAACAGCTCTTATAGTTATCGAATCTTAATCGAAATCTAGGACCCGTGCTACCAACATACCGAATTCCACAAGTTTTACAGGTAACTAAGTATGTGACAAAAGTAGAGTTACAATGCATGTTCTCAGGTTTTATTGCAAATTCCTTTCCACTTTTATCTGAGAAAGTACTGGTCTCCTGTACAAATGGGCAAACTTCAAAATGTTTTCCTCTACATCCTTTACTCTCACCCTTGCCCAAATTTAATTTGGGCAATTTTGCACGAGAACAAGAATATCTTTCAAACTCTTTCCCTTTTTGAACCCAATGATCGGGATGATTTGGAACACCTTGCGATGATCACCATTAGGAGTTAACAAAATATGTATATCCGAAAGTATAAATTTAAGTGGAGACTTTCCCTTTGCGGTTTCACGGTACAAAAGGTTGGTTCGACCGAATTTTCGAGCCTTCAAAATTTGTTCACGTACCATCCTGTCACTATAGCCCCTCTTGTTAAGCCAATCTTCTAGTTGGTTGCATCTGTGATAAAAAAAACTGAAATGCTTTACCAGAAAATATTTCCTCAGGTCTGAGTACCAACCAAAGCCTTTATTTCCAAATGATATTTAGGTCTGGGTTTATTAATTCTTTTGAAAAAATGGGCAATGTATACTAACCATATGTGGTAAATATGAAACAAATTTTTTATTTAAAAACTATATATTTGCTAAGCTTTTCTTACTTCTGTACATCTTCAGGCAATAAAAACATATGTCATATATATACTATCAGGGCGAAATCTTTTTAATAAAGTTTTTTAAAAAGTTAATAATTCAAAAGTTACAAGATTCAAAAAAGAAGGGAAAAAAGAATAACAAAAACATAATAATTTCAGTAAGTGTGAGAGACAGACAATATAATACACTCTCTTTATAATAAAGCATAGACAGGTTGAAAAAACCTTAAAAAATTAAGCATAATGTAAGCCCGATCTTAAATCTTAACAATAATCTGAGGGGTACTCATACATGTGGATAAGACTTTTAAAATAGGACACTAATCTCAAAACAGGAAACTTAAGTATGTCCCTATCATTGAGAAATATTGTGTTGTAATAATCATGCTGAAAGTGATGTATTATTCCCTTAAAAAGGCAGACACAAATGGATGATATTATGATAGGAAGAAGGAAGCCTAAAAAGTTTTTTTATAATATAACAGGTTCAACTCTTAGAGAAAAATAGTCTATGCAGAACAGAGTTTGAACACAAGAGAATGTTCGTAACACAGGGACAGCAGATATTACTCTAGGTAAAATAAACATAGCTTTGGAGGGAAAGCAACAAATATCTTCCGTTAGACTTTGTGTGTTGATCCTAGATCTATAAATCATTATTATTATACCACTATCCAAACCCATAAGCTGCTTTTATTCAAATGCATTTCTAAATTTTTACATTTTATGATAGCATACATTGAATGATTTTTTAATACGGGATAAAAGGTTTTTTTTCCCCTCTAAAAGCCATTTACTACTTTGATTCATTCATATGAACTTTAGTTTCGAAAGCACCACCATCATAATTCACACATACTTTAAAATACCTCGTTTAAAAAAACGAAACCGAAAATATAGCGAAAACTTCGTGTAGCGTTTCATATAGAAAGTCCTAGTTTGAACCGGGCGGGAAATTCAACTTTCCTTTTTTTTTAAGATTTCTTTTTTTGTTTTTGTTTTTTTCAAAGATTTCACAAGTTATTTCTTTCCATTCCATTAGATATATAAACAGCTTTTCTTTTCACAGTTCAGATAAACTCTTATTTAAACATTATCTTTAATCGGTGCTTCTAACCTTTGAAATCGCGTTGGCTAGGCGAATGTCATTTAGGCTGTGTTCGATTCTAAGCGAGCGTGAACCTCTAACACACAACAATGTTGATCTTAAAAGACTGTATGAGAGTTTTGTTCTTATAAAGTCCGTAACTCTCTGTTCTGTTTCGCCTCTCTTCTCTGCTATCATTTCTGAAAGCCGTTTATAAAATGTTTTACATTCGCGTCCCATGCCGCCACTTGTTGAAAATACCAGGGGTGTGAATGTGCCATTCTCTACATTTGTCACCCGTTCGTTGTAGTGCCTCTTCTTTTCACACTCGTTTCTTTTGAAGCATTTTTTAGGATCCAGACCCCTGTACCTTCGAGCGTTTAGGCCAAAGACCCTTATATAAAAAAATGCTCTTTGTCCAGGAGTCCAGAATCCCGTTGCGCTGATGTCAAGTCGTGCTTCTTGGCTTCTGTTAGCGCTGCGCTGTGAAAGATGTTCACCGTCCATTTCCAACATTCTTGGTTCTCTTCGAACATTCGGGCATACTTCGTCTAGCATAACGGATGTCGGATCTCGTTATGCCTTAATGTAACAAAGCCTCCTTTCTTGCATGACAGCGCATGTGTGATGTCGAATCGGCTTCCGCATACGCATTCGCTAGGTAGTCGAGGTAGTGACCAGTTGTATCTGATGCGTATGGAGTCTTGAAATTGCTCTTTGTTGAGTTCGTAGCCCAAATCTTTAATTGGCAAGTTTGTTAGCCAATTTGACGCTCCGACCATTGAGTTGGCTTCGTTCGTTCTCTTCTGATCGTCACTCATGTCCGTTCTAACTTTTCTTTATTTTTTTGTCGTCTTTCGTTTTTGATAATAGCTACACTTTTCCCAATTTCTTCATTATTTATTCCTAGTATCTTGTCTTGTAACTGCCGTGTCACAGCTTTAGAGTTGTCGTGCTCAATTGGGGCAATTTCGCATAGATGTTTGAGCCCAAGGCCTCCCAAACGTGGAGGCAATGCTAACAGATCACGCTCGTTGTTGTTGATGGTTTTACCTCCCGTGATTGCTGGTATGAACAGATGCCGAATGATTTCTTCAATCGGTTGGAGGTACCTCTCAAAACCCGGTATTGTCCTGATGAAATAGGAAAATTTATGTTGATAACCACTGACATAACATGAGTAAGCAGCTTGTGGTTGTGTCACTGCTATTCTAGAAAGAAGGGAAAACCCTTCCGACCATTTTTCCACCAAGCTTTTGCAATATTTTTCTTGGTATTCTTGACTTCCAATCACAGCACCAAGATTGTTGTTATTTTTATGTCTGTATCTTGAAAGACTTCTGTGGCTTTCGCTAAATGATGTTCTTTAACAATCAACCATGATTTTTTGGGTTGAGGATAGTATCCGAAATGGGGACCTACAGTTGTAATGCTATCTCACCATTCTCGTAGTGACTCACATTTCCCCGTAGCTGTTATATCATCCGCAAATGCAGCCATCTCGTCATGATCTGCAATGGCTGATATCAATTCGTCAAGGAGAGGCGTTGTTCCTGTCGCATACACTGCCATGCCGATTGGATCACCTTGTGTAGTTCCTTCTTTTGAACTCAACTCGATTCCTCCGATGACAAACAGCCTAGCAGGTGTTCGGTAGCAATTGATGACATAATTTGCGAATACTGGGCATATCATTTTTACGTTGTGCAGAAAAGCTTGACGATTTATGTTGTTGAACGCGTTTGCTGCATCTATCACGAGTGCTGCCTCTGCTTCTTCAGTTTCGAAAACCCTCCTCATTGCGTGGATTGCAGCTTCTCCGCCTGCTTTTTGCCCGGCACACATTTGAACTCTGCTACTTGATGTGATTATATCCTTCTTGATCACTGACATAACGGTTTTCCCACAGATTCTGCGTAAGACTTCACCAACGCCGATAGGTCGAACTCCGGGTTGTTTGTCTATTGGGACAAGTCTACACGCCAGAAACCCTTCGAGCGATTTGTCGTCTACACTCTCTGTGCATAAGCTTTTGGTTATATTTGCTATCGCAAGCCTAAGATCTCTTCCACAGTCACCATACATTCTCGATGTTAAGATTTTTCTCCACCCATCATAGTCTTGACCAGACGGTCCAGAACCACCCTTAGTTTCAAGTGCTGCCTTCATAACTAGTGATTTGTCAATTGCTTCATACACTACCGGATTTATTCTTTCACAAGGACCTTCAAGTTTGTTGTTTTCGTCGGCTTCTCTCGCATCGGGATGTTCTTCTCTTAACAATCCAATTGTTTCGTCATTTATAGGTAGTATTCAACCACGCATATTATTTGTTAGGATTTTGATTGCACCGTTAACATCGCCTTTCTGCATTTTATCTTTAAACATTTTTGAGATAGTTTCGATGTTTCTTCTCTCAGTTGGTCTCGATAACCTTGACTGTATGGTTTCTGCTTCATCAACCAGCTCGGCAATGTTACCTTGGTGCCACAGCTTCAATCTTCTTTCCAATGCTCTTGTATGGTCTTTCGCCTTTGAATTTTTGCTTGGTTTCTGAAGGAGCAGAGCAGGCATGATATGTACTGCCTTCATTGAAATAGTTCGGAGAGGGCTCTTCTCCGTCCAAGCATTCAGTAATCTTATCACTTCTCTGATAAAATCTTTACCGGCACCTCCACTTGGTAGGTTGAATAGGTTTCGTCGCCAATAAATGATTTTTTCATAACTTTCGTTTATCATTTCGATAAAGTCGCTACCTTTAACTTCGGCCCAGTAACAACGTTCTGGTTCTGGGTTATCTTCATTTCTGATCGCAATACTTGGATTAGTTGATGGCTGTGGAGGTAGTGGTTCACCTATTTCTACTCTGTTTGCAATTACTTTACATTGTCTCTGATGCTGGAGTGCACCCCGTGGAGTGCGGAATCGTTTACCACATTTTAAGTACGGAACTTCAGTAATTTCTACTCCATCATCTGTTCTTGTTGATGTGCTCATTTCTTCTTTTCTGTTGTTCAAACTATCAATTCAGGTTTTGTTAACTTTTGGGTTTTTTCAGCAATTTGTTGTGTTGAAAAGATACAATATAACCTTCATCTGCGGGTTTTTTTAACGTCAAAGTAGAGATAGAAAGTGGATCGTTTCAGCGCATCTCTTTTTCTCGCTATTTTAGTATCTGCGCAGATAGTCAAAATAATGTAAAATAATCGCTAAATAATTGAATGAATTTTTTGATGATGTCATCAAAAAATCAAAAAAAAAAATCAAAAAAAAAATCGGATTTTCAAAAATCAAAATCGGATTTTTCAAAAAAAAAAAAAAAAAATATGGAAACCATTCGGGAATTTCCCTTTTAAGTTTTGTCCACTTTAAAAAAATTTTTTTTTCTAAAAAAGGTTTATATAATAAAGACAATCATGAACATTGATGAATTTTTTCATTTTGGTATGTGTGATGCAGCTGGAGAAGGTCATATTGATATCGTTAAATTATGTAAAGTATTATGTGCGACTAATTTAAATGAGACGATGGAGATTGCAACTGAAAACGGTCATATTGAGATTGTTAAATTATGTAAAGAATGGGGTGCGACAAATTATAAAGATGTGATGGAATATGCAGCTTTTTGTGGTTACATTGATATTGTTAAATTATGTAAAGAATGGGGTGCGACGGATTATAATAGAGTGCTGTGGAATGCAGGTTTTTGTGGTCATATTGAGATCATTAAACTATGTAAAGAATGGTTAGGTTACAACATTAATGTGTTGATGTGTGATGCAGCTGAAAAAGGTTATATTAATATTGTTAAATTCTGTAAAAAATGGGGTGCAACGAATTATTATGAGGCGATGGAGAATGCAGCTTTTGGTGATCATTTTCAGATCGTTAAACTATGTAAAGAATGGGTTTATGAAACTCTACATTAAGAGTTATTTCGCTATCACCACAAACGTAAGTTTTCAAAGGCATTGTACTATGATTTGATAGAAGTTGTGATGCATCCAGATAGAGTATGGGATTGGTACTTTGATGAAGATGAGAAGAAATTTCTAGATGAGT
The DNA here is from genome assembly GCA_039566895.2 of Turritopsis rubra. Lineage (NCBI taxonomy): Eukaryota > Metazoa > Cnidaria > Hydrozoa > Anthoathecata > Oceaniidae > Turritopsis > Turritopsis rubra. The sequence continues at coordinate 182,144 of CM077624.1, read as the reverse complement.
ATCTTCAGTAACTATTATCATTCAAGTTACTGAAGAATGTGGTACGCTTCAGGGTGTTCAAGCCGCATATATAAGCAAACATGTTTACCACTCTTCCAACGTTTCTTAATAGGTATCCAATTATCTATCAAACCAGTTTCTTCATCAATCATCTTCAGATCACTCCTTTCCCTCGGGTGCCAAATAAAGAACATTTGTGCTTGTCTTCGAATGTTCTTCGGGACAGCTGTATAAACTTGGGTGAGTAACCAGAGACTGTGTTTTTTATGACGTCCTGAGAAAGCTAGTTTAAAAAGTGGGTTTTTTCTTCGTTTGTCAAGTTTCTCTTCATCTATACAATCGTCAACGATGAAGAGTGTCTCTTGCTTTTGGAAGAGAGTCGAGAATTTTTCGATCCAATCAAACAATCCTATTGTTGGTGTAGGTTCAATTAGAAAAATATCATCATCTTCCCACAAGGCTTGACATGATTTATAGGTATCATTCCAGTTGATAGTAGGACAGATGATGATAATATACTCAAAATGTTGTTTGAATTGGGTTTGTAGAAGATTTAAAACCAACTCTGTCTTTCCACATCCAGTCGATCCAGAGAAAATTGTTGTACAAGGTTCCTTTACATACTCCATTTATTAGAATATAGCACTCTCAAAACGTGCATCTTCAAAGTTGATTTGTCGATCTTGTAAAACATAGATATAACATTTGATAGATCCTGCAGCTTCTGCTAACTTGGTTATCGCCAATGTCACACCTTCACTTGTGTTCTTTAAAGATCTCCCTGTTCCATGTAGCTTATTATCAGGAGTGGTTCTAAAATCAATGAACAATGAGTAACTTGTGGTGAAAAATTCTGCTTGTGATATACTCGTATTCTTATCACCGCTAAAATATAACCAAGAATTATCATACATATCTTTAGGAAGCAAACCTATTTGTATAGAGTTGATTGGGTTCACCTTCTACTGTGATATCTACTTTTGATATTTTCGGGTTGTAGAACTTTTCATTATCAAAAGCGTAAGCTTTTCGAGTATTAGGTTCAATGAAGAGCATTAAAATACCCTTTAAACTTTCACTTGGTGTGTTAACCTGTATATTCCACATAGTGTCTTCTTTTTTGAGAGGTATTACGCTATGTCTCAAGATTCTATCAAAAGGAAAAGATTTATTCATGGAAGCAATCTTAACTGTTTCCTTTAATTCTATATCTTCTACTTTATCGAATTCCAAGGCAATGTTAGATATGGTATAGGAACCATCAAACGTTTTTGATCCTGTGGCTCCTGGTCCAGCATCTCTGATTACATTTGCATAAGGTGCAAATTACAGTTGAAAACTGAGTCGATCGTCAATCTGTACAAATGGTAGATATTTTAAGATATCATAATATTCCCATAAGGGTATCGCAAATCTGTTTCCATAAGCATTAGCCAACGCTGCTTCACTCGCAGTACCACTTGCTCCAGATGTTTTAACTCTAACTTTAAGTACATTTCCTTCAGTATCTACTCCTTGTTCGCTCTTATATAGCTTTTCTTTCTCTGAATCCCACTTATCTACATAAAGCTGATAGATATCAAAATCAGCGATATCTTGTATGATATTCCCCTCATATTCAATTCTAAACTGAGTAATCAAACTCTTTCCGAGATTGTTCACGATATATCTAGCTTTATCCGTACTCTTCAGTTCAATATTGAAAGTAAGTTTCAAACTTCCAGCGTCTATAACATCATTCTCACCTAAGTTTGGTAGTCTTACATGTAAGAACTCGTTTTCGTTGATGGTGCTTGGATTGTGTGCTATTTTAACATGTTTTCTTGAGGCTTTTATACCAAAACGGGTTCTATATTTTTTATTAGGGTTTAAACTTTTACCATATGAAGTCATTTATTATATATAAGAAATGACAGATATTTTCGATAATCATGGATATGATGAAGGAGGTGAGGATGGTGAAGACGATTCATATCCTATCTCTACAACAACCGATCCTATACAACCGAGTGGAACAGTTGTTGGTCTACCGGAAGTAACTACAGCAACGGAAGAGATGCAGAGGAATTTACTTCGCATGAACTTGGAGAGTCTGTATATACATCTTGACGTTCAAGGCTCCTTGAACCTTATAGATCTGCGAAAGTTTAAACTTTCGAAATACAAAGGCGTTCCTCGGTTCGAGTACTATAAGGATGGAGATTGGGTTAGACTTACTGATAAACGTAATGGAAAATGGTTGAATAAGAAGACGATTATCAATGTTATTGGAAAGACAAGGATTAATGATGTGCTTGGACTAGGCACTCCTCTACAACCTGGGGATATTCAGATGCAGGATCTTGGTAAGAAGATCAAGATATATAATGAGGAACTCAATAACATAGATGAGGAGATATCAAAAACACAGCGAGCTCTCGATTTAGATCCTGAAGATGTAGAGGATAAAGAAAAACTTGAACAACTGCTTGAAGAAAAAAAAGGAATTGAGAAACAAAAATCATCACAGATCTCACGAATAAAAGAGACCATCACCAAGATAGCAGATAGTGATACATCATTAGGTGAGAAACTTCGAACTCTTTTTCGAGAGCAAGGTATTACAATTGCTGTAATCGTAACAGCGCTCGGACTTGTTATATCTACAATCGTAACTTCATTAATCGGAGGGGTGAGTATGGTAGTTGGTGGAAAACCACCTGGAAAAGGTGGAATTTAGCAGTGGATGAAAAAGCAGCTCGAAGCTCTTGGACGACTACTCGGAAAGCTTGGTGCAAAGTTTGGAGCTGCATTACCTGGTATCATTGGAAGCGTTGTAAGCTGGTTATTAAACTTTCTGAAAAAGGGAATTATGATATTAAGTTCAAACGTCTGGTTAGTCATTGTTTTCCTAGTAGGTTTGATAGGAAATTGGTTACTAAGAAAAGTAAATTCCAAGCAAAATAAGTGATACTCCAGCAATAATTAAAGCTTGCTTTTCCTCTTCATGTTGTTGTGTTGCGTTAGCTCTTTCAGGTAATTTTATTTCAATAGGTTTTTTTTTTTTTTTATCTCCCCATGATGTTTTGGATGAAAACCAGTAGTTCTCTTACCTTTGAAGGCGTCATGTTTTGGAGGAGGATGTGTTTTTTCCACATCTTGAGGAGGAATCGACGACGCTCCAATATGGTTTGCACTAACTAATTTTATATTGAAATCTGTTATATCATTGAGATTTTTCAACTTCAAATCGCTTGGTATAATATAAGTTCCTAAAGCAACACCAAAATTTGGTTTTGCTCTAGCATATTTCAAAACATTTTGAAATTCTGTGATCTCTTGTTGTATAGTATTTGTTTTTAGAATGATTTTTTCTAGAGAAGTTGAAAAAATCTTTTGAGCATCTAAAGCACGTCCTGTATCACCTATAATATTCGATCTAGCACTAGCTTGTGATTCTAAGATTAGATAAGTGTAATAGCGTATAGATTGTGATAACCTTCGCAATCCTGCATGTGTTAATCCGTTTACATGAGTTTCAAGCCACATTTTGAGATTATCGTTACCAATATTAATTCGTGATAGATATCGCCAATATGTTGGTTCTGGTATAATATTGAATTCTCTAGAAATACTTCGAAAAGCAGTCTTATTATATGGATTTTTTCTTGGATTAAAGGTAAAATCTCCAGGTAAAGGTACATCCATTTTCTCTAGAATAAGACGCGTTTGTAGGTAGACGTGAAAGCGAAAAATAGATCGAATCATTGGAACCTTATGATTAAGATGAAAGGTAGATATTCCACATCCTATAGTACTCAGCCAGAAACTAAATGAGAGTTGTCCAAGATAAAAATCTAACGGTTCTCCATATTTATCTTCTTCACCTTCAGGTTGAAATGGTAGGAAGATATTACGAAAGTTTACAGTGAATGAGGAACTATCTTGATCAACAACGATTCGTTGTTGCCATAGTTCCTCTGATGGTATTAAGACGCTAGGTTTCCCATAATCGGGTAGATATCTTACTTTTGAGTTAAAGCTTAGAAGATTACTACTCATTTCTTATATATAATAAATGGAACAATATATGTATGTGAACAATCTTGGTAAAACACAATTACCTCTCATGTTACCAGCGGGAACTGAATTATACTTGTATAATGCTTTGATCATAGTCCGATGGTTTAATGTAGATCAGAATACTCTCATAATCACATCGAAAGATCAGAAAGCTACCGATATGAATCCTACATATATCGATTTTGAAAAAGGTCTTTACACATCGTCAACCATCCTCAGAAATATAAACGCGAGAGGCAACAAAACAGTATATGTAGATAAAAATGCAGATGGGACTCTAACCTTATCTGTTACAAAGGCGTATCAAGCTGCAATCACGGATGGATTATTAAATCTTCTCGGATTAACGATGCCTAAACACAAACATTTCACAGCTGGATCTTATAGAACAACTCCAAATTTCTGTACATTTAAAGCGCTCCGCCTACACTGTGAAGAAATCGAATTGCATAACATGATGGAAAATACGAACCTCACGAATACACTACACCATTTTGAACTTGCTAAAGGAGAGTATGAGTACGACGATCATATGATATATAATTATACTTCAAATCCTATATACATTGCTAAACTGAAATATCCGACAGACACCTTAACCTTCAGGATTACTGATGAGAATGACAAAGATCTCGATGTTGGTGTTAGAATGAAACTATTGTTAAAATAAACATATGGCAATGTATGACTTCAACACTGAGAAGCTATATCCTGTTTTACCTAGTGCTCCGGAGGATGGTGTAGACGGTCCGACATTACAAACGCAAAACTATAGACTTCAAACAATTAAGGAGATGGAAGCGTTCCTATCTAAAGAGATAGTAAACAGAACATCTCTAGAACGTAAATTTTCACGTTACACTATAGTTGCTACGTATATCTCTTACTTTCTAAATGCGGCGAGCGTTGTGCTTTCAGCTGGAGAAATCGCGTGTCTTATCTCTGGTATAGATGTATCGATGAGTATTGCGATATGTGTGACGACTCTTGTTTTGAATAAGGTATTGATTATAATTCAGAAAAGTGTCTCTGTTTTTGATGTGAAAAGACCGAAAAATCGTGATATTTCTATAGCTGCTCAAACCATCTTAGATGGTTTGATCATGCTTATCTCGAAGAGCATAGAAGATGGGAGTATCGACCATCATGAATTCAGTCGCATTATAGGAGAGAAACAACGTTATTTGAGTAAGAAACAAGAACTGCGATCTAGATCGAGTAAAGCAATTAAACAACTTTATGATCACCAGAGAGAGGAGCTCTTAGAGCTTGGGAGAAAACAAGGTCGTGACGAGATCGCAAAAAAGATCGTAACTGGTTCCAATATCCTAGATGTAGGTGTTACATGATCTATTAATCACCTCCTCCCTATGCTTTGTAGTTTGATAAAGCCACAAAACTTTACATGTCGATATCGAACATATCTTCGAACAACTCTCGCGCATGCATGCATGTATAGCGTTGGCGTCTTCGCATTCGCATTCGCCGAGCTCTTCCATCTCAAGATACCTCATTTCTAATACATTCAATGTTGTTCTAAGTTGTCTCCGTTGGCATCGTATCATATAGTACGGATGTCTATCATTGTTATTCTTCTTAACAACACAGAGAATGTTATCGATCGATCTTCGATGTGGTACATATCGTGCTTCAAGTTCTGTAACACGATTCTGAGCCTCCATGATCTGATTCTGTGTCTCAGTAAGATCATCGTTTATTAGAGCCAGTGTAGTTCGGGCTTCCATAAGATGATCCTGTGCTTCATTTTTCTCTTGTACGATCCTTTCAACTCCTTTGTGTATGAGCCATTTTGTAAGTTCTACAGCTTTGGGTTTCTTGGAGCGCACTGCGATCTCCAGAGCATCTTCTAAGGAGACGAAGACATCGTGATCATTTTGATTTGGATAGGGGGCGGCATGGTATGCCGACCCCCCTTCAAGTAAATCACCACGTGTTTTTAACGTTATAGTTATCGCTCTCATTGAGGTTCGTATATCAACAATCCCTAGAAACCTTCCAAGGTCTGCACGCTTAAACCAAGGTTGGTTTTCAGCATCAAAAATCAGTTCTATTGTGTTAGCGGGAATGGCATGAAATAAAGATAACATTATTTATTTATTATTGTAAAAACAACTTCCAACTAGCATTCATTCGTTATAGATCGTTGTGTTATAATCTACTTCAACTCCTACGATCTCACCCGTTTGAACATCAATTTCCACACCAGAAGGTGTCGTATGAACTTTTCTTCTTGGTGGCGCTGCTTTCGTCGCGAGTTGACTAACAAATGTCTTCAAGGCACAATCCTCACACTCTTTCCACTCTTTTTGAGTACCAATACATTGAGTTTTTTTTTTCAAGACTGCTTCAAGTTCGTCTCGCTTCATTGTAGAATATCCTCGAATACCTTCTTTTTTTGCTTTCTCTCTTAACTGTTTCAGGGTAGACATCTTTTATTATTATAAGACAACTTTGAACTACCACTTTTTCACATAGTCTGGTGGTACTTCCGTATCCTCAGGAATCAGCATAAGTTCTTCCCGAACGAAAGCTCTCTCGGGTCCATCTTGGAGGTAGTACAAAATACGTTGTCCTGGATACTGTAAGATCTCACGCAAGCGATACGTTTTCCGACTCCAGTTGTTGTCCGTTGCACGACGTCTTGTGTCATCATGTTCCTCACCTGGTTGTAAGAGATAGCGATACAACCCTGATTCAATCAAAGCGTCTTCCTTCGGATAGAATTCGACTTTTAACGGAACTTCCTTAAGCTTTATCGCTTTGGATGGTTTCATACCCGTCCTCGAAAGCACGGTGTTGTTGAGTTGTCTCACACTTTTCTAGTAGTGTCGGATCCATGTGGTACTCTTTTTCTCTGGATCCTCCATCTCTTGCGCATCTTGTATCTTGAAGAGTTTCAGAGCTAGAGTCTTGTTAAAATTTTCCACAAAGGCTGTAAACTTATGGTGATACTTTGTCGTAATTCTCTTCACTTTGACGTCATGCTTCTCAAACAGTTTGCTTGTTGCCGACTTGAACTCGGAACCATTGTCAACATGGAGTTCATCCGGATATTTCAGAGGTCCTTTTTTATAGATGTCAGCAAACATCTCGACAACGTCGCTCGCTTTCTTCGTTCTTAGAGGTCTGCTCGCTTTATACCCTGAAGCGATATCGATAACATTCAAAAGGTACTTGTACGTATTCTGGTAGACCTTGTCATGAGGTAAAAACATGAGATCCGCCTGATGTATCTTGTTTACCTTGGTTACGTAAAAATGTGCATGATCAATATGCTTAGGACGAGGTATATGGATCTGCCATAACGCCTGTCTCACGAGCCAGTGTAAGACTTCCTTCTTTTTTAAACCTAATCTCTTCTGAAGCTCTTTAACAGCCTTGTGACCTATCCAAAGGTTTTCAGGCTGGTAGTAGATCACACTCAGTTTTTTTTTTCACTCATTTATTATATATAACGATGATACACAAAAAAACTAAAATACTTAGACTTCCTCCAATAAACATCAACTCACTTAACTTTTGAGGTTCAGAAGGTTTATAAAAATCGCTGAATTGAGGTTTAGGAGGTAGAGGATTAAGATGTTGTTTTGTTATTCGATAATATTCACGCATACCTTCATCAAGATCTCTTATATAATTAGTTGCAGCGTTTCTTCTCGTAGTTTCTCGTTTATCCATTCTATTCTATTATGTTCCTCTCGATTCGCCTGAGCCTGAGCCTTTTGAAATTCTAATACTGCCTTTGCTCTTTTACGTCGTTCTTCTTCTGCTTCTTCAGCAGAAGAATGATTCATGAGATAGTTTCCACCAATGAAGGCACCTGCGTTTAAAGCAGCACCAACAGCTATAGCTAGTAATGTTGCCATCTTTTTTATTCTATATAGAAATAGTATCTTTATACAAACCTTTCTTGAGTGCCATATCATCAGTAACAATCGCTAACTCAAGATAACTTCCGAATTTTCCAACATCAGATAAATCCATCTTCAAAGTTGGTGGATTGATATTTAAGATCTTTTTCCCTGCCAAGGCGTATAACATCGTGTAACCAACAATTCTAACTGTTTTCCAAGTACTATCAATAACTTTCTTCTCCATTTATTATACCTTTTTTTAGATGATATTTTAGAACATCTAACACATCTCACTGAAGTTCAAACCATCAACCTTTTTTACCTCCAAATCTATCAACCTTATTTTTTACGTTTTTGAGCGGTGAATCATTCGTTATTTTTTTTTCTTCTTTCTTTCGACTCTTAAAATATACAAAACTAGCTATTACAAATATTACTAAAATTCCACCACCTAAGACTTGATATGAGTTGAAAGACTTATCAAGTACTTGATTAGGTACTTGATTAAGTACTTGATTAGGTACTTGATTAGGTATTTGTATCAAATTGAATATATTTATATTGTTTGTCAGTCTAGTATTCATAATATATAATTAGAGTTTATCATGTCATAGACCGGTTGTTTTTGTTTGCGACGTTTCGACAGTTACTACTGTCATCATCGGGCGTTTGTAAATGAATGATGTAAAGTTTATATATGTTTTCAGTAGGATCGAAATTAGGATCGAAATTATTTCGATATAGGTATTTGTAGTTCAACCTTCTTCTTCTTACGATTCCATTCCGCTAACTTCTTCCCCGATGCTGTTCGACCTGAATTCTTCGTTTTTGTAAGTTTCTTCTCTTCCTTTATTTGTTCGTTGATCATTTATTTTAACTCGTTGTTGTTCCTCCGCAAGTTTTGCAAATTTCCTCCAATTGAGCTTGTTAAAAAAGATCGAAATATAAGCAATTGGAGCAAGGAAATTATGAAAATTAGAGTATATGCTAGAACCTATAGTATCCATAGGTGAAACGTTGGGGATTAAATCAGATATATAACTTGTCGTTGAGTTAGAGGTTAGAGGGTTTTTGTTGATCTCATCTATCATCTCATTAAAATCTATTACACCTATGATACTAGATATTTTAGAGGAAAAATCATATGTTTTCATCTTAGATATATCATTTGTTTTCATCTTAGATATATCATTCGTTTTCATCTTAATATCAACATCTGCAATACGATGTTGTCTTTTTTTATAAAGTCGTTCTATAGTCTTATCACTTGCTTTACTCAATCTTTCTACTGTCCAAGGTGTTTTTCCTTCAAAATGTTCACCATTTTGTATAGCACGTGTTAGTTCTGCTCTTTTATGAGTTTCTGCTGGTGTATCAACTTCATCAATTGATTGCATAAATTTATCAATCTCTACATCCATGATTGTCTTTATTATATAATGAAATATAAAAAATATTAGAAGTAAAATTATAATTTGAAAAAATATTAGAAGTAAAATTATAATTTGAAAAATAGAGATAGTTAGTATTTCATACATTTCTTTCATTTCTTTCATAATTTTTTAGATCTTCCAAGGGTGTACACGGTGTGTACACCTTCTTCAAGGTTACTTCTAGCGTATAAATCAAACATAAAGTTGGGGCTGAATGAGTTTCAACATTGAAAAAAAGACGGATAACAATCGCTTTTCCTTCGTTATTCCTGTGACAAGAGCGTTAGGTATAGCGTTAAAACCACGTCATAATTGACTTGAAGGGGGGCCCGCATACCATGCGCACCCTTTTCAAGGTTACTTCTAGCGTATAAATCAAACATAAAGTTGGGGCTGAATGAGTCCTCGAGAGAATATATAGATCGATTTTCCTTCGTTGTTTTATTAGTTCTGGATCGATAATTTTTAGACCACGGTACCCCTCTTCAAGGTTACTTTTCGCGTATAAATCAAACATAAAGTCGGTTATGCGAAGGGGGCTCTCTTGAGAATATATAGATCGATTTTCCTTCGTTGTTTTATTAGTTCTGGAGCGAATTGTGATCTCCAGAGCATCTTCTAAGGAGACGAAGACATCGTGATAATTTTGATTTGGATAGGGGGCGGCATGGTATGCCGACCCCCTTTCAAGTAAATTATGACGTGGTTTTATCACTCGTTTAGGCTTATAATACACCCACCAGATTTACATATAAGTTCAACAGATGTACCATGAGCCCATGATCGTACACCATCAACATCTTGAAGTCTCTTATCATCATTTTTACTTAACGCAATTTTATTGATTCTTTGAGTATACATAACATGTTTTCTACTCCTGAATGTTAGTTGACTTCTATACACAATCTTATTATCTTCACAACACTGGAGATAGTTATCGAATGTGATATGCTTTTTTACTACACATTTCTTGATTCCCTTACATTTTTTATCAACCTTTCCATCTAGTTGTTTATAAGCATACATTTTAGGTCAAAGCAACAAACTCTATCATGATTTTTCCATTAAGTTCATCCTTTATCATAGCTATAATCTTTTTATTCTCTCCAATCGGAAGTGGTCTATCATCTTCCTTACTATAACCACTTGTATCAAATCTAGCTTTTTCTGTGAGATCTCGATATATATTACCTTTGAATTTATCTTCTCTCAGAACATCTTTTTCAATATCTCTATAAAAATCTTCTGTTTCAATGTGCTAGATTAATGAGTCTGTATCCATATATAAAAGCTTGGCTTTGCTTCCATATTTCGGTATCATATAGTCATAGTGATACTCATACAATAAAATCTTGCTAAGGTCTAAGATAGCTTGTCCAAGGTATACTGGCTTATTCATCACAACGTCTACGCGACGCATATTCATCGCGATGAGATGTTCTGAGAAACGTATCGTATTCTGATAGTTTGGTTTGGAAGCTAATTCCTTACGTTTAGCTTCAGTACATACAAGCTTTATGTTTTTATGTTTACGAACGTTTTCCATAGTCTTACCAAACACTGAGTTATTTGCCATCTTGAAAAAGTTCTCGAACGACTTCTTTGCCTTTGTACGCAAGTTTGTATTCATCTCAATATATGGTTTCAACCATTCACTCTGTTGAAATTCAATGACTTTGTGCACCTTTTTCAAAATCAATCCATGTTCCAAAGCCTGCTTTAAAAGACGAATGTGTACTGAATATCGTTCTTTGTTATTAAGATTACATGTTAGTTTATCTATATTATTAGTTAACCGCATCTTTTCAGGTAGAAATGCTAGCTCGTTGTGTTTCAAATGAAGCTCCTTAGGATATTCAACATCAACTTATAGATAATAACCAGTATCTCCATTATTATAGCTTAAGATTTTATCTGTTGTAAACTCCTCACCATTTATCCATTTAAAACCGTGTGTTGGTAGCTTATTTGTCATTGACCAACTATATTGATTATTGAGATCAAGATACTGAATATATGATGAGATTTTCTCATTATTATACTGCTCACCCATATACTTATTATTTGCTTTAGCATGATGTTGAATAACTTGACAAATCCCTCCTTGAATACCCTTTTCAAACATAAGAAGCATATTTGCATCTAATAGTAGTTCTAGTTGAATTTGAGTCTTCTTCAAAGCTGCTTGCCAAAATAGTCCTGGAGCTGTATAAAAGTGCGCAGGATCTAAACCATAAATATCATGACATACATCTCGAAATCCCTCAAACACATCAGCCAACAATAACACATCTCCGTTCAGATACAAGTCATGATAATCTCCAAGATCTTTACACTCAAACGCTTTCCACACTTTCTGAGCATGAGCATAGTCATTTTCAGATATACCACACAAGTTTAAGTTGCTATAGAACATTTCCTGAGGTGGTAATTCTACTTCTTTAAATCTTTCAAAACTATCCATATACTCATACGGATATACACCTTTACGAAGCATAAGCCGAAACTGTTCATCACCACCAGAATATCGATACGTGTTGCTAAACCTCTTCTTGAGTTCCTCCTGATTCAACTTCTTCTTCACATCCTCGCAATAGCATTTTTTACACTGAAAATGTGCTACATAGTCCACATCAATCTCCAAAACTTCCATCTCATCCTTACAACTCTTACATATCACACCACTCGTATCAGCTAGGTTATCAACCAAGCTGTTAAGAGAACTCTGAATGAACCTACAACTATCGATAAATCTCACCATACACTTCTTCGTCATCTCCTTTTCCTCCACAGTTTTCTTGTCCTTAAATATGATAGGTTTATCGCTATCATCATACATCTTCACCCTTATGGGAACCGAAAAACTGATATATTTCTCCGCATTTTCAGCGATGCATTCCATATCTTGTACACCAAACTCTTTCGCCAACTGTCGTATAAACAGATGAGCATCATACTTTGAAAGGTTGTGAAATATTACAGGGATATGCTTTGGTATTTTATATGCTAAATTACAGAGATTATGCGCTGCACCTCGATACTTACCAGTGTAGTGACAATGATCTCGTACTTTAGAATCTCCGTTAAATTCTGCTTGCTTCTTAAACACCTTCTCACAGAGATAGCATTTCTTCGCTTCCCTATGAGCCTTCTTCTCTTCTTCCGTGAGTGGATCCATGGCTCTCTTCTTATATCGAATGGCTTTGTAGACCTGCTTCTTTAATGTTTCGCAAAAGACCTCTATACAATCCTCACCCTGATACTGTCTCATAGCTTTATCGATCTCCCCATGAGCAAATTTAGTATACAAACCTACACCACAAGGCATATGTCTGTTTATATCCTGTTCAAATGGTTGCTCCGAATTTCCTTCAATTCCTGATATTGGTTCCAAAATACACTCTATATCTCCATATATCGTAAAAGGAACTCGTATAGTCTTGTCTCCATCTTGATATTTCAAGATGTTCTTCCCTTCTTCAGGCATCTTTACATAACAAAAATCGTGATCTTTACATGCATCAACATGCGTGTTTAAGGCTTCCTCGGTTCGAAAAGAGTTGAGACAATTGCGACAGTAAAAGTCACCTTCATGCTTTGATGTTATACCTCGTAGCAGAGCTGAAAGCTTCTTGATGGTTACATAGTGTTTCTTTCCCCTCTCTTGAATGATGAGAAGGTCTGCAACTTTACCACGCACCGAGTTATACTTAGAAATGTACGCTTGCTTGATGTCTTTTCCTTCAACATACAACACATTCAACGCGATTGAAGGATTCTGCTTCTCAAACTTAGACCACTGGTTAGACGGTGCTGGAAACTTGATACCATTCCAGTTGTAGCGATTGATAAAGGGTTTCAGCTTCGATATCCTTTGACAGTTTTTTCCTATCTCCTCATGATGTAAAGCTGCTATCGCAGCCCACTTGAAGCACTCTTCATCCTCGTTCTTAGGATTGATACAGCATAGCTTGTTAAACACCCATTTAGGCAGCTCCAGCCAAGAGCATCCACGTATCAAATCCACTTTGTGATAGTGATATGTCATCTCTTTGACACGATTAAACACAAAAGAGCTAGCATCTAACGCTTGTATCATAATCTCATATTGCTTCAAAATATTGTGAAACATATCATCAACCATCTCTTCAAGATCACTACCCATCATGATCGTGTGATTAACACCCCATATAGGCTTGGTTATTTTATCGTTTTCGTTTTTGTTATTCACAAACTCTGGAACTAAGTTTAGGTGAAACTTCCAGCTTTCACCATCCTTGATCAAGTCTCCCATAACCTTAATCACATGTCTTCGAGTCTTCTTCAGATATTCTTCAACCGTCATGGTTTTCCCCTCATCAACACCTTTGCTTTTAAAACGTCTAAAGTTCCCTCTAAATGCATCCTCTTCCTCTCTAGGCTTATATTCCTCACTTGCAATATCCTCAACGATATCTTTCAACCTCAATGTGCGATGTCCCGCAATATTTTTAACAATATTCGTCTTCTTACCTCCTATAACCTGTAGACCTGAGTCACGTGCTAGTTTTTTGAGATCTTTAACTGTTAATTCTTTAAGATCTTCCATCTGAGGCTTAATAACCCTTCGATGGAAGAGAATAGTATCAATTAGATCACGTTTTTTTAAACTTGCATAACCTCTGATTCCATCAGATCTTGCCATTCTCTTCAAAGAAGGTATTTTCTCCCTATATAATGTAGCTACCGTATCTCGATAGTGTTGTATACGATCAACTAATGTAGCTTTATTAGCTTTATTATATGGAACATTCTCCACCCTAGCAATCTCCATTAACTCCCTATAAGTTTGATTCATCATAGGATTATTATTCATCTTTATTATATAAACTTTTTTTAGAAAATAATTTTTTTTGAAAGTGGACAAACTTAAAAGGGAAATTCCCGAATGGTTTCCATATTTTTTTTTTTGAAAAATCCGAATTTTTTTTTTAGATTTTTTTTTTTTTTTTTTTTGATTTCTTTTTGATTTTTTTTTTTTTTTTGATGACATCATCAAAAAATTCATTCAATTATTTAGCGATTATTTTACATTATTTTGACTATCTGCGCAGATACTAAAATAGCGAGAAAAAGAGATGTGCTGAAACGATCCACTTTCTATCTCTAAAGTTTACGGAGCGACGGGTTTACGTCCGCCCTGTTTGAAGCCATTGCATTGCATTCGTTATTTTTTATTGTTATTTTTTAAGATTTCCCCGTAAAGGGAGAAATATTATTTATTAACGTACTGACTAAACAACGGAACCACCTGAGACGATCTGAACCGATCTGAGACGATCTGAGGCGAACTGAAACCACCAAGAGATGAGCTGAGACGACCTGAGAAGACCTGAGACGAGTTGAATCCACCACGGAGAAAACAAATAAACCCCGTCCTTTCGGCTTCCGGATGTTTCGAGTTCGGTGGGAATCGTCCTAGCAAAGAAGATATTGTTTTAAAAATTTTTTTTAAAACTATATTTTATTCGAGATGTATAATACCGAATTTAAAAAAAAACATTTTAAGGATCTTTTTGTTACGTAATTTGTTGATTGAATTGTGTTTTTATTAACTCAGAATCCAACTACTTAACACAAGTCAACTTTGATCCATTCATTCATTCATTCATTCGTTTCAGTTTTCAGTCGTTTTAAGACGAAAATTTGGCCACATGACAAGATCTTCATCACACGATTCATTCCCAATACATTGATACTTGAAAGGCAAGTTAATCCTCTAAAAGTACACGAAATTTGAAACAGACAGCCATTCGCCCCAATAAATGCCTGCAAAACATGATTTTTTTGACTGCCGACTATAACTCAGCTCGTCTCAGCTCGGTTCAGATCGTCTTAGGTAGTTCCGTTGTTTAGTCAGTACGATTTATTAGGGCTTTCTTCTGTCTATCGACTAAGAGTTACGCTGAAACTGTTTTTCTGCCCATACTGAATCGGTTTTCATTTTTAAACGGCGGAAGTCCATGTCGAGAAGCGTATTTTATTCCAATAATGTTTATTATATCCATTAGTTTCGATGATGATGTGTAAAATTACGTTAAATTTTAAAAAAGCTTTCAAAAAATCTAAAAAAGTATTTTCATGTATTAAACGTGGACATTTGTGTGGAGCAGTTGGTTGTCTTCCAACAGCTTTTGAATTATCTTTTATATATTTTTAAAAAGTGGCCAAAACCTATGCATTTCTTTTCGAGAACATAGTGGTTCAAATCCGATGACATGCATTTTTCGTTTTTTTAGAATAAGTTACAATAAGTAAATGTAGGTTACAGCTATCCTCCTAGGTTACAGTAAGAAAGATTAGAGACAGATTTAGTGCTAAAACGATGAATATATTTGAAATAATTCGCCGTCGGATTTGAACCACTATTGATACAATTATATGTTTTCACAATACCTTATATAGGCAAAAATCGTGATTTGGCCATTTAGGACTGTATTTGAAACAGACATTAGTGAGACATCCAGGCTATATAAAGCTTCTATTTCCTCTGGAGTTAATATTATCATAAACCTTGATAAAATGAGTATTCTGGGACACACTATCTACGGAAATCTTTTTAATCAACAATCTTGATCTTGTTCTTTTTTTCCAGGCCACAGGACCTCTTGTTAAAAATTAAGTTACAATCGAATTCTTCCCAATCACAACATTTTTACATGTTATTTCTTTCCTAAAACAACAGTGACTTCTTATTGTTTTAAAAGCGTCTCGGCAATTTCGATGTCGTGAAGCTCCTGTACGTTTTATGCTTTGCGAACCTCCCCAGTGGGCACAGGGACGTCCCATGGACGTTCAGTTTGGACGTCCCGGAGACGACCCGGGGACGTCGAAAGTGAAGTCTAATCCGTCTGGTCAAATTAGATGTCCAACAGGGACTTGAAGAGGACGTCCCCAATGGTACGTGGGACATCTGAAGGACAGATGCGTGCCCACTGGGTCGTACGTATTATCGATCGCAAGAAAGCAAAAGTCATTTTTTTCTTCATCCACACGATGATACCAATGATTTTTACAAATGTTTTTTCTTAGATAGAAGATCTGCTAGTCTCGAATAAAATGTTCAAAATTCGTTTCCCATGCCACAATTTATACCGAAAACTAACGGAGATACACTTCGAGAATTCTTTCGTTATAATGGCGTTTTTTCTTTGTTTCGTTCTTCAGATAGCATTGTTTGATCGCCTTGGTTCTTGTACCTTGCCGCATTGGGATCAAAAACTCTGATATGAAGATATCTAGATATGTCTTCTGTCTTTTCATCCAGAACACTGATATCGAGCACCGTCTTTTCGCTTCACTGGTCTGGTTCCATTAATAAGAGATATATGTCTAGTATAGGTAATGATACGAAATTTGTGGCATTTGCTGATGATCTGAAAGTTGCTGGTACTATACGACATCTACACGATTGGTGGATCAAGTTAAATGAAATGGGCTTAAGATATGATTATTACCTAAAAAAGATGATAAACTCCTTTGTTTTTGTACGTTTTGCTTGGTTTCTGGTGAAGTAGATGTGGCATTAGGGGTATTGCTTCCATCGCTATGTTGCCTTAAGGTGAATTCGAGTTCCATGGCGTTCATGAGTTTCGTTATTTCCATGATGTAAGCTTATCTTAGATTAACATAAACATGTTCTTCCTCCAATACACAATCTTTTCGTAAGGTTCGTTTAAAAATTAGATCATGGCACTTCCATTTTTCTCCCACTTGAAATTTGAGTAAGTAATGAGAACACGTTCTGTTGTGTTTGTAGGTTGACTATTTAATGTTATTTGTGATGATGCGTTTTCCCTTGATTTCTTGATGCACTGCCTCAAGTGTTGATTTATACCTCTGTATGTGCTGAATGCACTTTTTTTTGCATAAAGTACATTTTAACGTATTTGTCTCGTCTATTACATTCGGCAATGTTTTGTTCTGGACCGCGCCAACACTTTTTTACCCACCCAGTGGGCACGCATCCGTCCTTCAGATGTCCAATGGACGTCCTTTCATTCACCTCTTGTCGACTACCATTGGGGATGTCCTCTTCAATTCCCTGTTAGACATTTTATTTGAGCGGACGGATAAGACTTCACTTTCCATATTGACATCGCTAACTTTAATAATTGAAATTGTATCCTTAACATCGTTAATTGAAAAGCATCCGCCATCTTCGGAAGACATTGCAGTTGTTTTTACATAGGTCTGCAAATTTTGATACGGTGCTGTTATGTGCTATAATAAATAAATAAATAATCATTTATTCGCCTCATCCATTTATATACAATGGTTCTTCGTGCTATAATATCAATAAATACAAACAAATCAACAACGATAAACATTGTAGAAAGAGAAAAGAACAAGAAGAAGACGGAACATATATCACTACAAATGTGTCAAAAATATCAACGTACGCTTCGTTAATTGTCGCATTCCATCATTATGGACATGTCCAAATTGTCTCTGGCCAACATTACCTTTTCACAATTACCCTTACTTAATACATGATGATTTACAAGATATGACTTCTCATGAAATCAAACTCAAAACTATCAACAACTACGGAAATCACACCTCACTTAAACACACGTTCCCTTTCACCCTCCTTTGATGAGTTCCAATACTTTATGGAACAACACCAATTCGACATTATGACACTTTCTGTTACATAGTTGAAAGGTGATCCAAACTTACTGAATTACATCACAATTCCAGGTTACAATATAGAGTACATCAACCGTGACAAAAAAAAGAGGGGGCCACGACCAAAATTAAATACAAAGTCCGGAAAGACATGCACAGAATAGATCTAGACATCGAACATCTCTGGTTGGAAATAAAAGGAAAAAGCAAAAACCATTCATTTTTACTTGGAATAGTCTACCAACCAAGCGCAGATCAAGCAAGCAAAGACCTTTGGTTACCAAAATTTAAAAATATCCTTACTCAAGTCAACAACTTGTGGGGTGGTCCAATCATAATCTGTGGAGATTTCAACATCAACCTGTTATCGAACACTCCATCGACTCGCAAATACAGAGACATACTTCAGATATTTAGCTTGGAAAATGAAGGTAACAAACCAAAAAGAAAAGGTGTGTCACTAATTGATCATATCATCATCCAATATTCCTAAAAAGTTCTTGCATACAGACGTCATTCCCTGTGAAACAATCAGTGATCACGATGCTCCCTTTGCAATGATAAACATCCGAAGCAACATGTTCGCACCACGACACAAATATGTACGAAATTTCAAAAACTTCTCATTAGAAGAATACTGCATGGACTTCAGCCGCATACTATTCAACATCATATATGCATTCGATGATCCATGTGAACAACTAAATACTTTCAACTCACTAGTGATTGAATGCATTGATCGTCATGCACCACTGAAACGATACAAGATGACAAGACCACCTTCTCCCTGGCTAAAAGACCTTGCTTTGTCACAACAACTTGAAGAAAGAAACATCTTAAGAAAGGCTGCACATCGGACACAGAATCAATCGGACTGGGACGCTTATAGAAACACCCGGAATAAATTAAACTCAAGCATAAAAATAGCGAAAAGTCCGTTCTACAAAAAGGCATTATCGTCAAATCGTCCAAAAGAAGTATGGCAGACTATACACAGGATTTTACAACCAAACCCAAAACCAATAACCGAAGACCCAGATCACCTTAACGACCATTTCAACAAAGTAGCTGAAAAACTAACTAACAAAAAGCCAGAAACAATGAAAGTACTTGATAACGCAATCCATGATCTAGCTGAACCTAGCGAAAACGCCTTCAAACTTAGGCTGACAACCTATGATGAAATCAAACAAGCCATTCAGAAAATACGTAACGATTGTTCTACAGGTCCAGACAAGTTACCAATTAATCTTCTAAAACCTGTACAAGAACACATCATATCACCATTGACTCACATCATTAATAACTTTATCCATTCCAACAAATTTCCTGACGAGTGGAAAGAAGCAAAAATCACACCGATTCCAAAAGTCACAAATCCTTCGTCACCAATTGATTATCGTCCAATTTCACTCCTTCCCGTTTTATCTAAAGTTTATGAAAGAGTGGTACTGGAACAACTTTGTGAATTATAGACTCACAATCACTCTACCAATCAACACAGTTCGGTTTTCGAAAGTTATATTCAGCCATCTCCTGTCTCCTAAAACTACGTGATGATATACTCCAAGCCATGAACAAGGGTGAAATAACAATCGCTATTTTTGCAGATTATTCAAAAGCCTTTGATATAATTGACTTTAAAACATTAACTTATAAACTCCACAAACTGAACATCTCCAAATCCGTCCTTTTCTGGATCACTAACTACCTCTCAAACCGATTAAATTACGTTCAAATCAACGATAAGAATTCAAATATCCTCAACTCTGGCTTTGGTGTACCGCAAGGATCCATAATAGGACCTGTCCTCTTCAATCTCTACGTGGCAGACCTGAAAACCACATAAAACACTCAAATTCCATCCAATACGCAGACGATATTACGTTATACATCCATTCAATTCCAAAAGCACTCCCAGATTCAACCAAGAATCTTGAAGATGACATAAATGAACTTCAGAAATGGTCTTCGTCATCAAACCTCGTCTTTAATAACAAGAAGACAAAGTTAATAACTTTCTCTACCAAACAACCCGTACACACCAGCTTGATAAGAACAAAATCCATATAGCATGCAATGGTGATAATCCAGAACAAATACAGTCTACAAAATTATTAGGTGTCACATTCGATCAACATCTTAACTGAAATGAACACATCAACAATGTGGTAAAAAATTGCTATATAACATTAAAAACCCTACGGAACCTAAAAAGACTGGTAAACTTTAATCCAAGGAAACAGCTGGCAACAACTCTCATCCTTTCAAAACTAGACTATGGTAACGCAATTCTCCAAAACCTACCAGAGTATCTCCAAACACGATTTCAAAAAGTGCAAAATGCTGCTGCTGTTTTTGTTTGTAACAAACGTGCAGACGTCAAGGACGTACTCAGCATACCATGGCTGCCAATAAAGGAACGATCTGAATACGCAACTGCCGTCATCGCCTTCAAAGGTATGCAAAAAATAGATGCACCCGAAAACATCCACATTGAACTCAAGAAAAATACTGGTAACCTTAGAAATAATCACGAAAATATTGGCCCTACCATCATATGCAACAACAAACACCAACCCTTTCTAAGTGAGGCCAAACAAATCTTCAACGACCTACCAAAGACCGTCCGAGAAAGTGATACATTATACAGTTTCAAACGAAAGACATTTAAATATTTACTGGGCAAAACTAAAATTGCTAAAAATTTATAATAAAAAATAAAAAATAAAATTTTTTTTTAACTTATATACACGCAATGCATATACATATTATAAATCTCGCATTTCTAGAAGAAGAACCATGTAAATTATGGAGCTAGAAATATATTGATTATTATTATTATTATTATTATATATTATACTTGAAATAAGTAACCGAGCTAAAGCCCAATATATCAATATAATATTCCTTGGTTTTACTAGACGATTCACGAACTGTCCTTGGAATTTCATTAAACAGAGATACTGCTGTTGATTTAAACGCGTTTATGTGTCCGTTTTAAACGTGTTTATGTGTCCGTTTTTTTATGAATTTTTGTCCAGTGTCGTTGATTGACCGTATATTTCTTTTTGGCTCAGCTAGTTTCAACTTGAGGTATGTTGGGTATTGTTGATAATAAAAGTTTTGAAGCAAAGATTAACCAGATTCATTTCAATCCGCTCTTTGATAAGAGGGAGCCACTTCAATTCAAGAACATCTTTGGTCGTGCAGTAGCGATTTTGAACGAACGCAGCAGCTGCATTTTGTACTTTTTGTAACCTAGCCATCTGATAACGTGTGAGTGGATCATATACAGTATTGCAATAATCAAGTTTTGATATTACCATTGATTCGGCAAGTTGTTTTCTTATGTGCCATTGGGTAAGTCGTTTAATTTTTCGCAGGGTACTGAGTGCAGAATAGCAGCTTTTTGTAACTTCTGAGATGTGGGGGTCCCAATTTAGTTGCTGTTGGAAGCATCTGGTTTGAAAATGTATTTAATGGTTCGTTGTTTTAATTGCTTTGTGGCGAAAATCATAAATTTAGTTTTTTCTAGGTTGATTATCAAATTCTTATCTTTTGACCACCAATAGATGTCTTTGGTCGATTGGAGCTCGTTGATACCAACCTCAGAAGGCTTGCAGTGTTTATACAGGGTGAAATCATCTGCGTACTGATTATAATATAATATACCTATAATACCCAATTTCGAACCATTGGTTGAGAAAAAAAAGAAGTGACATATATACTCCGGAGGCAGGGGCCTAAATGACTATTTTCTAAATCCAAAACATTTCTGCGTAGGAAGAACGGGAGATTTTCTGCTTGTATTTAATTTTTACTGTCTCTACAATACAGAACTTGAAAGTTAAAGTACCTGAATTTTCACGGTTTCTGGGGGCAATATTATTTAGGCACCTGTATAAAATAAAGACTCAGTGAAAATCCTTTAAACAACTGTATTTTTCCATGCACTAAAATTGTTTATGTAGAATTTTGATTGTTGTATTTTATTGTATTTTTCACATTATCGATTATATACCATACTATTATATAATGGTACTGACTAAACAACAGAACCACCTGAGACGATTTGAACCGAGCTGAGACGAGCTGAGACGAGCTGAGGCGAACTGAAACCACCAAGAGATTAGCTGAGACGAGCTGAGACCATCCGTAAAAATCTACGCGCCATATTTCCTAAACCACGTCGGCCGATTTGGAGATTTTCGGAGTACATGAGAATCCTCAAAAGATTACGTGACAAAACGATCCTTAAAATGTTTTTTTTATATTCGGTATTATACATCTCGAATAACATGAGTTTTTTTTTTATATTTTTAAATAAATATCTAGGACGATAGCTAGGACGATTCCCACTGACACTCGAAACATCCGGCAGCCGAAAGGATGGGGTTGATTTTTTTTCTTCGTGGTGGATTCAACTCGTCTCAGTTGGTTTCAGCTCGTCTCAGCTCGTCTCAGCTCGGTTCAGCTCGTCTCAGGTGGTTCCGTTGTTTAGTCAGTGCCATTTCGAACACGTCCACGCCTTCTTACAAGAAATTACCGATTCGATGCAGCGTATTACACCTAAAGACACAACGACGCCTCCTTTTCAAAGAGACAGGCGTTGATGTAAGGAAACCTCGGTTATATTTATGCAGATTTGATTTTGATTTTGCGGAACAGAGGGCAAGGAAGACATAAAATCATGTGGAAAACGTTCTTTTAAACATAAAATCTCACATCTTATTTTTTGTTTACATTTTAGGGTGAACCCAGGGTCATAACGGTTGCTGTATGGTTGAAATCGTATCCTTTTCCGTTGCAACGACCACGCCCGAGGTCTAACGAGTTTAAGACCGATTTTCTTATCGCATATATTCGTATTTAGTTTTTAAAATTTTACAAAAAAGGTTTTGTGAGTTATTTTTGTTTTGCATTATTTGAAGGTTTGTGGTCGCGCATTATTTGATGGCTTGTGGTCACTTATTTAAAAAATCGGTTGTTACGATAATTTGAGTAGGCAGGCAGTTTTATATAGTTTATATATAATCCTATTGTTTTATTTATATAAAACCTAGTTTTAAGTGCGAAATAGAATGAAATTTAAAAGAGGCCGGCCGCTTAATCTTTCATCTTACATACATTTTAAGCTGTGGAATGACACTGCGCCAAATATGCGAAAATGTACGCGTATATACACTTATACAGCGATATGCAACATATCGTATCCCACCGTATCATGTCGCAAATGCACAATTTAACCCCCACAATATACCATATATATACTGTCTTCGTATCCGATATCGTATCCGGTGCTACACGTACGAGATCCGCCAATATACGATGTCATATATTACAGGCTATGCATGTCGTATCCTCCAGTATCCGATTAAAGAAACCCTATTATTTATAAGGCATTATATAGTACACTTTCCGCCTATCCGATACTGCATAAGAGCGCGCAATCTTAGCTTTCAACATCCCAAGTATTTGTCCAACTTTGTTTTCAACTGATTCCCAAAATACAAAAGTAAAAGACGTTTTTTTTGTTGAAAATTGTTAATCCTCGTCATTACATAATATACAATTTAGAAAACAGAAAATTTAAAGTTTCGTTTAAAATAAAAAGGCTCCCCATAAACAAGTTCCCGGTTTCATGCAGGATCACTGTCATGACACATTTGCGTCACCACATCAACTGGTCAATGGCGGTACTTTTAATTTTGTTGTCAAACTTCTTCAGAATCACTCTACTCATTAGCTTCCACTATGGAGGAGTTTCTACTCCTACTCAGGAGTTTCCACTCTCCCCATTCCTACACTAGCTTCGACTGATTTTGAGCTGAAATATACAATATGTTCATTTTATAGACGGGTAGATTATCGAAATGAGTTCAGATTAGCTTTCCTCAGTGTGGACATTTGATTTCCGGTATTTCGAGGCCCCCGGCGTTTATTCGAGGTCGAAACTTTGTGTTTCAAATCTGAAAGTTTCTTGCTGAAAGGTGTTTGTGAGTTGATCAAAAGATCAGCAAATGCTTCATCAACCGATGCTGACGAGTCAGATTTGTTCAAATCATTATCGATGCAGTGCGATGAAAACCTGGACATTTAAATTTTTTGAGATGTAATAATACAAGTTGTTTTTGAAAAATACTGAATTAAAAAATATATTTTTCATTATTAACCTCCTTGTGCAACCTATCAATAAACACCCACCTCCAATAAACGCCAGGTAAAAATTTCAGGTTTCGAAACGGCGGGGCGTTTAATTGAGGAAATACGGCATGATATTTACGATATTTAAGGGAAATAAAGATGTACATGCAAATAAATAATGATTATGAAACAAAATTATTAAAGATTGGGGTTGAAAAGAATTGGCGCAAACGGCACCTCTTCAACATTTTTTTCATTCTCTTTATTCTAGTATTCTAGTATTTACAAGTGCGCATGCACTAATGTGCCTCTATGAACCGCTCTTATTCATAATTGAAGGCTGTACTTGAATTGATGGTTTGTCCATGCCTTGTCACGATTTAATTTGAATTTATAAATGTTTCTTGATTCCAGTAATTCGACGGGTAATACGTTCAATACTTTGGTCGATCAAAAGCAGAACGAGTTTCGTTGTACTCCTCTTATTTTATCTCGTGGGATCCTTGGTACAAGTTAATATTGATGCCGTCTACTTGGTCGAGTTTGGTGTTGAACTGATTTTGAAATGATGCTTGGATCGTAGACACGGAAGTGTTTGTAAACCTCAATCATATCATTTCCGAGTCTTCTATAGGTAAGTGTTGGGAGGTCAAGTCGTATAAGACTTTCAGAATGGCTTAACCTTTGAAAGTCGTCAACGAGTTTGTTGGCTCTGCGCTGGACTTTCTTTATCATACTGATATTTCTCTTCAGATGTAGAGCCCATACTGCTTTCGCATATTCGAGATGCGGACGGACACGAATGATGTAAAGAAAAGCTTGAAGAGGTTACTATCTAGATAAGTGGCACTACGTCTGATCAATCCGAGTATTGACTTTTTTGACTTTGGTGGGGATTTGGTGACGAATATTCTCTAAAAAAATCTTGCTTGTGTGTAAGTTTATTTTTAAACTTGTCGTCATCTAGTTTTTTTAAGATTACCAGGGAGTTTATTCCATATCGTCGCACATCTGTTCGTAAAGGACTGTTTATATTTCGTTGATTGGAAATGGTTCTTTACAATTTGTAGATTATTTCTTACATTCCTTGTGCGAGGTTTTCTTGTTATTAGGTCTTGATTAGGATCGTTCCCATGGAACAGTTTGTGTGTGATACAAGCAATTCTCTGTTTACAATACCATGAAATCGAGTGCCAATTTGCTTTATTATTTATTTATTTAGTGAATATTTATCCAGGATAAACACGTCAGTGCCGAGGCATTGCTATTAATGTGTGTCCTGTGTCTTAATTCATATATATAAATATAATGTGTTCAAAATACTAAAGTCCAAAAATTTAAATATATAAAATGAAAGAAATGATCGAAAAAGTGGGACTAGTGGCACAGAGTAACAAAAGACGCTCACAAGGAACCCTCCAAAACTCTACACTCTGGTATGGAAGCAAGCAAAAAGCACTCTTCCACCACTCCACCGCAGTCTCTATCCTGCAAACTATAAGTTCTTGAAAAATAGGAATCACCTTTGCTACCTTCCATTTGTCAGGAACTACTCCAGTTTTTAACGTAAGATTTATAAGATGGCAAAGCTGGTTAGATATAACGTCACCACAATCTTTCAGGAGTCCAGGTGGTAGATTATCTGGGCCAGTAGATTTATTTCGCTTCAACAAACGTAACTGGCACTCAACCCAAGATTTAGAGACAAACTGAAATTTAAACTTAGAAGTAGTTCTAATACCTGGCTAGATGGTTTCCACCATGTACGATTCCTCAATTTAAAACACTGGCTTTTCAGTTTGGATGCAATGGTTGTAAAAAAGGAACGGAAAATGACAGCTTTACTTTTTTGTTCGATGCTATTGATAAATGGAACAGAAGAAGAGTAGCCCTTTGATTTACCTGGCATAACTTCTTTAATATGCTTCCAAAAACTTCTCGAGTCTTTTGCGTTTTCATTAAGCAAGTTTTTGTGATGTGTGCTTCTTGCAGATGTTATTGCATTATTACACGTATTTTTCTTTCTTTTATAGTTAGACCAATCAATTTCTGTATTACTTCTTCTGGCCTTCCGTAGTAACTTATCTCGTTCATTCATATGGGTTCAAGTCATTCGAAAGCCAGGGACAAGGTTGTCCTTTAATCTTCTTCTGTATATGTGGAGCGTGTTTATCGAATATTTTATTTAAAATTGAAGTAAAATACTCCAATGCAGTATTGACATCACTCATCTTATAGAAGAGATCCCAATTTTCGTTAAGCAAATCCTGCCGTAAGGTATCATGGTTGTACTGTGAGTAATTGCGACAATGTATGGTCTTATGATGGTACTTTTGATGGTTTAGCTTGCGGACACAACCTACCATGTCGTGGTCGCTTAGACTTAATGGGATAACGTCCGTCGTGCTGATGTTGGATATCGTGTTGGTAATTATGACGTCTATTAATGTGCTTGATATATCGATTATTCTCGTTGGGCGTGTTATAACTTGGTCAAATCCGTACAGTTTAATAATATCTTTTATGTCCTCGTTATTATTCTTTAAAAAGTTTACGTTAAGGTCTCCCAGGAGAATTAATTCTTTATCAATTTCAGTGACAGTCATTAACATGTTGCTAAATGTTTCTTTAAAAGTATTTGACAAATACTGTGAGTTTTCCGGGGGTCGATACATACAGCAAATAAGAAAGCTTTTGGCTTTATATGGAAATATTTCTAACCATATCGATTCTATATCATCATTTTCAAGGTCACGTCGTTCTTTCCAAACCACATCCAATTTTATATAAGCCGCTAAACCTCCTCCTTTACCTGTAGGTCTGTTTTTCTTGTTTTAGAACTTCATGGTTCGTACAGATGTTTTTACTCTTGGGGTAAATCTGGCTGCTTTAATGCGTGTACGTCGTTAATTTTGTACATCATTCTGTTAGAGCAAGCACTCCAAATCGCCATGCAGTAAAATATGGATTGTAATATCTCTTGAAGTATATTTTTATAAGATGTGATTGATTAAGGAACCTCGTTTTATATAGGTTCTTTAGCTTGGTTTTGAAAGGTAGGGGACCTATGAAGGGACATTTGGCGATAAACATGATTTCTTTTTTACCGATGTCAGTATGAATCTTAAAGCCGTTTTTGCTAGACCAGCTCTCCAGTTAATTTAGAATTCTTGAAAGTTTCTGAAAGGCTTCAGTATGATTGTCGCAAATTTCGTAACACGTGGTATCGTCAGGTATCGTCATGGTATCGTCAGCAAACATATCATTTTTACCATCTGTGACGTTATTAGTTAAGTCGTTTATGTCTATGCTAAATATTTCAGGACCAACAACAGATCCCTGTGGTACTCCACTGTTTACTTTCAGATTCTGTACAATTGTAATTCACTTACGATTGGATAGGTATGACTCAAGGATGTTGAAGAGATTTCCAGAAAAACCACAGCCTTGCAACCTTTTTAGCAGAATTTTATGAGGAACTATATCAAAGGCTTTCTTAAATTCGATGAAAATGCAAGCTATTACTTTACCATTTTTCCATTGAGTTGAAAATTTACCCTAAGTTATTGAAGATCTGATAACATTGAACAACCCGGACGATTGTGGTCCAATTGCTTTGATATAATGTTATCGGGATATTATCGGGACCTGAGAGTTTTCCTGACTTGATGGCTGAGTTAAGCGCTTTATCGTAGACATTCTTGTCTACCAAGAGTTCTTGAGTGACAGGTGTGATTCGATAGATGTGACTATTGTCGTTTGTGCTATTACCGTTGTGAATTTCTCCTATGGTGGCGAAAATACTAAGTATTATTTTGTCATTCGCAAAAAGGTATATTTTCATATGATATTATTTTGAACCTCCCTTGGGGGATACCAATTAATACTGGTGCTACCGTAAAGGAAGGCTTTAATTTAAGATTTGCCCTTCGATTCCGTACTACTTCAGCTTTTTCAGTAATCGTTTATGTGGAACCAAAATATATTGTGTATATTGCAACAACGTTGGTAGTTGATCGTCCCAGTATGAACCCTAACATGTTGTTGTTCCACTTAATAAGATGAGTTAAGATTGCATCTTTCACGATTGATTCCATACGTTTGCGAACAATCGAAGTTAAGATGATAGGCGATGCTACGGGCTCTTTTTTTATATATTGGTGAAATGTTTGCATTTTTCCAGTCCGACAACACCATCTCGGATTGATTAATTGAAAATCATTGCTAAAGGACCTGAAATTTCGTAAGTGAGCTCTTTCAGAAGTCTGGGGTGAATGCCATTTGGCCCACAACCTTTGTTGGTATCAAGAGCAGTGACCTTCTTTCTTATTATTTCCTTAGTGAACTTAAATGTTCCAATACTAATGTCGCTTGGATTCTCAAATTCTGAAAGGTCACCATCAGGTTCTCGTGTGAAAGCACTTGAAAATTGACGCTGAAAAATTCCTTATCACTGAACTTGATTTTTTATCATTAATATCTGAAAGAAGCAGTGAAACACCATTTTCTGTTTTGACCAATCAAATTGGGAAATCAACTTTTTTCTTCCATGTTGGCATCCCACCTTGTTTCGCACTTTGTTTCGTTGTTTTAAACGCCTGTCATACAAATACTTGATGGAGGTGCTTTGGTTATCTAGGTAGCAATTATATTTGAAGCTGATGACGGACTGGTGAATGATATTCCATCTCGAAGACTTGTAGCTCCTCGTTTGTAAAAAGGAGATCAATAGATCTACGATCAAGCTAACTTTCGAAAAAGATTTTATTTTCTCATTTTTCAACTCGATTCTAAAAAATCTATTTTCACTACGGTTACAACACACTGTCTTTCTAGATTCCAGTTATGACCACAATATTTTTATGAACACATCTCGTTAAATTTACATTTACTCACTCTGTTGCAGATTTCCTGGGCAAGATCTTCTTCCATGTTATTACCTTGACCACCTCTCCAATTGACAAAAAAGCCCCATTTAAATTGTTCCAATAATCTAGGTGTCAGTAGACATTCTATTTGGCTCACACTTAAAAACATTTCTATTGCATTTGCTGTATAATAAAGCATCTGGACCTTACAGTATTCCATATCAAATCTTGAATTTACTGAAATTTGAATTGTGCACTCCCTTTTCCTCTTTAATCAATCTTTCCTTTACCTCTGGTACCTACCCAACTGCACTAAAACTTGCTAAGGTTATTCCAGTATTCAAAAAAGATTCGCCCTTGGAAGTCAAAAATTACCGCCCAATTTCCCTATTATCTAATATAGATAAGATATTTCAAAAGTTAATGTATAAGCGCATAATTTCTTTTTTTCAATTTCATCAAACGTTGTACCCATTGCAATTTGGATTCCGTAAGAACCATTCAACAACTTTGTCCCTGATTAACATTACTGAAACAATTTTAAAAGCGCTGGATAATGGGGAAGTTGCATATGGGATATTTTTAGACTTACAAAAAGCGTTTGACACAGTGGATCATTCAATACTACTTGCTAAGCTGAATCATTATGGTATCAGAGGTAATGCGTTAAATTGGTTTCATTCCTTTTTAACTGATAGAAAACAATTCGTTTGTATTGGAGGTCAAAGTTCAAATATTTCTCCCATTCTTCATGGAGTTCCTCAAGGTTCAGTGCTGGGACCCTTATTGTTTTTAATTTATATCAGCGACATGCATACGGCAGTTAGATTTTCTTCTGTATTCCATTTTGCCGATGATACAAATATGTTAAATTGTAGTAAAAATATAAAACAACTCGCTAAGAGGGTCAGCATTGATTTGAAACTCTTGATGCACTGGTTAAATGCAAACAAAATCTCTCTTAATGCAACTAAGACAGAACATGTTTTGTTTAAACACAAGCGTCGTAATATTGATTTTAATTTGTGTATTAAGATTGACGGTAAAAAAATGTCTAAGAGTTCTTCCATTAAATATCTTGGAATCCATATAGATGAAAATTTGAACTGGTCTGTGCATGTCAACAAGCTATCTTACAAACTAAGAAGAGCAAATGGATCTTTAGCAAAACTTCGTCACTTTATGCCACAACCTCTTTTAATTTCTGTCTATTATGCTATCTTTTATTCACATATGGTTTATGCTTGTCAGGTTTGGGGTCAAAGGGAAAACCTAGTCACAAAACGTATCTTTCTGCTACAAAAACGTGCAATACGTACTATTTGTAATGCTTACTGGCTAGCTCATACATCCCCTCTGTTTCGGAAATTAGGTCTCCTTAAGCTTTTTGACATTGTAAAATTTTTAAATATATCTTTTATACACAAGGTTCTTAATGATAAACTCCCCCAAGTCATTCGCAACAATTTGATTTTTAAACGCTCTGATTTGAATTATAATACTCGCGGAAGGAACGTAGGTTCTTTAGTTCAACACCCGTTCAAGACTTTCTCATTTGGTAAATTCTCCATCCAATATCAGTCGATCTGCCAATGGAATCTCATATTCAAAACCATCTTCAACTTGACGACTTATCTGTGCTTACATTTCCAAAATTAAAAGTCTTAACTAAGTCATATCTTATTTCTCAATATATTGACTAATTGACGAAAACTTATTACATATGTTATTATCATTTTTATCACTTTTGTTTTTTTTAGGTGGCCACTCCCTTTGACTAGAATTTTCTATATGGAGTGGTCTCCTAGTTATTCTTTCTTTCATTGTAATTGTAAGTATGAGAGTTATAAACTAAATAAATGATTACTTACTTACTTACTTGCATACTTCCAATGACTTGAAAATTCCAAGTAGAAGCTTCTGGTTTATAAGATTTCTCTCACCATCACCCTCTCGTGCTGTGTCTTTCAGCTGAAGCATTAGCACTATCAAATATATAGAGCATAACCCATAATTCATTACATGGCCATCACCAAATTGTCTACCATTTTTTTGTAACAGGAATCGATCAATAAACAATGTAAGAATTTCATGTAAATACTTTTTCTTGATATCCATACTTTTATGAACTAAGTCTGCAGGAAAACAGTGAATGGTTTCTTATCCACATCACTCATTCCAAGCATTGACATGGTAGCAGCAATGATATAGGCTTTTCCTACACTTAAAAAAAGTTCTTCACTTCCTTCATAAGAGTCCAAAACTTTCTTGGGTGTTGCATTTTTTCGATTGTACTTTTCACGAAAGTATTCAAAGTTCCCCTTTGGCAGGTAGAACAAGAATCGTATAATAAATTATATGAATATTGCAACAACGATGCCTTCATATGCCACATAACAGGTCTGAATGGTGTGCAGTGTTCAAGTCGATCAACAGGTGAATGGGAACCAGCAAGAAGGTCTTTAGCTCCAGAAAATCTTACTCTAGTTAACTGGTCCCCAGAAAATGGGATTTTCATTTCTTTCATGGGATCATCCGGAGTAAAATTCCAATGAGCAAAAGGCTGGCCAGGTGCTGCAGAATGTTCAGGTAGGGGAGGGTCATTTCCCCTAGGTAATGAAGGAAGAATACCTTCATGGTGGTAAATTTCAGCTATCCAAGTTTCATAAGTCCTTAAAATCTTTACACAATCATTGTAGCTCCTTTCATTTGCATCAATTATAGCCATTGACATTATGTTTGATTTTTTAGCCATGGAGTTAGTGTATAATTGTTCTATATGTTCTGGAAAACATTTTTTCAAAAATCCAAATTCATTGAAAAATTCCAACAAAACCCTCTCAATTATGATTTTAGATGTTTCAATATATTTCTTCCATTCCTCAACATTCAAGGAATAGGTACTGAGTGGTAGTTGATGTATGTCACCCTTTGGTCTGTCATTTGGTAGATGTCGAAAGTCTAACTTGTTCTGGATGATATTGGAAGCAAACAAGTGCATGTCTGTCTTTGATCTGCTTTTGTCATGTGATGTTTTGTAATTCTCAAGTCCCAGTTATCACCAGTTCCACGAAATGTTCTACCTTTTTTCAACTCCTCAATGGCGTGATCAAGAAAATGACCGCCAACCACCTCCAACTATTTTGATCTGCTGCGATGCACCAAACAAACCCCAACGTTATGAAGACGTTCTTGAAGCTAGAAAACAGCATAAAATATGATGTTTGTAAATATAAGATATACAAAATCCAACATTCAAAATAATGGAATGATTAAACCAAACTTGACACAAATGAAAATGACTTAAGTGATTAGCTTACCTGCTTACCACACCCTCCTTCAATTAAGAGAACTGTATTTAGCCTTTGAAATAAGCTTAACTCATGCAACATGTATTCATCAATATTGAGTACACAAAACAATATTTGGTCATTACTTGATCTGGAACAACATTTTGATCTATGTATTGACCAGCGACAGAGTTAAAAATATCAATTAAACACAATTGTGTTGAGAACATTTCTTTCCAAATGTCTTTCAAAG
Organism: Turritopsis rubra; assembly: GCA_039566895.2. Taxonomy (NCBI): domain Eukaryota; kingdom Metazoa; phylum Cnidaria; class Hydrozoa; order Anthoathecata; family Oceaniidae; genus Turritopsis; species Turritopsis rubra. Next base: position 149,546 of record CM077624.1, on the reverse strand, counting down.
AAAACTTTGACAAACCCTCATAACTTTTATTGATTAACTTTGAACCATTATTTCTTTTGCAAAGTTTCTTTGCAGAAGCACTCATTTCATCTGTGATCAATCTTTTTGTTGCTATTTATTTATTTATTTATTTATTTATTTATTTATTTATTTATTTATTTATTTATTTATTTATTTATTTATTTATTTATTTATTTATTTATAGAAAATATGTTTTTATTGAATTTTAGACCTGATGATGATCGAAAGATCGAAATATATTGTCAAAAAATAAAAAATAAATGCTCGTTGTTGGTCAATATTAAATACCTACATAAAACACTTTAAGAAAAGAAAAACTTGATTTCGACTTTCTGGAATATTGTGAAAGAAATGAATTAATCCCGAATTTTTTACGATTTAAAGTTTCCAACCGAAAACTTCAAGGATCTCAGGCATACAAACAATGTCAACTCCGTTTACTATCTGAAGAGATTTCTAAAAAAAAGTCACACATTCACGCAATTTATCATCTGAGCTTAACCATCTTCGTTCAGAACTTCGTTATACATTATCAATTTTTGATTTCACACATGTTTGTTCTTTGTTTTTGGCATCAAATGATAAGAAGCTGCATCTACATCAAGTTGTCCAGGATAAGAAAGTACTTAATCTTGCAAGAACTCAAATGGACAAAAATGATCCTTATCAGGTTATTTTTAATTATTCTAACTATATTCTCTCTAAAGCAGACAAGTTACTTCTTACTAAAGGTCTTAATTATTCTGTTCCACCTAAGAAATTAAATCATGGTGATTACTTAGTTAATTTTGAACTTTTATACCGTGATATCAAAAATCTTGGTATAACTTCTTCAGAAGATCTCGATTTTATTAAAACTAGAATTAAGGACACAGCCTGGTCATCTTTTCGTAATTATAATCAACACGGTGTTGAAAATAATTTATCTGAAGAAGAATTTGAAGCTCTCAATAATCTTTCTGCTAAAAGTAACTTAGTCATTCAAAAATCAGATAAAGGTAATTCTATTGTTATCATTGAAAAAGATCTTTATACTTCTAGAATTAAAAACATTATTCAGGACCTTTCAAAGTTTAAACCTATCAGTATGAAACCAGGGAAGGAATTGAATTTTGTAATTAATCAAGAAAATAATTTAAAATAATCTCTGTGTTTACAGAGAATTATTTAATAAGGGTAGTATATCTAAGAAAATTTATGAACAGCTTTGTCCAGTCGGATCTAGACCTGGTGTACTTTATGGTTTATGCAAAGTACATAAGAAAGCTGTTGATGGATGTCCTCCATTTAGACCCATTTTGTCAGCTATTGGGACACCAACTTATAAATTAGCCAAATTCTAGGTCCCACTTTTGTGTGATATTACTAGAAATGAATATACTGTTCTGGACTCCTTTTCATTTGCCACGGAAATCGTTAAACAAGATTCATCTTTATATACGGGTAGTCTGGATGTCAACTCTTTATTTACCAATATTCCTCTTGAAGAGACTGTTAACATATGTACTGATCAGTTGTTTGACAACACAGACAAGGTTAGTGGTCTCTCCAAACAAGATTTCCACAAGTTACTTACACTGGCTACCAATGAGTCTTATTTCATTTTTGATGACAGTACTTACCAACAAATTGACGGTGTAGCAATGGGTTCACCACTAGGCCCTACATTAGCCAATGCTTTTTTGTCATACTATGAGAAACAATGGCTTGATAACTGTCCATCTGAATTTAAGCCTATTTATTATCGGAGATATGTGGATGATATTTCGTTCACCAAAGAGACAGAAAAGTCTAATAAAATGTCTTTTTTAGACATCGAAATTACACGTGAAAATAACGTGCTCACCACTAATGTCTACCGTAAACCTACATTTAGTGGTGTTTATGCACATTTCGATAGTTTTGTTCCTCTGTCATTCAAATTTAGCATGATATCGACGATTATTTTCAGATGTTTTAATCTTTGCTCCAGTTTCAGCTTATTTATAAGGAGCTCAATAAAGTTAAAGATATTTTCAGAAAAAATGGATATCCCATTTCTTTTATTGATAATTGCATCAGAACATTTTTGAACAAGTTACACAATCCTAAACAAGTCGTTACCACTGTTGAAAAGAAAAGCCTTTTAATTGTTTTACCATATTTAGGCACTATTTCGCAACAAACTAAAAGAAGCCTTTACAAGGTTATTTCCAAAGCATTGCCCTGTTGTAAACTCAATATCGTTTACATATCTTCGTGCAGGTTGTCTAGTTTTTTTCGTTTTAAGGATCGCCCATCCAAAGATCTCATTTCTGGCGTTGTCTACAAATTTTCGTGTGGAAGTTGCAACACTTCTTATATTGGCCAAACTAAGCGCCATTTAAAAGTCAGAATGAGTGAGCATATGGGTATATCGCATTTAACAGGAAAACGTTCACATAGAACCACGGGTCATCTTACAGCTGTGCAAGAACATACTTTGTCTTGTGATCATTTTGTTGATTATGATAATTTTTCTGTTCTTGCACACGCTAAAAATTCCTTTATGTTATTATTATTATTATTATTAATGTTTACCCAGGATAGCCTCTTCAGTTCTGATAGAACTGTTATTAATGAGGGTCCTGCGAAGGAGGTCCCAGAGCATTTAAAGCCCCCATTTGGGCTACGGAACCTGCAAGTATGCTTCAACCGCTCAACCAGACAACCCCCTTAGATATCAATCCCGCTCTCAAGCTGAGTGCTAAGCTGAGTGGATCGATTCACACTGTTATAGTCGCTGGCATGACTCGGCCAGGATTTGAACCCTGACCTCCCGCACTGAAGGCGAACACTCTACCACAAGGCCACCAGTAGAACTCAAAGAGTCTCTTTTTATTATACGAGACAACCCGGTCCTTAATAAAACTATTCGCTCCACTCCATTATATCTTTATAATTAACGTGTACCGATAGATTTTTGATAATTTGTGCATATAATCTTTTGTTTCTTATATGTGTTAATCTGGTAACTGCTTGTAACATAGCTAATTATGCTTCACGCGTGTCAATACGCCTTTTATATAAAATGTTAGTTTACGTTGTATAAAAAATTGACTTGATAATGAACGCTGTGTCGTTCGAAACGTTGTCAAAAATACATGGATTAGTCTAAACTTGTGTCGCCTTTTTTTGTTTTTGTTTTACCATCTTTATCATAAAACATTTTCCATGATTTCTTCTCAACATCTTTCAATTTCCCGAATACTCATAAAACAAACAAACGGCCTTTGCTTATACTTCGACCAATCAGATTGCAATTTTAATCGCCGCCGTCCGTATCTAAAAAAGGCAAGAAACCCTGGGTACGAGGTTGCACCCAGCGATATTTTTAAAAAGGAACAATATTATCCAAAATTCGTTCGATAATTACGTTTGTTTTCATTTTATCCTCAATAAGTTGGGTTGTACGAAAAGAAACTCATTACAAACTTCTTTTGGTCAACTTGCATTTTTGTTAAATCAGTACATACTCAACAACCTGCATCCCAGGGATTCTCTGTGCTTGTATCAAAATCCAGAAAAAAAAATAAGAAATAGAACCAATTATATGGAGGTTACTGAAACCTTAAATTATATGGAGGTTACTGAAACCTTAAATTATATGGAGGTTACTGAAACCTTAAAGGGTTATAATAAATGCTTCACACCCATACAGTATTATTAGATGATACGACTATATGATCTTACCTGCATATTCACTGAAAGAAGGTGAGCTGGCAGGTTAGCCATGGTTAGCAACTTAGCTGGCTTACTAAGCCATGATCTCACTTACACTAAGAAATCTAAAATATATATATTAAATAAATCCTGTTCATATGAAAAGCGGGCCAGCCCACTTAAAGGAGAACCCACTTGATTCTACATGAACACCCGGCGCAGGGATAGATTCTTAAATTTTTAATTTTAAACAATGAGACAATTAGTTGTTTTATCATTGCCATTGCTTAGTTAAAAGGCCACCTAACCAGGCCAGCACACCTCCATATGAATAGTCCAACATGTCTATTGTTAATTATTATTATTTGACAAAGCTATACTTTCAAGTTTGAGTTATCCGAATAAATTAGCTGAAGAAAACACTTAAAATGGTTGGAGAAAACGATTGTTCAAGTTACTGGAGGTTCGAGTTAACGTGTAAATTCTAAAACGAAGTCTTATGGAAGGTTCAAAGGACACAAGAAAATAGTTTAGGACATACAGTACAGCCCGAAAGAAACTTTACACATTTCGCAAAGGAATGAATTTTAAACATGAAAATGCAAAATATTTTTGTGTACAGTTTTTATGTTATATACATGAAGTGGTGTGAAAGCTAATTATATTACGACAACACGTAAAGCTACTTTCGGCCTGTACTGTAAATATATAATTAAAGTTTGAGTACCGGAAGTTAACTGTGTGTCAAAATAAGTAACAAAAGAGTGTGGTTGAAAAGGTTTTGCAATAAATTCTATAAAATATATAGGTAAAAAAATAGTATTGATTCTGATTACCAATGTTTCTGTATCTTTGTAAATGACTTGCTCATTTGATTTTTACATCCATTAAGAAACATGCGAAGATTTGTCTTTGGCGTCTTTTTAAGATTTCCCCGTAAAGGGAGAATTCTTATTTATTTAGGCTTTCTGTCTATCGACTAAGAATTGCGCTGAAACCGTTTTGGTGCCCATCGGTTATCATTTTTTAAATGGCGGAAGTCCGTGTCGAGAAGCGTATTTTGTTCCAATGATGTTTTTTATATCTATGAATTTCGATGATGATGTGTAAAATTACGATAAATTTTAAAAAGGCTTTCAGAAAATCTAAAGAAGTATTTTCTTGTATTAAGTGTGGACATTTGTGTGGAGCAGTTGGTCGTCTTCCAACAGCTTTTGAATTATCTTTTATATATTTTTAAAAATACATTGCAATGTAAGCGTAGATGACCGAGTGGCCAAAACCTTTGCGTTTCTTTTCGAGAACATAACATAACATAACTCCTCGTCTTCTTCCAAAATTAAACCAATAAAAAGCGGAGTAGTATACCCGATTAATTGTTCACACGCTGTCAGTCGTATTATGTTGGTCAGACGACCAGACCTTTGCTTACCAGCATTAGAGAACCCAAAAGGATCGACGCTCACAATGGATGATGTCAAGATAATTGTTGCATTTAGCAAGTCAGAATTCAACTTATTGGCACTAGAAACACTGTGTATAAAAGCCATTAAACTTACCATTAACACTAAAGATGAATATAAAAGTCGGACACTGGTTATAAAAATTTAAATTTGATGTGAATATAGATGTTTTTAGCCAACAGTTTTACAGTTTTACAGTTGTACTTTTTACCTTTTATTAAGACCTGATGATGATGTCAATTAATACATCGAAATATATTGTCAAAAAATATATAATACATTGTTGATCCTTTGATGATAATTACAAATTCACAATGTTTTTACCAAAGAGATTGTTGTTTATCACTCTGATGATGACTTGATTACAGTCGAAATATAAGTATTTATTTAACATCTCAACTTGTTTTATTTATAATCTTACTTCGTAGATTTAAATAAAATGAATTTATTTTATTTTTTTAAATTGTCGTATGGTAAAAGATTAGGGTAGTAAAACTGACTTGGATGGAATGGCGTATAATATTATATAATAAACATTGCTCTTTAGGTTCTGTTTTCTCCTAGCTTACTTCCCAAAGGAATAAGTAAATAGGTATATATCTCAGAAAAGAAGAAAAGAAGTTTCGACAAATCCATGTGTAATGGTATATATATATAAAAAGATGATTTTGCATTTTACCACAGCAGGTATTTGTAGCATTATATTGCAACCATGCCAAAAGTTGATTAGCTGGTTATAAGCTGGTTACAACGTTGATATTATAGATATTATAGAAAGGAGCTTATAAAAAAGAAAGAACATTCAATTTCCATGCATGTGGATGGCTTCGCTTTGCCATCTTTTTCTTCGGTTAAGTCTAGCCTTGACTCCTAAACTCCATATCAATCCTCTTACTTAGTATCAATATGCATACACAAAGCCAAGGCTAGAAAATTTAGACAGATCCATGAGCTTACAGGCTATTTTTTGGTCACACGATGACGAGCGCTGTGCATTTCAAAAACCTCGCACATACGCTATTTTAAATATTATTATTATTTCTGGTCCGCATAAGTTGTACCCGGGTAGTTCGGTATGTATTTAACTGTCCCTGGCCTATTTTCTACAAAAAAGTTATTCTTTATGGAACTACACGGTGTTGAGGAAATTCATGATTGAACTTACGTTGTTTTCAAAAACTGATGAAAAATATCTAACAAGAGACTATACCATATTCCGACCCAGACCTTTTATTTCAAATGTTTGAGGTATGAGATATAATCCAATGTAATGTGATTCAACAGCTTCCATAACCCTAACAACTTCCATATTTCTCACAGAGACTACGATAGTATGCTTTTCTCACCTTAGGACTGTCTACTATCACCAAAACCTGTTTTTGCCACCTGTCGCTTAGTTGAGGGATTCGATATCTTTTTACGGGAATTTGAGAATCTGCAAAAGGTGATTATGAGTGCGAAGCGCTAAACAAAAGACCAGAGGATTATCTCTTCTTGCAAATACAAAGTAACTAAACAATTTGGTTCTTTTAGAATTTAATGAAAGTAGACAACTATCGATATATGTATACACATCGTTAATATCTTTTAGATGAAAATCGTCTCATTATTCTCCTTCAATTCGATTTGATGCAGCCTCATTTGAAGACTCCACTTCTTTCTGTGTTACTTTTTCATTAGCTGGATTATTAAATATGGTTTTATTGTTGTCTATATCGCTATCATTTCCTCCAGATCTTGCTTTCGCAATCAAAGGCTCAACCCACTCGTCCTTGTCGGATTGTAAGTCAGTGCACTTAGTTTCACCAGTCAACAATTCCAACATCGCATTTGCAGCGATACTTGTAGTTGAATCCATGTGTGAACTTGATGGTTCAGACTCGAAACATTCCTCATTTGTTTGCAATTCTGTTTCGGAACCTTTCCCGTTGGAAACTGGTTCGTTTTTGTCTTTAATCAAATTGGCTGCTTCGACCAAACTATCTAATTTGACAGTGGGTGACATTTGCAAAGTTTCCGAGTTCTTCAAACTTTTTTCTGGGGGTGGATCATCTTTGCTGGCAGATAAAGTACGACGACGTTTTCGAGGAGTGATTTTTTTGTCATGATCATCAGAATATGGATATCTATTTTTCAACACCCTACCACTTCGTGTTACATAAGGTGAACTTTTTTCTTCCTCCAAATTTTTTGCTTTCGGTGTCTCTTTCAAGGACAAGGACGATTTTGTTTCACGTGGTGGCTGCTGAACCGAGGCTGCTTCAAGACTATTTCGAGATTGGGCAGTTTTCAAAGGTGATTTCATCACTGAATTGACAGTTACCTCACCTCTGCCTAATGAAGACATTCTCACAAAATCACTTGTTTTGATAGTAACTGGTAAAACCTTTTTTGACTCTGAACTAGCTTTTGGAGAAGAAATCATTACAGATTTTGGTAAAGAATTCTGTAGTGAAGATAACGTTGTAACCGGATGCTTTGAATCGCTCATAACTGAAACAAAAGGTGTTTTTAAAGTAGGGTAATTCACATGGGTAACATTTCTGTCAGTTTCTTGATGTGATTCATGTGAACATGCTTTTGTGATTCCATCAACCTGTTTCGAACTTACCACGATTGGTTTTCTCATTTTGCTATTTTCATCCATATTTCCATCCATGACAACTTTCACACTTTCTTTCATGCTTGATAATACTGACGTTAATTTAGACCGATTTGTACCAACCTTTAACGAGTCAAATTTAAATTTTGAGTTGAAAGATTGTGATTGGTGTTCAGATGGTTTCACAGCGCTCGAAAGCTTGTTGCAATCCACTTCATTGATCGTTTCTTGCATCTTCGATGACTCAACAGTGTTTTTAGAATTGCTCTTAACAGCTAATGACACAGAGAAAGCTCTTTCAAATGTTTCTTCAAAATTTGTATTAATAACATCATCGAGGTATTTTGGGGCAGTAACCATGGTGACAGCTTTGTTTAAAATGTAACTTGACTGCGATGTACTTGGTGCAACAGCGAAATCAACATCACTCTCGTCCTGGAATTGTTTATTTTTTGCCATTAGAACAGATGGCACATTGTGAGTATTAACAGTGGATTTTGGAGCAGAAAATACAGTTTTACAGATTGATTGAGCAGTTTGCTCTTTAATCGCTATCTTGGTTATGTTTTCGTTTGGATTTAATAACGAGGATGCGGGTACGTTCCTTAACTGTCCATATTTCATTGCAATTGAAGGTTTCACATTTTTCTTTGCTTGTTCACTCAACAGGCCAACTAACTTAATGTCAGCCGCTGCTTTACGCAAGGCTGCTTGATCTTTCATGTTTTGTGTAGGTAAGTGTAAGGTGATGGTACCAGTCGGTTTGCTGGAAACATATGTGGAAGGTAACGTCTTTGATGTGGAAGGTAACGTCTTTGATGTATTAGTGGAGCTTACAGACTTGATGGATGACAGTGGCGAAGAAACCAACGATTCCCTTTTTACCATTCCTGGACTTAATAGAACTGCCCGATTAACAAGACCAGCTTTAGTCGAAGTCAAAACAAACTTTTGCTGCGCCAAGTACGCTGATAAACCGGGAACACTAATAGACTTGGACAGCGAATTAGAAATAGTTGTTTGCAAGCGTGACATAGGAATAGTCAAAGTAACCGGTATCTTTTGTCCAGTTTTCGTAGTGGCAGATGGTATCACCTTGGATGGGATGACACTGATGGTACTCCGACTGATTCCATCGGTTGAAATTCTTGAAGTTTTCAAGATGGAAGGCTTGTCTTGGTGAGCAGTGGTAACGTGTTTCAAGATGGAAGGCTTGTCTTGGTGAGCAGTGGTAACGTGTTGTGACAAAGTTGGACTGGATGTATTCTTCATGTCGGTAGCTGCAGTAACTATTGAAGATGTCATGATCCCTTTACACGAACCATTAGGATCTAAATTGCTCGATTTAATTGGCAGAGGATTTTGGGAAGCCAAATATTTGTTAGAGACAGACGGATTCAACGAAAAATTTGGTTGGTTTGCGGAATGCTTAGCGATAAGATTAGCAAGATATCTGAGATCATTTGCTGACAAATGAGTCATTATTGTGGACGTTTTTACGGATGCAGGCTTACTCGTACTTATTACATTCGAAGATGTGCTCACTACACAGCAACCTGTTATTGATTTGGAAACGGAACTTGAGACTATTCTCCCTTGATTAAAATTTTTTTGACTACCAGTGGACGGTACAAAACTAAAGGAAGTCGCAGAAGAGCCAGCGATAGTGGTAGATAAAACAGCTGTGAATGTGCCGCTGGAATTAGCAACCAGAGGGGTATGAATAAGCTGGGTTGCACCACTCGATGCCTGTTGTAAATAAACAATGTTTGTCCCACCTTGTAGTCGCAAGTGCCCCGAAGCGCCAGACAACACGAACGAGCCATTGGGAACTCGTTGAAAAGTGACTTGGTTCAATGATGATTTAGGAAGTTCACTACTCGAAAAACACTGTCCAGATAGATTGCCAGATTTCTGCGTTCCAAGATGAGCGGTGAAATTTTTCGTTTGCTTCTTACTCTTTACTGATTTCTCTTTTGATTTCTTGAGAGCAGATTTGAAAGTCGGCTTATCAGTAGACGTGACTGTTATTGTCGGACTGATCAGAGCTTCACTGTGCATCTGAGTGACTGGAATGGTCGTACTAATGGAACCGGTAGTGAGCAGACCTTGTAAAATGGGAGCAGCACCATTGGTTGGTTCTTGGGAAGTAGGGATATCCATTGATAACTGCATGTTAGACTTTTCCGATATTGGAGGCGCTTTGATACTTTTTTTCTTTTTCTTGGATGCGGTGTCGTTCCCTACCATTTTCTTTTTGCGTTTTTTCGGCGATGTATTACTTTTAGGTGGCATAGACACTACTTTCCGCTTATACAGTGTGTTCTTTAGGAACAGGTAGATCTGGTCCTGAAAATATATGAAATGCTTACATCATAGACACAAACGTAAATACACCTTGATGAATCCAAACGATTTGAGATTCGGTAGTTCGATAAAATATTTTCTTGGTGTTGTCTTTTTTACATCACAATGCATGAAATTTCTCTTATACAGCTTGTAAGCAAAATGTTTCTTTTTTACAACATGATGCATGAAATTTCGCAAATATGAGCTGTCTTCTTTAGAAATCTGACAGTTATATCTTCTTTGCTGAAAGGTTGAATATATTTTCAAATGAAATTTTCAGCATGTTTACCTGGATAAGCCTGTCAATCATGTTTTGCGTCATCCCTAAAACACGTTTCTGTGATTTGGTCAAACGAAGCTACAAACAGAGATGGAAAAGTATTATTATAAGACCAAGAAAATCATATCATAAATAAGACAGGATGGAATCAATAATACCAATTCATCTGCACTCTCGATAACTATCAAGTTAGTTTGTGTTTTCATTCTTTCTCTCAGTTCCTAAACAAAATTCGTTACTTGTTATGTTAGTAAATAACTTTCATCAGATTTCTATCACTTAACCCTAACCCTAACAGATTTCTATCACTTAAGGTATCCGTGTAACTATAAACAGGGAACCTTTAACATTGTTGGTCATTGATTTGAATTTAAAACAACTACGATGTTTTTATTATAGGAATAGAAAACATTTAACTTACTTCAGTCTTTTGAACAGAATTTGATAAAGCATGTGTACCGATATAAAACAAAATCGGACAATCGATCTTGGTGAAAGCATCCCAATACTCCTACAACAAATGGCTATTAGAAATATCATCTACACAACATAAATTATTAACAACATCAACTGACAGTAAAGTACCTTGATTAAAGGAAAATACACAGTCATTTTACAAAACCATCTCCCCGCATACTAGCCCATTGGCTTGCATACGGCTGTTAAGAAAATTGGGATTTTAGAAATGGCCAAAACCTTCGAAGAAAGAGCCAATGTGTATATTTGGCTTGGGCTTCGGACAAGTCTTAGCAATGCTTTGGTGGAAGAAGAACCAACCGGTACGGATGGAATTCGTAGAACTTAATACTCAAAGTTACTTCCTACTGTCATAATCTATCAAATTCTTACGAAGCATCAACAGACATGACAGGCGTACCTCACTTATGTCGCCATCAATTCCATTACATGGAAAACCAAGACAAACAACAGCATCCACTTTGTCAAGAGTTGAAATCTAAACAAAAGAAAAAGAACCTGTCAACAAACTGCCCTTCACAGAAAAATTTAATCACAAGCAATAGTGAACATTATTTCTAATGATCAGGTAATACGAGCAGATGATATCCAAAAAAATAATTATCGCTATAAGCACATAGGGATTAAAAATGACGTACCTTACATGCAATCAAAGAACCAATACCCCAACCAATTAAAATCACATGTCGTTCCGGAAACCGATTTCGGCACTGAAGGAAATGACAAAAGTTAATGATGAAACCAAAGTGGATATTCATTAACTCCAAAGGATAAATGATCTAGCTGAATTTTCTAGTTGAACGTTTCCTGCCTTTCCTGCTTTCGTACCACTAATCGAGGGTTCAAAAATGGACTAGAACTACCTTTGCAGGACCCTCGATAGGTTTACAACACACATGCATTATTTTTTTTTTTTAATTTCAACCAAATAGAATGCAACTTAAAAATAAACTCCAATTTTTATGGATAATAAAACAATAATAATAATAAATGATGATACACTTGATTTCTTGACAGAACAAGGGTGATGTTATTTGACAGAACAAGGGTGATGTTATTTGGTGCAACCGTTCATCGGGAAATGCTTTCAGTACACCACTTTTTTTCTTTTTAATCATTTGATCATTAAAGCTTGGTTTCTGCCAGTGAGAATTATTTTCCTCATATTCTCAGTAAACTCTTCCGGAGTAAGTAAGATGTATTTAGGTGGGAGAAATCAAAATGTGTAATTGTTGCTTCAAATCAAGTCGTGGGATATCTTCGGAACAGAAATCAAATATTTTTTTTTCATTTCCATAAATGAGAATTATAAATTTGGACGATGTGTGAGAATACAATAACTTTTTTTCCAGACGTTGTCGTTTAAAAAGGACAGTGGGACATAAGCAGAATAAATCTATTGCGCATTAATAACTGATGCAAAGCTAGCATACAAAAAAGTAAATTATCATTACACTACATTTGATTTTCATTTTAGAGAGTTTTTTGTCAGATTTTGTGATGGAATATATGGCTAGCATACAAAAAAGTAAATTATCATTACACTACATTTGATTTTCATTTTAGAGAGTTTTTTGTCAGATTTTGTGATGGAATATATGGCTAGCATACAAAAAAGTAAATTATCATTACACTACATTTGATTTTCATTTTAGAGAGTTTTTTGTCAGATTTTGTGATGGAATATATGGCTAGCATACAAAAAAGTAAATTATCATTACACTACATTTGATTTTCATTTTAGAGAGTTTTTTGTCAGATTTTGTGATGGAATATATGGCTAGCATACAAAAAAGTAAATTATCATTACACTACATTTGATTTTCATTTTAGAGAGTTTTTTGTCAGATTTTGTGATGAAATATATGGCAGCATATTAGGCAATAATTTTTTTTTAAATGAAATTCAGAAATACAAACACTAAAACTAAAATTGCATTTCTGCATGTCACCCATTCCTTCACAACAATTATGTCTGAAGGGTCATGCTAAACAAAACAAAACCACGAACAAATGTAATGGATTTCTTCTTTGCTTCACAAAAACCCAAACAGCAGAAGAATAAGTACAATACCATCATGTGGAATTGAATAAGATGAATTCTAGCCATTTTACAGTAATATGAGCAGCAGTAATATGAAAGCAGAATAAGTGCTTATTAAATTACCCTAACTGGAATGGGAAGACCAGAGTTAGGGTAGAGAACTGAAATTCTGGGGAAAAATGACTTATCTTTAGATGCTGTCAGGAGAAACTGTTATAGGAGGTCATAGTCATATTTGAGGGGAGTTGTGGTCATGAATATGCTGCTTATAGTCAGACTCAGCATGACAAATAATAATGGTTAAAAGTGGTGGTTAAAAGTGGTGGTAAAATATCTGGTAGAAGTAGAGAAAGAATTTAGTGTGGTGAGTGATAATGGTAAGTGATAGCAGAATGGTGAACAAATAACAATTTAGTGCATATGTGTATCACAGAATGTGCTAAACTTGCAGGAAATGCTTCATGTATAATCTAAGAAATTACCTCAGAGATGTTTTTCCGCACAACACTAATGCAATGTTCTAAATAGTATTTGATGACATAACCTTCAGGAGTTCTATATGCTGGTGCACTGACTGGGTACACTTTACCAAACCGCATCAGCTGGTTATTCCAATATCGATTTCTTTTTGTTGATTGATGTGGAACACTTGGACCTGACGGAATCAAAATCAATGAAGGTGTGGTCGGAAAGTTATGCTAGTAATTAAGAAATAAATACTTGCTATTAACAACTAATTAATAATAATACAATAGAGACAATAGAGGAATATCTAATTATATAAGAACAAAATAAGGAGTTACCATTACGACTTTAGTTTGCAGGTCAATAGAAGGTTCCCATGTCTTCCGAAGCCTTGCACCTAAGTTTGGTAATCCTGCAGTAACTTCTTTTTCAGCTGCTCCTTTGTTGTTGAGGAATACTCTTTCAAACAATGCAGGAACCTTCAAATAACGAAATCATTAAAATGCAACAGCTTAAAAATCTAATTCTGAGATCTCTCTGAGAACAGCTTAAAAATCCTTCATTCAAATAGCATTCTACAAAGTGCAGTATATGTACTGTTGGTACCAAATTTGATCTAACTTATTTTCTCAGTGAGCTAGAATCCTATCTATACAAGATCATAATTACAACAAGTTATGTAAGATGCAAAAGCATCAGTTGTGATGATGCACCACCTTTTACTTCAAGAAAATTTTTATGGCAGCACTCTATCAAAAGACTAAACTATCACACACCTTTCTTTTCAGTGATTGAAGAATTTCTAAATAGCATAAAAACAAGGATGATCCAAGGCCATCAATCATTATTCCATGTAACCAAACAAGAACTTTTGAATTCTATAAAATAATTGTCAATTTCAATAATCGTAAACCGGGTTTACCTGATTCTCAGATGGTGTTTATCCAAACCTACCCACATCACAGAACCAAAAGATTTGCGGAATCGTTTCGTTGCTTTTTCTAATGCTAATTTTCTTAAGACTGGTTCATTGATATTCTGAAATAAGATTTGAGATAGATGAATAATGGTCACATCAATAGACAAAAAAACCCCGAAACAACAAAACCCAGAAGACAAAGCACATAAATTTTTGGAATGAAATGACACAGAGGATATGACTATCAAATTTTCAAGAAATCCTCATGACTAGACAAAAATTATTATATAAAATATAATATAGTATAAAATCAAATGAAGTTTCAGTGCAAGCAATTTCTGTTTTGGGCAAGAAAACTGCATATCAGTCTTAAAATCAATCATATCAGACTTAACGCATCTTGTGTGAATATACTAACCATGGAATATGCAAGCTTGCCCAATTGATAATTGTTGATAATTCTGTTGATTGTGTCAAATAGTCGGCTTTGCTCCTTTGACCAATTAGTTCTGAACAAAAATGTTACCATTAAGCAAGTGGAGAATCACCTCAAAATCTTAAAAAAATACGCATTATCGATTGTTCGGAAGTGATGAGTTGATTGCCTGTTAAACGGGAATGCCAAAATATACAATTCTAATGACTCAAGGGAATTGAACTCTACATTAAAAAGCTGATTCACTTCTATTTTTTCAAACCAAATAAAACACATCATCATGCATGTTACTTTCCTGCTGATCAGAATATCAACTTATCATGTCCTTTGTTATCAACTCAGCACATACTATTCATACCGGGAAATCTTTTCCACATCATCTTTATCAACATCTTTCCACAATGAGTGCAGATAGAGTTCAACTTCTTGCATGACATTGTGAGCTTTTTTCTTGTCATAACTACAAGTGCCAAAAAATAAGCAGTATCTCCTAAGTTATTAAATGATAAAACACTTAAGGATTGTTACAAAGTTCTTTATCAATTTTGATGTTTCTTACCAAACTAAGTCATCAAGCTGATCTACTGTTTCAACATCAATATCATCATCACTGTCTGCAAATGAACCTTGAGAATTATCACGGTCCAAGAAATCATTGGGATGGAGTTTCAAGACAGTCATTGGTTTCATACCCTTTTCATCAGAAACAGATAGCACTGGGTATGGTTTCGCGTAAGCGTGATCACTGAACACAAACTGTAGGATAGCATCTCTATCAACTTGTGATAGTACTTTTGGCTCGTTTACCGGTGATGCTGGTTGATATTCACCAGTAAACATTAAATCAGGAGCAATGGAAGGAATTTCACCAACAAATTCTTCACCAAAGTAATCCATTTTTATGTTAAACTAAAGGGAAAAAAATAACACATTATCTAGAGATGTTCAGACATGATCAGAATTTTATTGATTGGAGTCGTAGAAATCCTTGGGTGGAAATACTCTATAAACTTGAGGGGTGTAGCCTTAAGCAAAAGATAACGTTAATTACTACAACTTTAACTTATGAATCAATTTTTGATGATAGATGTGTATCATATTTATAAATTAAAAGAAAATGAAATCATGTGTTGTATAACAGAATAAGTGAAACACGATTGACCTCAGGCTTTGAATTATGTTCCGCATTTGGATCTCACAATGGAAAAAACAACCTGATAGACGGAAGCCACAGCCATGTTTTATACGACATAATGATCATACCAATTGGATCCTGTAACATACCTCATATCATGTATGATCATATAAATCTATTTCGTTCTATTCTATTCTATCAGAATCATGTTATTTACTATGACGAAAAATCAAGTGAAAATGTAAACAAATTCACTTGTGTATGTGTATTTTTGATTAACTAAAGCAGTTCATTAAATCTTTCTGCTTTCATTCTCAGATATTTTTTAGAGTGGTAAATTTAACTAGGAAGCAAGTTTTATCCATTCTTGAAATACAGTCTTTGAGCATGCCATGACATTACCCAATAATTATGTTTCTGTGTTCTTTTGAAATTACTGTTGTTATGGCAACAGCAGCAACAAGTTTGTTGTCACTCATGTTTAGAATTTTTTTCACCACATTTCATTTAAGCAAATAATATGTAATTTTTTTTCTGAGACTGAAATTTTGTGAATAAGTATGACATCATATTTTTGTGAATAAGTATGACATCACTAGCGAGAAATCTATAATAATTAAGCATTTAAGAAATGTATTTTTTTTCAAAAACTTACCAAAGTGGTACAAACTAAAATAATGTTGTAGTTGGACTAAATAGTTTGGTTTTCTTATAAAAAACTGCAACTTTATTTCCTTACAATATAGTCAAATCAAGAGAAAGAGAACTTTTCCATCTGTTTATGAAGGTATTTTATAGAAATGTAGGACTTTGTTAAGAATTTCACTCTTCCAATCTTAATTTCTAGATATTAGTTTCAGCAGAACACAAACTAAATGAAACATCTTATTTCATAAAACTTTAGTCAATTGGTACAGGGTAACTCTGTAAACTCTCATGTGAATAAGATTCTATATATTCTTGATAGAATTGATCACATCGATTATCTTCCAAGCATTCCACATAAAATTTTTGGGCTTCAAAGGCACTAAACATTGTAGCAAATAGACCAGCAAAAAACCCAAAACATACAAGAAAAAGCATCCAACAAAGTGTTCTTCTATTTGTACAGTTTCGTAATATATCACCAGAATAATAACATGACTGTTCTTTGTAAGAAAATATTAATATGAAGATGATGAACATTAATGCCAATAATGAACCGATAAAATGTAAGACAACTGTATAGTATTGTGTAATCAAACGACAACACACTGTTCTGTAACTGGTCGTCCCAACAATTTCTGGACACATGCATTTGATAGAACCCGACAAAAAGAAAACTAGTAAGGAGACTGAAAACAGCAGGAAACTAAGAAACAGCAACGTGAATGGACAGTTGAAGACATGCTTGTAGTTTTGCAACTTCCAATCCCAACATGTTTTAGGAATAGTTTTGTTAGATGTACATAAAGCTATTTGTCTGCCCTTTCCAACTTGAATGAGTATAACAGCAAAGGATATGATAGCAATTAAAAGAGAAAGTAGTATAGCAAGACGTTGTTTAGCTGGATTTATCGAGATAGTAACAGCCATTTCTAAAATAAAGTGAATATATATAAGTAAAAAGGAAATTGTCACAAGGTCTCATTATTGATTAAATTTGCTGACACAACATCTGAGAAGGAAAAGGGGACATTTTTGTGGATTGGAAATTCTGGTTTCTTTCTCTGAAGGACAAGTCATTCAAAAGTCACATAATCATTTTGCCAACATGCCACATGTTTATTGGGTGGTTGTGCAACCATGCCACATGTTATTGGGTTGTATTTTAAGTCAAACATCCTATTACTAAATATTTAGTGGATTATTCTGGGTTTTTCCCCAGAATTTGAGGGACCTTGGCAAGGAGAATGCATATGTCTGGTTTATCTATGGATTTGCGCAGCTGGTAGCAGCACAGGGTTATCTGTGAAAGATGTGCAACACAAGCTATCGATTGGCAGTTGTGAGACTGTATTTTGCCAACAATCACGTACAGTTTGGTGGCCCAGGATGCATCGTGGAAAATAAAAAAGTTTATTCTTCAGCTAACACAGACACAGAGGAGGAAAATACATTGCGTACTAGTATGAACGTGGTAAATCGCATTTGTAATTTTTACTACGTACGTAATCACGTACATATGTAAAATTGTTTAGCTACGTGATACCTAGGTTTCGATTAAAGAGCAATTTCAACATCAGGATAGACATTTTAATAAATTATGTCATAACATCCATTGCCTCACCTCATTTCTAATCTTTATAATTACTTCCGTACTTAAGCGTAATAAAAGAACGCGAAACATTTTTCCTTGAGGGATTGTTTCTCTTTGCAAACCACCGTAATAATAGAGTCGTTATGATGTTCAGGGTGAAATTGAGGCGATGGATGTAACTGCGTCATTGATGAAAAGGTCTATTAGTTGAAAATACTTATCCATTTCTGGGATTAATCAGACAGTGGATGACTTACCAGTTTTGACCCAAAATGTCTCTGTTCATGACCAACCTGGTCATCCTAACTAATTCACAGACTCCTGACTTAGTTGTGAAGCACTATGTTGACTGGATCTCAACAACCTGGTCCGGTCGTCCTTGGTAGCCAGGAAATTGTCACCAGCCATGCAGTACTTAACTAGTGCAGAGGTAAAAGCTGACAGAGCACAGACGAAGCAAGTCTGCATCACTGCGCTTACATGTAAATAAATTAAGAGTTTTTTCTTTAAAACTAAAGAACTGAAATATGCGTTTAAAACATTTCATCTGTCCCGTTGAAATAAGGTGACATTAGTCTGACTTTACTGTTTAAGAGAGAGGTAGAGCAGTAAGGAAAGTCAACTGGAACTCTTTAGGACATTGTTCTGTTGTTGACGCTAGTGCAAGCTTAATTGTCTGGCATCATTATGGATCACAGTAGAGGGTATTTTCCTAAGGGTGCCAATCCCATAGAAATGGCAATGTCTCAATTTTCATCAATAAAGAACAATCACATTTCTTTTTGTTTCTTATCAGAATTGTTTCACTCACATAATAAAATAAGGTAGCTTCATCTATGCTTGACACGTTAATATTGAAGGGATTAATCAACGAAAAAAAAGAAAAACATTTAAAAAGGAAGCTTACAGTAAGTAAACTTTTGATCCAATAGTTTAAATTTGAAAATCGCTTAATAATTGGGGGTAAATTCAAGATGAGTCTGAAACCTCTTTAAACAAATCCAAACACAAAACACACAACCGAAATGAAGTTGTTGATATTCATGCGTGCTGTTATCGCCACATCTTGTTTACTACTGGAATGGAAAGATTGATCATGGGACTTCAAATTATGATTTTTAAATCCCTATTTTGAAAGCCATATAGGGGGGAGTGGTCCCTTCCATGGTGAGATAACCTGTTAGAGTAGCTTCAAGGGTAATTAGCGGTAAAGAAAAGAAATATCATCTCAAGTGTTTCTTTTGAGACTATTACGGCACGTGTTTTTTACGGTATCTACTTTGTTATTCCACTGTTCCGTGTTTTATCTCTAAATTGTTTTGAAAATTGTTTTGTCGAGAAAAGAATATATATGGTTGAACAGGGACGTATCCTCCTGTTCCTTTTCTTCTCCATTTATCTATCTTCAAAGGAAAGAAATGTCTTTATCTTTTTATTACTAATGTTGTTTGGATATTGTATTTCATATCTTACATCCTTTTGAACGTAACTTAGGTTTCCTTTTTCATTGGACACTAAAGTTGTTTGTTCGAGCATAGACGAAGCTACCCTTACGTTTAGAAATGGAGTATTCATAATTTTCACGAGTACAATCAGCCGATCGCGTAAATAACTTTGCAGGTGTGTGGGCGCGTATGAAAATACGTATTTTTAATAATCTTTCTTTGTTTTTATTTTGAGAAATACCTTGTTATCGGGGTTTTTTCCACTATACTACAAATGTTCCTTGAAACGTTTTTGGAATAGATTTCATTAAAAAATAGGATGCGAAAAGGAAATAACACCGAAGAAGGGAGCACTAGCCAAACTTATTGTACATGTCCAAAGGAATTACGTCTGTGGCATTTTTGTGCAGTTTTTTAAATTTCCTGTGTATTTTCATATGCGCGCGTTTTGCTGCACAACACCACACACCACAGCAAAAAAAGCTTGTGTAAAAAAGCTTATAAAAAGGCAGAAAATATTTGATAACTTCTATACAAACGAGCCAAGATTTTGTGCTCAATTTTAAATAATATTTAAGGTGAAAATAAAATCACAAACAGCAAAACATGGAACCTACAATGTTAATGATTTTATTGTGATCTTCAGGAAAGTAGAATTCTTCGCTCCATATTTAGTGATATGCGGTCTTCTAAGAATAAGCTGAACCCAATTCCGAAACTCCGAATGTTCCCGATTTTCAGCCTCCTTCTGGAAGCTTGCTCATGTGCTATAGTTCATAATGGCAGCGAAGGGCATGATGGGCATTTTGATTGAAGTGAATAAAAGTAAAGTGTAGTAGAGAGGGAAGATGGAGGAAAGTAACGTATTAGTTTACCGTCAATATTGAATTGAAAAGACAACATGCTGTGAAATTTCATTTTTCAACTTTTACGCGAATTAACCGCTCTTCTTTTTTGTCAGGAGGAGAGGTTTGTATATATTATAAAAATAAACTTTAAGCTAGCTTAAAAGTTTGGCTTCAATTATATCTTTTTCTGCAAATTCAATGATATCCTTTTTTCAATGTCAGTATATAATTTTGTCTCTCTAGAAGGAGAATTGAATTTTTGTTCTACTTCTTTTTTTGCATGCATGTGGTGAGATTACGGCCATCTTTAAGGAGTGAAGTTTTTTTGTGCCTAATTTCGAACAGCCTTCCTAATACATGATTTTGAGGATAATGTTAACATATTTTTACATCAAAAAGGCAGCATATAAAGCTGATGTGGACCTACAACATAAAAGATATTAAAAACTAAAATTTGTTTATAATAAAAAAAACCTAATTTGAACTAAAGGTTAAGGTTGTATGAAAGTGAGGTGCGTGTAAAAAAGGTTAGAACTTTCTGCACTTAGCCGGGATGTTTTGGAAGAAAAACACAACTTTTTTTCCTATACTTTCAGGCGAAGCTGGATTTCTACTTGCCCTGCTTGTGAACCGTAATCACAATAGAATCCATAATCGCTGCATTATCTTTGAAATAGTGTATTCAAACCCAAGTAAATATAACAGACCTGTCTGGTTAACAAAATATACATTCATACTCAACAAAATTGCCACAAATGCTAAAATGTTATGAAGAAGAAATCAACACCAATTATCAGTGTGAAGAATGACTCTTGCGGAAATCATGGCCTATACCATTCCGATATATCTGAAAAATGTGTGCTCCTTTGCTGTGTTTGTATATAAACAAGCATGGATTATGATGAAAGTTACATCACTGATAAAAGATTGAAAGACTTTCCTCCTTGAAAAAGTAAACAACAACACAAATCATGTGATCTCTGTGTGGTATAAATTGATAAACTTGATCAAACACAGCAGATTACTTATGGCTATCCCATGAAGTTTATGGTTCAAAGAATATTTATGAAGAAAAATAGATGTTGTCTTTTTCACTCTACCTTCTCTTATATAACCTTAATTTAACCCTTCTCTTCTCTCCAAATAGGCTTACTTGTTATGTTCTTCACTTGATTTATAAAATTCTCTGGCCTTCTGCTGGGGGAGCTTTCAGCGCTCCTCAGAACCGCTTTACTTTTCTCAAGTGTTCGCTTTTTTGTGTTTTAAAGCAGAGAAATCAGTCTTCAAGATTCAACTTTATCTATCATGCTGATACATTCCTAACAACAAACTGAATAATGTTAGGAAAACATCTAAATATGTCTTAATATTTCCTTCATCATTTTTCAATTGTGTGCTGCATGTGAGATATGAGAAGTTGACAGAAGAAAGTAAAAATAGAGTGTGGTGCTGAAAAGATGAACCCTTGGGCTTAATAAAGTGTCTGTTTTAATTCTTGGACAAGGTAAAATTCTCCAAAATCTAACAGAAATTGAAATCTCATAAATTTTTGAGGTTGCTTTTGAGTACATCTTTTGTTCTGAAGACCATTCAAGTAACACTTTTGTGTTATAACTTTACTTCATAATCAAAATGTCAGCCATCTCTAAGGGAAATAAGAGAAATAAATGTATAATAAAAGTTTTCTTCCCAAAATAGATGATGTAAATGAAAAAGTGATTTTTTATTTTAAATATAGATTACTTTCCAAGTGACATATTATTTACATGTCTGTATTCTTTGCTTGAGACAGCATGAAATATTAACTATCAAGTCATTCTGCGAAAATTTAATGATCTTTATTTTGTAATTTTTTCCCAGTAAAATTATTAATTTGAATTTCTGTTTTGATATTGAAGTATAAAGTATCAAATATGGTATTATACACATTGTTTGAACATGCAGCAGGCTATGCAATCTTCAAAGTAAACTCTACTGAAGAGATCGGTGCATTACTTCCGGAGGTTCAAGAAGCTGTTGTAGACCTAGAACGATTTGGTCGACTTATCAAATTGGTGGCATTTGGACCCTTTAAGACTGCAGCTAATGCCTTGGAAAATATGAATAGTATTTCTGAGGGTATGTGATGTTAATATATGTAATGTATTTTACAAATATATAATAGATTCCATTCCTATTTCTTTGTAAAAAATATTCCTATTGCTTCTAGGTGTTGTGCATGAAGATTTGAAGGTACTTTTGGAAAGCAACATTCCCATTGGTAAAAAGAAGAGCAAAGTTGCACTGGGAATCTCTGATGCAAAGATTGGTGCATCCATCCAAGAAAGTTGTGACATTCAATGTGAATATGGGCCAGTAATTCTTGAAATTCTTCGTGGGATTAGATTCCATTTTCACAAGTTAATTCAAGGTATTTAAATAGTAGTTGTTTGCTTGTTATCAGGCATATCTCCTCTTTTAAACTGAGTGGGTCAGCCTGTTAGGGTTTAAGTACAAAAAATAATGCGGGTCTTCCTTCATTTTTTTCTTTTTTCTTGTCTTTCATACAAGATTTTGTCATTTCCCATCCCCTGGAATTGGTCTTAGAATGGCTAATAATTCACTGAGAAAGCTCAGTCAATGTGTTCAAATAAATCTGTACAAAACTTCTTGCAGTAGTTTTATTTAGAACTAGAGAAGTTAAAGAAAGAAAGAAAGAACAGCAAGAAGATGACCACATTTTTAACTTTGTGAAACATTTTATGTAAACATCCGTTTATAGTAAAGAAATGTTATCAAAGTATCAAACAGCTTTTTTGTTGTGTGTCTTACCAATTGTTTGCATTCGGAAATATAATTTTGTATTTCAAATGTGCTCAGCAATTTTTTAATAGAAGTTATTAACGCACTCTAAGATTTCTGTGGAATGAAATTACTGAGCACATGCTTGAAATTTAGAATGGTGCAAATTTGAGCATAAGTGAGGTACGTTATTTTATCATAAAATCTCTCTATTAGGATTAACTGCTACAACATCAGGGAAAGCTCAGCTGGGTCTAGGACATAGTTATTCCAGAGCGAAAGTCAAGTTTAATGTCAATCGTGTTGATAATATGATTATCCAAACTATCGCCTTGGTTGATCAATTAGACAAAGATATCAATACATTTTCAATGAGAATAAGGTATATCCTTGTTTTGTTACGTTTTGTAACAGATAAAATATGTTACTTTTATGAACTTTTGTGTTGTCTTGTCTTGTTTCAAACATTTCAAACATTTAAGAACAAAAACAACTTATGAGCAAGATAAAGTTTTTCTATTCAGATTTGTAAAAAGTTTTATTAAGATTTAAGGTTGCAGTAGTTCAATTTTAAAATCTGTTATTATTAGGGAATGGTATTCTTATCACTTTCCAGAGCTTATCAAGATTATTAATGATAACTATATGTATGCCAAAGTTGCTCAGTTTCTAAAATCAAGGAAAGATTTTACAGAAGATAAGCTTGAAGACTTAGAGCAAATTGTTATGGATGAGGGAAAAGCTAGAGCTATATTTGATGCATCGAAATCCTCCATGGGTATTTTGTTTTCTCATATATAACTTTATTTCACTTTTTGTCATGTGACACTTATCTGACAATATGTTAATTCTTTCAGGGATGGATATATCTCCAATAGATCTAATCAACATTGAAAGTTTTGCATCTCGTGTCATTGGATTAGTCGATTATAGAAGAAAATTGCATGATTATCTGCAGTCAAAAATGAGCCAAGTTGCACCAAATTTGCAAGCACTTATTGGGGATTTGGTATGCTATCAATTATTTCTTTTTTTATAAAAAAACAAAGATTACCGTAAATGATCGTTTAAGCGCTGCAGCGCTTATTAATATTTTTAAGTGCGGCGCTTATTAGACTGCGGCGCTTATTTCAAATATTGGTAAAATGCTTATACATTCCTTATAACATTATCATATGCTGACAATATCCCTGAATTAAGTCACTCCTGTCCGTGTTCATTTCGTGTTGTGTTCATATTTCACCTTAATTCGACAATAGCGGAAATCCTTCTGACCTCTCAGGCGAATTTTGTTATTCCAACTGTCGAGTGAAACTGTAAAATTATAAGTGGCATTTATTCGACTGCAGCACTTATTAAATAATTTTTGAGTAGTGACGCTTAATAGATCATTTACGGTATATTCACTTTTCAGATTGTGTTATTTGATTAATATTGAATATTTCAGGTTGGTGCGCGTTTGATTGCCCATGCTGGTAGTCTGACCAATCTTGCTAAATATCCTGCTTCCACTGTGCAAATATTAGGGGCAGAAAAAGCATTGTTTAGGTAATGATAAGTTTTCCATAATTCCTGTATGTTGTATTCTGTTCTTTGTGGAAAACAATTTCATGTTTATATTTTAGAGCATTAAAAACACGTGGCAAAACTCCTAAATATGGTTTAATATTTCATTCATCATTTATTGGTCGAGCAGCGGCTAAGAATAAAGGAAGAATATCAAGATATTTGGCTAATAAATGTTCAATTGCTTCAAGAATCGATTGCTTTTCAGGTAGTCTTGCTGAACAGTCATAACTTTTTTAATGTATGTATGTATGTATGTAAATCTTCTTTATAACCAGAAAGTTGGAAATGAAACTTTAGATACACCAACAAATTTGTTTGGAAAGAAACTGCACGAACAGGTTGATGATCGCTTGAAGTTTTATGAAACTGGTGAGGCTCCAATCAAAAATGCAGATGCCATGCAGGAGGTTCTTGATGAAATAGCTGCTTTACAAGATACTGTCAAGTCTGCCGAAAAAAAGAAGAAGAAGAAAAAAAAGAAGAAGAACGACGAGAAGGAAACTGTATGTTCAGATAGAAAACTAAATAGCTGGCGTTTGTTACTTTCTCGTTAAATTTTTGTTGTTGGTTCTTCTAGGTGGTAGAAGAGAAAGAAAATGTCTCTGAAAAAAAGAAGAAAAGGAAACGTGACATCGAAAAAGTTGATGTAAAAGAAGAGGAGGAAGAAGAAGAAGAAGAAGTAAATTCGAAAAAGAAGAAAAAGGTAGTCGTTCTTTCTTTCATTCAATTTCCGCGAGTAAGCGCATGGAAACTGATTATAATAGGCTGTATGTATTTGTCCGATTAGAATTTCTGAAGTTCGTAAATCCCGCGGCGCGTTTGCTTTTCACGTCCGTTCCTCCTCAATCATCTTTATTGTTAATAATCTGTTTTTGAGGGTAATTTGACTAATGGCGGAAACTGTTAAAGCATAAAGGGTTCTACATACTTATTTAATTTAAATCATATTTCTTTCAGCGCAAAAGCACCAGTTTGTCGGAAACTAACGAAGCAAACACAACTATCGACGAGTTAGTTGAAAAAAAGAAGAAGAAGAAAGTGAAGCAAACAGAAGAATGATTTCCTTACTATCAACGATAGTACTGCCTTTAACCTAACTTTTGTTGTTAAATACTCTGACTAACATGAGAATTTTTTCTTTATTATCGGATGCAATTGAGAATATTGGGAATGTAACGCAATGTGTCAGTTGTTGTCAATGGCAACAGCATCTGATGAGTAACATACGCGTCAGAAAATTATGTTGCCATCTAACGTCCAGTTCACATTTTTATGTTTTATTATGTAATTCTTTATTTCTTAAAATACGGTTGTTTTTCGTAATGTGATGGATTCATCTTTTTATTAAATAACCTTGGAAAAACCGAAGTCTTGTTTTCGATGTAATCTGTTTTTTCTCTGCCGGTGCAATTTTAAAAAAATTCCACGTTTTGTCAGAGAGAACGATGCTCACTGGACCAACTGGCTGAGGGAGATCAAAACTTTTCAAAATGAGTTGAGATTCACCCTTCGGATATATTGTCATCATTTGTCCTATTCTTCCATGCAACCTGACTTATCGAGAATGCTCCCCTTTATAGACAGATGATGACGTCATTTCACCAGAAGATATTCCAGGAAAACAACTTTTCGACTAAATGTTCTCTTCTGTTCGCAGGCGAGAAAACTTTTTTCGTTATTGTTGATCTGGTAGGTGATGAAGCGCTCGAGAAACAGCTTCAACCGCACTAGGCCAGTAGAAGACATAAAAAACGCAGCAAAGGCAGTGTTTGATGTTATTCTTCTGGCATCCGAAAGAACGCAGTGATCTCAGATTGATCGGTAAATAAACCAATGATATGAGGATTGGTCGACTCTTAAAGAACAACTCAAACAATCGAAATATGTCTGCTTACCAATGCTTGTAGCTAAGGCTTGAACATCCTTACGAGTTACAAGATTGTTCAATAATTCGTTTCTATAATTACTAAAATACTAGTTTTAGAGTCCAATTCCTCCCAGGCATGCGAGGGCAAGTTTTAGACTTATCGTAGGCATTCCCAGGTATGGATTTTTTCATAAGACCTTTCATAAATTACGTCATCGCTTCGTTTTCAATGTTTATAATTATTAGGTAATTTAAGGATAATAAGAAAAAATCGGTACCGTTTATTTTTGTAAATGACATTATTATTTATCTCGAAAATGAAGCGATGAATGCCGTGACATAATTCATGTCTAAATCGGACTGTATGTGTGAAAATACATTTATAAATATTTTATAAATATGATACCGAAATTGATCTATGGTGTGTAGATTTTCCTTATAACGGCGCATGCGTCATATTGCGAAAACCAATTTCTCCGAATATAGAATTTTTAAGCTGATTAACTTTTTCTGAAGAACCATGGTGTGAGTTCAACACACATATTCACTTTCGTTTTCTAGCAAATTGCTGCAATATCAGGAAATTCTCATCATTTCACTTTTGAACAATGGCGTCAACTCAAAATCAAATAACTGTTTCAGTTCATCATCTCCTGTAGCAACCAATCTGTTGAAAATTGAATTCAAATGTTACCGCCGCAACGTTTCGCATGGTTGTGTTGAAGAGATAAAAAGGCTGCTCCTTTCTATTTATTTACGCGTTCGTATAACATGTGTTACAAAAGAACCTAATCAACGGACATATTTGTGTGGCGAGAAATATCAAGTGTGGTGCAACGTAAATAAAATACCAAAGGCAATCAGTATCCTTATGTTTAGGGTTCACAGGTTAAATCGTCCCCCACTTCACTGTTCTTTTTGTGTCGCATATATACAGAGAAAATACTGTGATGATGTTAAAGTCTGGACTGGGTTTACAGTTCTACCGGTAGACATCTTGTCTGACATGGAAAAAAATAATCTTCAGGCCTGTACAATATCATCCCACAAAGTTAAATCCACACAAAAATTAATTCACATATACTTTAAGTATAAAGTATGCAAATTCCTAAGATTAAGGGTTTTGATGCATGAATCAATTATATTTAGTATAATAGTAGTACTGCTATTATACGCATGCATACCTGAATTTAATCCATAACATAAAGGCCAGCGGCGGATCTAGAGAATAGTCGAAATTTGTAGAGAATGTTAGCTATTAAAGTATAAAAGAAAAGCATGCAAATAACTCCATTGGTGATACAGACTGAAAACAGAAATTATGTTAATGTGCTCTTCCACAATTGAGACTACCCTCTAGATCCGCCGCTGAAGGCAGTCATATGGGACACCTGTCTGCATGACCGGCAGTTTCTTTTGTTTTCTTAGCCTTAAATGACTGGCAGTTAACTTGCTTTTTTTTATTTTTATTGTAAAGAATAATACAAATGATTACATATCTATATATACATTGTGTACACTAGAATGTATTGTGGCTGTGCTATCAGCTACAAAAATCTGCCAGCCATGCAGAAGCCTAAAAACAAACAGAAACTGCAGCCAGAAAATTGTTGAGCTATTTGGAATAAAAAAATAAAGTTTTAAATATTGGAGCTGGTGGTGATGAAGAAGCTGTGCTACACTATCACTCTAATACATCTATCCCCCATCATCATTACAAAGTATACACACAACTTAGTTCTGTAATGTATTAAAAACTGTATTGATACACTAAGAATATTTACCTTTTTTTGAAGTAAAGTTTCTGTCTTCTAACCCTAACCCTTCAATCGTTATCCACAAACCCAGAACTTTACTACGTTTTTATAACCCGTTTTCTTAAAACACCAATTAGAGATCAAATTGATGAGTAGGCGTTGTAGAAACGGGCAATAACGGACTCCGATACTCGGGAGGGTGTTGTGAAAGGGCGGAATTAACTGCAACAATGGGTCGTGAGAGCAAGCGTTTTTTCAAAAGGTTGAGTGAAATGATTGCTGAAAAGAGAAAACAACGTTATGACTTGATAACTTGCTGGATACTAAGGAAAATATGTTTTTCCCTAATTTGTGTAAGAGGCAGTAGATCGCTTTACCATCACGTAAATAAGTCTCTAGTCATATCAATCGGAAATAGCGCGGATATTAGTGAAGAATGGGCCAATTTATCAACCTGAAGTATATTGAACTGTTTAATTAATATTTAGGTGTATGTTTGTGTCGTAATGTAACGTCAACCTTTCTATGTTTTAATGTTATCCTTTTTACATATTATGTCTTCGTTTATTAGTATTATTTATTGTAACGTTTATTCCTTTGAAATATGAATCGATTTCTCGAAAGAAAGAAAAAATTAATTGCAATGCAACATTACACACTGATTAACTGACTGACTGACTGACTGACAGACACGGGGAAACGAAAGATCAGCTGTCTCGCGGCGATGACCAATAAAGTAACTAAGAAAAAAACCCAAAAAACATGGTCACATTGATGGTCACATGGTCACATTGACAGCTTAAAAGCTACCAGTATAATGTTATTATTTACTTCGGTAACTATGATCACATCGAATTTCAATTTGTAAAAATGGCGCTCCCACGACTTTATATAAAAAGAAGGAATAATTGGCTATTGCATTACAGAGGAGAAGATCGTTACTAAAATTAAAATTTTCTTTAGTCGCATATCTTGATCAATTGGATAGAGAAAATCAAACAGTCAGGAAGAAAAGAATTTGTAGACGTTTTAAAAGAAAGCAAGGGTGGTGGGAAACTGTGAAAGAATATGAAGATAAAAATGATTTAAAGATACTTTTCGATTAAGCAGAAAAACATTTGACAACATACTTGCTGCCATCAGACATGATATTGAAAAGCGTGTAATGGCTGACGATCCTATAAGCCCTGAAATGCGCCTTGCTATTTGCCTCTACAAACTTTCTCGAGGTGATTATTATTACATGTTATCTGAAATGACAGGAATTGGAAAAACTACAGCCATAAATATAGTGAACGAAGTTTGTGAAGCTATGGAAAGCACATGTAACAAAATTATTTCCCTGTGATCGGCAAGTGTTTAACATCAGTCTGCATGAAATGGAATGCGAGTGACATGAAATGGAATGCGAGTGACATGAAATGGAATGCAAGTGACTCAGTTTAGATACGCTTTTTATGTAATCGATGGATCTAATTTGTGTAAGAGGCAGTAGATCACATTTACCATCTTCATCCTCTTTATTATCAGATGTTTGAGATACATTATCAAAAACTTCACTGTCAGACATCTTGAAACATTTCGAAAATGTTACTTTCTCGCCATAAATTTACGGGCCATTTGTCATGTTCTATGCAAGTGCCTATTTCGAAACCGAATTATATTCCGAATTAATTATAGTATTAATAATAATAATGACGGATTATATTTCAGTTCCAAAATATTTATAATTGGCTATTCTACTAAAATAGCGTAAGATAAGCAGTAATATATGCGTAAGTGTTGAAAAAAAAAAATATAAACAAATGTTTACATATTTTTAAAAAAAAAATTTTTAACAATAGAACCCATGCAATTCTAATACTTAGATGTGAATTATGAAAACTATGAGTTGAGACATGAAACGAACAGATTGGATGAGATTGGTAGATTGGAGAATAACGAGAGGTCTTAAGTTTCGTGCGGCAAATTCTGCCAGTATATGATATATATATATTATATGGTATTCTTATTTTCTCTCTTCTGTCAGGATGAAATAAATCAATTCAATTCAATTCAATTCAGAGTCAGAGTCAGATATCTTGAAATTTTTCGAAAATATTACTTTCGTGCTATAAATTTAGGGGTTGTCAATTTCGAAACAGAATAATATTCCAAATTAAATCAGTTTCCTGTTAGGGTTTCCTGCGGCCAAGAGGAAGGCGCTTAATGTGCAGTCGCTCTTTTGCAGTTTGAAACAGCAAATTTTGCCGTTCTTTTTAAAAAAACTAATCGAACTAATCTTTTTTATCACATTAGACGCCTTCTTTTTTCACGATCTTAATTGATTTCATTTGTTGGAAAATCATTTAGTTTCGTGAGGCAAAAAGACGACGTTTAATCTTGGCCTTACAACTTTCATTGATTTATTCAAATAAAGTGCGTCTTGATTTATTGAAGTTTTTACAGTCTATGAATTCTTAGAATTCCCTCGAGTACAGTTAAAAATAAATGCTTTTATTGGCTTCTGAGATTTTAACAATCAACCAGAAATGTTTTTCGCGATATTCGAATTGCCTGGGTGCTATTGTTAAAAAGAACAACAAAAAAAAAAACAATTATGTAAAAATTTGTTTATATTTTTTTTTCAACACT
Organism: Turritopsis rubra; assembly: GCA_039566895.2. Taxonomy (NCBI): domain Eukaryota; kingdom Metazoa; phylum Cnidaria; class Hydrozoa; order Anthoathecata; family Oceaniidae; genus Turritopsis; species Turritopsis rubra. The sequence continues at coordinate 118,535 of CM077624.1, read as the reverse complement.
TACGCACATATCTTATCATACTCTAATTCAGTAGAATAGCCAATTATAAATATTTTGGAACTGAAATATAATCCGTTATTATTATTATTATATTATTCTGTTCATTTTGAAGCCGATTTAAAATTTTGATTCCTTAGGAACTCCTACAGCATCAACCGTGAAACTTTCAGAGTTAAGGGACAGGATATTCTTCTTCCTATAGAATTCGCGTCGTTTTCCCGGCATCCCGGCATTAATAAGTTGCGAATTTTTCGTAAAAGATGTACCAAGTTAAATAACACATAAAACTAGTTAAAGTTCGCTGTACACACCCATCAGACGTCTTGAAAACAGTAGGTAGTAGTTTTGAAGTACTAATGAAATTTATATGCAATTCACATTTCATTAAATGTGAAAACGATTCGCAAATTTGAAACCAACACCATTGAATTTGCCTACATTTAATTTTAATGAAAATTGAAGCACTTTAGAAATATGTTTCAAGTTCTTCGCTCTTTTTATATGATTATTCTTTGTCCGAAATTTTTGAAGAATTTGCCTGAAAATAGGGTCGACACTGTTCGAAATTACTTTATCTGAAAATACTTTGTCTGAAGTCTTTCAGTCTGGACTTTTTTGAAGTTAATGTATGAAGGAGAAGAGGATATGTGAGAAGAAGAACACATATCTTTTTGTTTCATTCTTATGTTTACACTTGTTGAAATAAATCAGTTGCTAACTATTTACTATAACACCAAAGATAAAATATTAATGAAGTTATGTTAGTGTATATGTTAGTCAGAGGAAGAACATAATTTTCTATGTGTACTTTTCCAATGCTTAATTTGACAATCTTTACTACAATATGAAACCTTTTTACAGCGGGAACATCGTTTCATAGTGGTTATATCAGTTTGTGAACAACTTTCATTATGACACGTAACTGGCTGAAATAGTGACTGTTTCTTTGATTCATCAATGAAGCCTTTTCGAAAGGTCTCTACAAATGATTGTTGATCACTGGTCAATAGAAGTAGCTTCTGATGAGTTAAATTTGTTATTTTAAGCAATTCTGCAGGGCAGTCGATTCGTTCTTGTATCTTCTTAGAAAAGAGTTTTGAATATTCTAGTTTAACTAATTGCTGCTTACAAGGACTGGTCCCTTCTAATAATAAATTAACAGCCAGGATAGAAGATTCCAGAATGTCATTGTCTCTAGTAAGCGTGTTTTCCAATATGATGTCATAAATGTAAGATATCGTACTCGTGGAAGCCACATGGTTATAGTAGGTATCTGAAGTACCTCCAATCATAAAAACAATGAAATTCAAAGATATCATGTGTAGAGATTTCAGTTTCTCATTCTCCCATTTTTTTGTGTTGAGTTCAAGTAGAGAAGGTAGAAGTAATTCGTTATTTTCAAGTTGTACTTTCAATGATGGACAACACGTCATCAACTGCAAAAAATGCCAAGCGTAAAACTTTGCAAGTAAACTTCTATTACCATCAACAATAACATCTACTATGATATTATAACACATTGTTGACAATCTTGAGCAGATTGCTTTTGCTCTGTCTACATCAGATTCTTCAGATAATCTTGTGTATAACTGATCCAGGTTACTTGTTGCTTCTTCATGGAAAGCATGAGCAACAGCATCCGAAAAGTCAGAATTCATTTTATCACAAGCCTAAAAACTATAACAAAGTTATCTGGTACAAAGGAGCAAATTGAAAAGGCAATGGATTATACACTGACCTGGACACTGCAAAGTTGAAACAATTAAATGGAATATGATAATTTTTTGTATAGGTGAAACTTTATAAAAGAGAGTATTAGGAACAAATTACAGTTTTCGTTGATAACTTCTGTCACCTCATTTTGTTTTCAATTGGAGGACAATAGATAGTTGATTTAGGAAAAATGGACTGATAGATGGATTTTTAGAAATTTCTTTACGAAGGAAGATTAGATATTTAAAAAATCTGTTTTTCTCCTATGAAACTCCTTATATTTTTACCTCCATTGATTTCAAAAACAATGATGGAGAGCAATAAAGCGAATCGGTAATACTGATCAACAGGTTTGAATCTTGAGATTTTTACTGGATGTCATAAATGTATATATATATGGCCCCTAGGAAGCACAAGGCATTAAAAAAGGGCTTCAAAAATTGTGTGGCCTACTGTGCAACATAATCCCCATTGAGGAACACAAAAGTCATCTACCAACATTGTAGGCAGCGAGTTGTTCTACCTTTTTGAATACAAACACAATTTTGGTTTACTTGATAAAAACAATGATGAGGAGAGAATATGTTAAAATTAAATTCCCACAAATTTTCCCATCTGTTAACCGCAAAATTTTATCCCGCGAAATTCCGATTTTCCAATTTACAGAGACAGGGTCGTTCCAAGTAAACTTAATCAAGAATCTCAGGAAAAAACATTTTTATCTTATACACGAGTTTGCAGAGAAAAAAAAAAAATGTAAATACCATAAGGTTCCTGTAAAGGAAAAACACAGTGTTTGTGTTTATCACTTAAATATTTCATTGAGATTTCGAAATGAATATTATAAAAGTAGATATTTTTGAAAAGTTTATATATTTCTCTTAATTGTAATCTGAAAATATGGACTTTTTGTAAAAATGACCTCAACTTAAGGTTACTGTATATATATAGGCAAAATACACGTTTCAGATTTTTAGAACACATTCTGTATTAGAAATGGGAAGAAAATATGAACAAATTAAGAAGACTTTGACCAGAAGAAAATGTGAAAATATTTTGTATTTCCTGAACTGTTGAACAGTTTGGTTAGATTTTTTTATTATGTTAATGGGAAATAAACAGTATCTTCAAAGAATAATAGGTAAAGGAATTGATAACTTTCTTTTAAAAACTTTTTTTTTTAAATTAATTTTTTCTATTTTACTTCCCAATTTACATGCTGAATAAGAGTTAAACAACAATGATAATGGAAGTGAGCTATTATGTTTCCCAAACTGTGAACCCGTGTTATTAGGCACCACATTGACAGTAAAGGACTGCTAATTCTGAATCTGAATCAGAAACTTTATAAATTCTGCGTCCTCTAGACTCTGCGTTGATTGTGTCTATTTTCAGCTTGTTTACAAATCATTTCACTCTTACTAGCTACAGCCAAATTGCAGAACCACTGCAGGAACTAATGTTTGCGCGAAATATAATATAATTATATTATCTTCAAAAAACCTTACTAAAAGAAAGTTGAAAACATTTATTTGCAGTTGTAGCAGTGTCGAGTATATACAGCATATCAAAATGTTGGAGCAAGAATGTCGGTAGAAGGTAAAACAAACGATTAGATTGATTAGAAATGAATGAGATAAAACCTTATGTAAAAAAATAACACTTCGCCATTATGAAATCAAAAGTTTGACTCGTTTACTGACCTAGAAAAGGTCCGAGCTAAAAAAAAAAGAGCTTGGGTAAGTCAGACGCTTTGGAAAATGAGGTCATGACAACAAGGTAAGCGGGAAATTTAAAAACATAGAACCCTCAGTCATTTTACTTTTACATTTTTATGTTCTTCATTATTTTCAATGCATGCACAGTACATCACTTATAATATTTAAGGCTTGCGTAACCAAGAACTAGTTGATAGTTGTCAAAACAATATACATATCTATATTAATTAAGGTTTGCGTAAGCAAAAGAGCTAGTGTTGCTAAGTTGGCAAGCCAAATATCAAAAGCCTAGAGAAAGCAGGAGAAAGAATGAGGATGAAACGAGACTACATTTCTCTGAGAGAATCACCTGTGTTCTTTACCGACGAAAATTGGAATTCAAAAAATAACGAGTTCGAAAAGTATAAATACTTTGAAATTTTAAAAAATAAAACAACTCATCTTAAAACGAAAATACTATTCTTCTGGAATTCCTTCTTTGTATTATGAAAAACTCGTACAGATGAAAATACTCTAATATTGTTTGGAACAGTACAAACTTGTATATTAATTATGATCAATTTCATGAACAAATCGAATGTCTAATGTTCGAAATAATAAAAAAGAAACTTCGAAAATGTATCAAAAAGAAGTTGAAAAAAAAGTTGAAAAGAAAGTTGAAGATATTTTTGAATACAGTGTTTCATTTTCCGTCGTATATTTTCTTCACTACAACGTGAAACACGAGCCTTAATTTAATTATTATCTGCGGCGCGGAGCGGAAGCAGATATTGGAATGGGATAAATACCCTGGGATGGCGATGATTCTGAAAAATTACAAAAGTGACGTGTGTGATCGTTACACGGCATCTTTGGTCTGAGATACACGATGTAAAATTTTCATCCCCTGCAAACTCTGTAGATACATTTGCTCTAGTGTGTTTCTACCCAAATGTAACGTGTTGGTAGTAGAAAGCGAAGGACAGAACACAGGCAACAACACACGAACAGGGCAAGCTCTCCCTTTTATCAAGACAATTGTTCGGTAAGTTTCTGTTAAAATTAGCTTATTATCAGAGCAGGATTGAAACATATATATACATTTATTTTGATCAGGTTAATTAAATGCTTTGCCCTGTCCCTGTGTAAACTTCAAAAATCAATAAAAACGAATGCAAAAATAGAATACCTGTATGTAGCTAGCAGATAAACGACTATAACGACTAGTATTGTCAGTGCCCCTGAGACTAACCCTAACCCTAACCCTAACCCCTGAGACTAACCCTAACCCTAACTGCTCGCTGTCTGTATATATGAACTGATTTGCTCTCCAGCATTGCTTTTTTTGAGACCAACAAAAAAGGGCGCTATTGCACTTTCGTCGGTACTTAATTTATTTGTATCATTTTTATTCTTTGAAGATAATAATTTCACTTCATATAAAAACTGCTATCGATTCCTGTCCATTATGAAACAGAAAATGAGATATATATATAAAAAAATTAATGTTTTTCGGTAATTTTTAATTTACTTTTAATATTAGGGACCTTACGCATCTGCGACGGCAACGAGGACGGCGACGTGAAAGTGATCCATGAATATTCGGAAAACAATCACAAAGCAACGAATGTTTAAAGATGTGATCTGTTATACCTTACTCAGTCTTAAATTCGCGCAATCTAAAATTCGCGCAGAGCCTAGCTGCGCGAATTTGAATCCGCGCGAATTTCAGACTGCGCGAAAAGGTTTAACCAAAAAGAAAGATGAAATAGAAAAATCATTATTTTTGTCCGAAAATACCTATTTTTCCTGCTACATATGCTATATATATACAGTAGATAAGTTTTTACAATTCAATTTCATCAAATTGTTCTTGGAATTCATCCTTTATGGGAATTCGTTCCGGCTCTAAATAATATTCATTAACGAAATCTTTCATTTGATTGTAGATTTTGTCACTGCAGTCACCTTTACTTATGTATAGAGTTATCGGTATTTCAAGTCCCCCTTGTGGCAGGGGACTTCGACGAAATTTTGCTTCCCTTACAATTGCTGACAAATCACCACCATATTTAGAGTAAAAGCAACAAAAACGCGAAATCTCTCTAGGAACATGACCCACCAAGGTTTCTTCTGTTATTTTTCCAGGCAAATTTGCGTGTATGCCCATCGCATAAGGATCGTGCAAATTCTTTTTCTCGGGGCGTATACGTAAATATTGATTTATTTTTGGTCGCCAGATCTCTCTGTAAACATGATACCCTCTGCTTGCACAAAACACTTTCACAAACTCTCCTTCTGGTTCCCTAGCTTCTTCTACTTTCATATCTTTTGTGTTTGATAGTTCATTCTTTTTTTCTTTCAATTCTCCTTCACGTACTTGGACAATAACAACTTCATCATCTTTTGTAGTAGTTGGTTCAGTTTTTTCAGCTGTAGTAAATGCTTCTGAGTCACATTGTTTGCAGAGCGAAATCTGTTGAAACGCTTTCCATCCCGGAAAATCTTCAGACACTGGAATTGAGCAATTTAATGATTTGTTGCAAACAGGAGTGTGGCATTTTATACACTTATACTTTGTTGAACTGTCACATACAACACAAACTATACTCATGATTAATGTTGTTTTTACCTACACGGCTGAACTGCCTGAACTTTTTAGAGGTTTGTTTTCGAATCATTTTCTTCGAATCAGCGTAGAACTTAAAACGTTCCATTTGTAAGTTCCATTTTTATATGTTCGAATTTGTTGTGAAAATAAAACGTTTGAATTTTGTCACACGAACACTAGTTAACATATAAATTCTCGCTTCTGATTGCCAATAAAATGTCTATTAAAGCATATTTTAAACCTGAAGCTACTGCTTTTGCAGTTAGTGCCAGTGCTGCAGGTTTGTCGACGGCTGAAGAAGTTGAAATTTTAAAACAAGTTAGTCAAACATCAAAAGAAGTTACAAAGAAAAGAAAGAAGTAGGCTTGCGCTTTTTTATCCTTTTTTATACACTGTAGGGTTATTCATTTTTTTATTAACTAAAGATGAGTTTTACTTACCCAAGCTATCTGTTTGAGATAAAACGAGAAATCAGGACATGGATATGGACATAAAAGCATCCTTCTATATCAACAATTACTTAATCTAAACTTTTAAGATTTTTTGCTGGCAGAAATAGAGTTTAGGTTTTGAAAAACGGTATGGTTTGTAATTTTTTGTTGATTACAGTATTTTCTAAGATATAAGGACAGACGTTAGGGGGGGGGGGGGGGGGGGGGGGGGATGCTGGAAATTTTTAGTATTTTGAATTTACATTAACTGAAACATAACAACCCAAACCACTTTCCATTCTAATCTAGATATGGAGATTATGACGGCCATATGAGAGCTGAAATAGCAAAGTGGGCAATAGCTAATGGAATTCGACCAACTGCAAAGAAGTACGAAATTGCCGAGTCCACTATTCGTGGATTTATCAAGTCATATAAAGAAGGCCAGCTTGTTGATGGAAACGACGACAACCTTGAATCAATTCCACGTAAAAGACGCGGAGGCTATAAGTTATTGCCTGAAGAAATAGATCAAAAAGTGATCAAGTTAGTTAAAGAAATGCAGTCATCTGGTGCTGCAATGTCATATAACATTCTTATTGGTATAGCGAAGGGTATTGTAAGTGCCAATGATCGCACTCTTCTTAAGGAAAATGGTGGAAATATTGAATTTTCATTCACATGGGCACAGTCTCTCTTTAAACGAATAGGGTTTGTGAAACGAAAAGCCACTACAGCAAAAGTTCCTATCTCACCTGGGTTTGTTAAGGAAATTGGTTTTACTTTTTATCAAAGCATTAAGCGTATTGTTGATACTTTTGACATTCCATACGATCTCATTATAAATCTGGATCAAACACCCTTGCCTTACTGTCTGGTTAATCAATATACAATGGCGAAAAAAGGATCTAAACAAGTAGCCATTGCTGGAAGCACTGACCACCGACAAATCACTGGTACTTTTTCTGTTACCTTATCTGGAAAATTTCTGCCCATGCAGTTAATTTATCAGGGGACAACAGAGAGGTGCCACCCAAAGTTTGCATTTCCAAAGGGATTTAATGTGACGCATAGCAGCAATCATTGGTCCAATGAAGAAAAAGCAAAGGAGATTTTACTCAAAGTTATCATTCCTTATGTTAAGACAGCTAGAAAAACCTTGCAGTTGCGTAATGACAAAGAATGGCTTTTAATCGCAGACGTCTTTAAAGGACAATGGACCGATGGAGTCAAAAAGATAATCGAGGAAAGTAACGGCAAAGTGGTACCGGTACCAGCGAACATGACGCATATTTTTCAACCACTGGACCTGACAGTGAACAGAGCAAGCAAAGCATTCCTACGAAAAAATTCGCAAGACTGGTACTCAAACGAGATCAGAAAACAAATGGAAAAAGGCACACGCGCACATGAAATTAAGGTAGACGTGAAAATTAGTATTCTTAAACCTCTACATGCGGCATGGGTCACATCTTTCTACGACAAGATGCAAAACGACGTTGACCTAATTTTGAACGGATGGAAAAGATCTGGAATCTCCGATGCTGTTGCCAAACCAATTGAGAAAGAAGATCCATTTGAGGAGTAGACTATGCTAAAAACATTTTTAGGATTCTATATTTGTAGTTCGTTTGAAAAGTATGTTAAAAAAGAACTTTTTGTAGAGTAGTTTCATGAAATTTGGGTATTTAATTTCTCCATTCAGTTATTTTCACATGAGCGAATTTGAAACTGCGCGAAAAGGTCCACTTTAGATGCGCGAAATTGAAACGCGCGAAATTAAGCATGAGCGAATTATTCACCCGCGCGAATTTCGAAATAAGTAAGGTAACTAAAAATTTGATTAATGGACTAAGAAAGAAAGAAATGCGATCGGAACAGGATAAAAGCAATACAAGATACTACTATTCATGCGTCTTTGTTTTCAGTACAACTTCAAAAGATAATTTTTCACGTTGTGTTAGGAGCGTGGAAATGTGCTAATGATGTAATTAACTGACAAAATTTTCCCTATGGTATTGTATGAAATAGACCCTCTTTCTAAACGAAATCCACAAGGAAAACGAATCCTTTGTTTCATTCACGTCGCCGTCCTCGCTGTCGTCGTATTTGCGTAAGATCCTTATTCATCGTCTGCTACGGAGCTCTGTGTCAAGTTTTTCCTGAGAGACAGAATACATTTCTAGTCTGTGCATTACTTAGGTGCGTCAATTCCTATTCAAATTGCTTTGTATAGGCCTTTTTATTTCTTACGCGTGTTTCTATTTTGTGAGAAAAAGAAATGATGTTTCATTTGGTCATTTTTCATTTCATTCATTTTTACTTTCATTCACTATGACTGCAGCACGCGTTCCTGATCAAATTGTGTTTGATGGCATATCTTTGGTACGAATTGGTTCCAGTTTCATGGACGATCGTCAGGAGTGTATAAGATGGTGTCGACAGTATGGTTTGCTTACTGTTCAGATGATTTGTCCTACATCTAATCGTCGGTGCAGAGAGCAAAATTTAGATTGTGCTGTTGATGGAGTTACTTGGCGTTGTTCAGTTAAGACATGCAAGAAAAGAATAAGCATAACGCATGGGAGCTTTTTTGAGAAGTCCCATTTGCAGCTTTGGCAAATTCTTAGTTTAACGTACTTGTGGTTTCGGAGTGCTGGAAAACCAAGAGGAATGTCCGTGGCAGACGTTCAGCACGAGCTTCAAATTGGGAGCGAAAATAGTGTAGTTGACTGGAATCAGTTTTGCAGGGATATATCTGTAACGTATTTCCTGAATAATCCTGTCCAAATAAGTGGTCCCGGTCATGTTGTAGAAATCGACGAGTCATTATTTTCACGAAGAAAATATAATCGCGGGAGGATCGTACCTGAGCAATGGATTTTTGGTGGATATGACCCTCAAACCAAGGAGGGCTTTTTGGTCCCAGTTCCACGTCGGAATGCTGCTACGTTGATGCCCATTATTGTACAATGGATTAGACCAGGTACGGAAATATGGAGCAACATGTGGGCGGCTTACAATGGCATCGCTGCGCAAGGCTTTCAACATGGTGTTGTTAACCATCAGTATAACTTCGTTGATCCTAACACTGGAGTGACGACGAACCATGTGGAGGCAATGTGGCAACGTGCTAAAGCAAAATTTAAATATATGTTTGGCCCAACAAATCGTGACATGATTCTCGATTACCTGGCTGAATTCATGTGGGACCAACGGTTTAAAGATCATTCCTACTTTCACTTTTGGTCTCAAGTAGCCCAGCTCTACCCCGTGTGATGAGACACGTGATTTATCAAAAACGTTTTTTTTTAAAGCCACAAACATTAAAAAAAAATCTTTTGGAAGACTTATTATTTTTCCATTCTATTCATTGTCTCCCTTATCCCCTTATAAATAAGCCGTCCCTCTTGCAGCATCAACCTCGTTCTCCTGTTGATATGAGGACGACGAGACGAAAAGTTGTCTCAGTATTTCAACATTCCTCTTGAGCATTAAAATGAAATTGTTAATGAGAACCAGGTCTTCGCATTGCGATTTATCTTCCAACATGGTGGGCGCGAGTGGTGATGTAGATCGCGTACATTTTAGAGATCTTTAAAGGCCAATAACTTCTGTTCTGTTGATTTTGAGACCCAAGTTGTTATGTGATTATTAATCAGCATGAAATTATGTATCAGAATCATCAATAATATTAGGGGGTACGAAAGTGCAATAGCGCCCAAAAAAGAGGTGAAAAATATAAGGAGTTTCATAAGGAGAAAAACAGATTTTGTTACTATTTCTTCAACATTTGTTTGTCTGGTTAGTCACTTTTACCGAATAACATATGGCTGTAGCAATATTTTAAGATATATGATTTACCCCCCTGGCCGCCTGGTCAGTCATTCAACTGTGGCCACACACACCACATATAGCAAAATTATGTGATAAATTTGAGTTCACAAACACACTCACCACAACAACAATAACATCATCCCTAATACCAATGTAGAATAAACAATATCGTAAATAATTAAACATTGTAAACACAAGTTGGAACTTTGTATAAGATGATCTCTGGAGCATCTATCTGTATATTTCAAATTTATAGTTATCACCACTTCAAGTATAACATTTTCATTTTCATTGTTTGATATCTTAAGCTAATACTGTTAATGTTTTTGATTTCAATTTTTCGATGTTGAGAAAAATCATGGATCAAAGTAATTCTATTATGAAATCAGCAGGTAGATTTCATCAAGGAAATATTGGCTGACAATGTTTCCACAAAACACCATCTATGCAATAGCATGGTATGTGGTTAGATGTGTTGGTTTATGGGATTCAGAAGGCTTTTATTGTATATTAACCGAAGGAAGGTGATCAAATTCAAAAATCAAGTTATTTATGTGTGGATAACTTACCTCAGCTCATTAATTCTAATAAGGCGAGTATCACAAATAAGTGGTGTTAGAGTCATCCGACCGAAACAATTTTTATTTGCCATTTATGTCGGTAAAAATTTTGAAGGTTTAGTGGGAAAATTTTTCACCGCAAAGATTTTGCCATGCTATCCTATTCTGCCACGGTATTGCCCTAATATCATTACGTTGAATGCAGGAAAGATATTTCCGACTCAAAATTGCACCTGAGATTTATGGGTTCTCTTTCATCTTTTTTTGTTCTTTTTTTTTTTCAACCGACCCACCTTATTTTGAGATCTAATACAATACATATTTGTGATAGCCGCCTAACTAAAGTGACTGTCTTGTCGAACATCATGAAATGAAGAAAACACTTGAGAAAATAAGACCTCATGTTCAGTCCATGATAACACAACCTTCATCAATATTTTCCCAGAGGGACATTAATAAATGAAATATTATTGATCAAGTCCATTTACCTAACAACTTTCTAGGCGATTAAGTTCTCTTTATACGTTTAAACAATTTTCTGTTTTAAGTACATATAAAATTTAATTTACCTGATGTAAACACTGATATATATGTCATCTATTATTATCATATTATACTGATTTTATTACAGAAGTTCCCTTTTGAAAAACTTAAAACATTTTTTAGATGAATTGAACTTTCACGCTTGTATGCATCAATCAAGATCTAGGTTAAAAATCTTAGTGTAAGTTGTTCATGCAATTTTTTTCTTATGTAGCCTGGATCCATTTGTTTAATAAATTTGGGTAATAAATTGCTTATGGGTTTTTGTGTTGATTATAAAAATTAATTATGGCATTCTTTTCATTTTTAGATGATATGAACCTGTTTCTTCATGTGGTAACACCCTGTATTACTTAGCAGGCCATATCAAAATGATGTCAGTTATATTGTCAGCAATTGCATTTGCCAATCAATTGGATCAGAATTTTTAGTGTGGTCAAATTAAGCACCGCAGAATTAAATCCATAAATAAAAATGAATCATGAAGTAAATGCATTACAGTCGAAAAAGAAAATATATACAATATTACTATGTACAATTTGTGATTGAATATTTTGTTCTGTGAAATATCATTTCCTGTTTTGCAAATTATTGTTGTAATTTATTATTACTTATTACAAATTCCAAAAATGTTTGTCTGTTTTATTACTGTTCCGTAGCATTGTTAGCAGTCGAACATATATATCAGTGAAAAACTCTTGCTCAAATTCTCGATTTTTTTTATTGGCTAAAATTGATTTATTTAATTGTGCATGTGCAAACTCAATAAAAAACTGCGTACATCAGAAGTTTTTCTTTTCTTCATTATTTCTTTCAGCCTGAGCGTTTCAGGGGAGAAGAAGCAGAGGTTGTATTTTAGCCGCAGATTTAGCGACTTTAGTCGTTTTTGTTTAACATTATAAAGAACCTAGCAGTAATAAAACAACAGCAGAAGCGAATTGCTCCTTGTATAGATATTTCTATGACGTAATATTATATTTGATCTTGCCTAATGAGCTCCAGCTGCGAAGCATCTCGCTTACGCTCAGTCTTCTTGCTTACGCAATGTATCATGGAATGAATCACCAGTGGATTATACTGAAAGTGATACTATGATCGAGAAAAGCTGGTCAAAAAAATGTATGGACGGCACATGATTTTACTGACGTCATATGATGATGTGATTTCACAGATGACGTCAGTTATTGCCATTGCTCATCGATTTATTCAGGGGTGGATAAGGGGAAAAATTCCTCCTGGGCAAACTTTTTTAATAATAATATTAACAACAACAGCAAATAGGAAATGTTATTTAACAGACCAATTTGTTTATTACACAATAAAAGAAACACAAAATATACACTCAAATCACAATTTGGATAATGTTTCCTTGGCTAAGTGATGAACCCATCTAATTCGACTGTAATGCATTTGCTTGATGATTCATTTAAATGGACATATAACCAAGTCTGTTGTGTTTCATCAGTCTAAAAAATTGACTTTGTAATCCAAACGATTTTGAATGAGTCGCAAATTCAGTTGCCTAACAAGCCATATTACTAAAATTTTAAAGGATATCACCACATGAAGACATTTCAATTAAACATTTCTTTCCAAAAGATTAAAAAAATAAATAGATATTAACAAAGGGTATTTATAAGCTTTTAACTCAAAACAGCAACTATAATGAATGACCAAAAGCTATAATTCCACTCGTTTACATACAATGTTAACTATAAGTTCTTTTTCCTATCAGAGCCATTTACTTAGCACTGCGAATATAATAACTATCTCACACACTAGTAGATTTTATTCACACAATCAGAATCAACAATGGATTTTAAGTTCTTTCTGCTTCAGTAAAGTGCTAGCACATACAGTGTACGTACAGTGTATATTTATTTGCCAAGTTTTTCCATAATTATTATTGTACTTTCCCAAAAGCCTCCAATAACTTATAACTAAATCAAAACAGAACACTCTAAGTAATTTATTACAAAAACAACTCAGTCTGATCACAAGGTTATTCAATATGAAACAAACCAGATGGCGCAAAACGGTAGCAGCAGACCTACTTGACGTCGCTTAAAGCACACCAGTCATTCTGTAACATCGCTGTTCTAGAAAATTTACCCAACGTCAGCGAGCACAACAAAATTTTCATCAAAGGTGGCAAAAAAGTTGTGAAGACAAATCAAACCATCTTCAAAAGCCTAAGTTACACGGACAACAGAATTTTATTTAACATTAAGTAAGAACAAGGTTTAATTAAAAAACACCAGAAACTTATAGTTTAAAAAAACCAAAAGAAATATACATGCATGAGCATAGATGCGTTACCTTAGATACCTATTTTTTTTTTAATTTAAATAAAAAAAAAAAATATTCTAAGGAGAAAAACACGTCTTTTTTGAAAAACATAATGATTTTATAAACGAAAAATCCATCTGAAATAAACTGGATCTTTACAAGTACAAATACAAGTTAACGAAAAGTGTAAATAAAATACGAGAAGGTAATAAGAGGTTTAAAAGAGTAAAGTTGAGAACTGATGAAATTTCTTACTGTTTCATTTAGCATTTTTTATTTTTTACTGAAATAATAACTTTTAACCTGAGTTGTTGAGTAAATGACACAAATGTAAATTTTGTAACAGTGCATAAAACCTCACGTGGCTACTATTTTGAAACAGTGTGCAACCATTACCTTAAATACATGACTTTCTAATTGTTAATTCAAGTTAATTACAAGCTTATACCCTGTGTAAAAATAAATAATAATAATAAGTCTCATTCTGGAGTTACGACACTACATTTTCATAGGCTTAAACTGAAAAAATATATATGGATGGGACCCATAAAAGATAAACAAAATTGTTCTGAAATTTTCCACCAACAACATATCCAAATGGCCAAGGGATTTGTTGAAGATCGACATCTAAAAAATGGTTTAAGTTTTTCACAAAAACGCTGTGCTATGATAACTTGTCAATGTTTTTTTATAGGTTAAGTTCAAGAGAAGCTCCTTTTGCCTTAAAAACCTGCCTCAGCTCTCAGATGGCATTACGCTTCGTTTCTTTCTTCACTTCAGGTCATAGCCACATGAGAGAATGACTATAACGTAGTTTCGGTAGACCTAAATACCAAATCGTGACTCGATTAAAACAGCTCAAAAATAATACAATAATCTATATACCCAAAAAAAATCTGAAATGATCGAAGCATTGGGACACTAAGTTTGCCTCAAATTTGGGACATCGAAGCGGCACAAAATTCGGACCATTTCAAAAAAATTCTCCTTGTATATCGAAATTTCTATGACGTAATATATATTTGATCTTGCCAAATGAGCTCCAGCTGCATCTTGCTTACGCTCGCTCTCTTTGCTTACGCAAAAAATGTGAACCGTTGTTACAGAGTTAGTTATTGATAATCCAAAGACTTTGCTTTTTTTTATTTCTTTCTTTAACGTTGACAAAACACACATATATATATATATATACAATATAGCGTTATAAAAAAATACGCTAATCAAAGTCAACAGAATATATAAATTGTTGATGATGTAGACACAGAAATAAGGAGTATACATTGTCGCTAAGTATATTGTCTTAATTCTCGATAAAGTCCCAAAAGTCCCAAGTGGGTCCGACGAAATTAAAATTTAAGCGAGAGAATATACAAACAGAAAGTATTAGCTGTTTTCACCAGAAATTTAGTATTTTAGTGTAAATTTTCTTCTAACAGCACAATAACGCTTATATTATAAAATAATGGCTGTTATGACTAACCATTTAGCAGAAAAATATGATTTTAAGAGAAAGTTGTCTATGGGAAATATAAGAAGAAAGAAATATAAATAGAACCAAGAGAAGTTCTGTAGAATTGCACAGAGCATAACTAGAAATATTAAAGAATACATTTTTATTATCTTCGTTGCACTGTGTCTGTGCATCGAATATTGCCACCAAAAGTTGATCGTGATTCTTCTTTTAATTTCTTTCCATGTTGTTTTGATTTGAAAAGGAAGAAGAATTGTTGAAATAATACAGACCAGCTAACTTTCCACGGTCAACAAATTAATAAAAGGCGAGATTAATAAAAATTATTATAAGTTCAAATTAAAAAAAGATTACTTTCTGGTCCGCATAATTCATAAGCATGAAGCACACTGTAACTTGCCCCGAGTGTTCGAACTCAAAATGGATGATGGATGAGTTTGTATCTATTTTGTTCGTATTCCGACTTGTTTTGAAATGCTGCTGCCGTTTTGCACCATATGGTTCTTGTTTGAATATCCGTGTGTGTAATTATGCTGATGATGACAATATTACATCAATGTCAATGTCTCTAAATAACTTTTAGGGGAAGAATTTTGCCTTGTGTTTTCCCAAAATGGCCTGCAGTTAAATGCAGGTAAATGTTCTCTTATCATTTTTGACAGGCCACATGGCAGCAATGGCCCCTTAGATCTGAATGGTGAAATTCTAAGTTCATACGAATCTGTGAAATTATTGGGTGTCACGCTTGACAGCAAACCCTCCTTCACAGAGCATGTAAATAGTGTCTGTAAGAGAGCAAGTTGTAAAGCTGGCGCTCTAAACAGAATCAGCTTTATTGTAGCTCCAAAACATTGAGATTTATTGGTGATTTATCGTTCAATGAAAATATAGACATGTAAAACTCGTTTTACATGTCTATGTGTTTCTGTCCCGTCTTATGTGTCCATGTGTTTCTGTCCCGTCTTACATGTCCATGTGTTTCTGTTTTACTCTGATGTAGGTTATAGCTTCGGGTCAGGTCACACATTACAAAGGAATAGGGTATATTAATTACTAGATTTGTTTTGCAGACTGTTTCCTCTAATGGAGCTTCTTTGTGGAACTTTCTTTCTAATGTCATCAAAATGCCTGAAAACCTTGCTGTATTTTGCAGACGTCTGAGTGATATGGATAATCTAAACTACAAGTGTCTAATCTGTTGGGTTAGGGTTTAATCTGTGTGAACTATATTCATAATCATTAACAATATAAAATTACACGGATCTGATTGGCTTAGAGTCTGTATAGTACAAATTACATCTAAAAATACATTTTGCAGACTAGTTTTCTGGAAACAATCCGAACTTATTAATCTATTTTACTGACTAGCTGATTTTGTTTGCTTCTCTAAATAACAACATAATACAATGGTTCTGGTCTTTTTAATTTATTGTTTTCTCGATCTTTAATTTTTTATATAAGCTGGTTGTGGTTGTTCATTTTAGTAGGCTGGCGTGATTATTTTTTCATACATTTTTGGCCTCGAATGTTCTTATCGTGTTCTTCCAAGAAAAGTGCGAAACACTTATTAGAAATGTGCGAAACACTTTTTGTTTCTTTTTGCGTATGTAAGTTTCTTTTCCAAAAGCATTTCCAAAGGAAGGAATAAAAACAAAATTTTCATGTCAAATATTACGATGTATTGTAAACACCGAAGACATGTTACTGTTGTTATTTGGAGAGAAATGGTTGTTAGTAAGACATGTTACTGTTGTTATTTGGAGAGAAGTGGTTGTTAGTAAGACATGTTACTGTTGTTATTTGGAAAGAAGTGGTTGTTAGTAAGACATGTGACTGTTGTTATTTGGAGAGAAATGGTTGTTAGTAAGACATGTTACTGTTGTTATTTGGAGAGAAGTGGTTGTTAGTAAGACATGTTACTGTTGTTATTTGGACAGAAGTGGTTGTTAGTAAGACATGTGACTGTTGTTATTTGGAGAGAAATGGTTGTTAGTAAGACATGTTACTGTTGTTATTTGGAGAGAAGTGGTTGTTAGTAAGACATGTTACTGTTGTTATTTGGAGAGAACTGGTTGTTAGTAAGACATGTTACTGTTGTTATTTGGAGAGAAATGGTTGTTAGTAAGACATGTTACTGTTGTTATTTGGAGAGAAGTGGTTGTTAGTAAGACATGTTACTGTTGTTATTTGGAGAGAAGTGGTTGTTAGTAAGACATGTTACTGTTGTTATTTGGAGAGAAGTGGTTGTTAGTAAGACATGTTACTGTTGTTATTTGGAGAGAAGTGGTTGTTAGTAAGACATGCACGTTTTCCTTTTCTACTTTATATGACTAAACTGTCCTCCAAAAATTTTGACTGAGCTAAAAATACTCTTGCTCTTTGATATTTTTAAAATAAATTTCAAATCCATCCGTTTTATACGTTCTTTTTTTAATATTTGCTTATTATTTTTGGCCAGATCGTAGCCTCAATTCATCCAACGTACTGTATTTTGTATTGATACGCGTATAAAAAAACTGAAGTGGAAATCTCGCTATCTACAAAATAAGATTCCTTAACGTTTTATTGTGACCCTGCAAAAAGTTTAACAAAAAGATAGAAACGTAGCATTCGAATGTCCAAAACATGCAGAAAAAAATGTTGAATGAAAAGTTTGATGGAGAACAAACGAGGTTCTTATACAAAAAAAACAAAACGTGTATCAGCCCATTTGGAGCTATCGACCGACTGCACGACAAGTTAGAGCAATGGCAAACGTATATCTGGCGGAAAGTGAACTTCCTAGTTGTAAGTCGGCGGGAAGAATAGCTAACCACTACGGATGGTAGATGGTAGATGGTAGTAGCCCAAGGACTTAAAACTTACCGTTACTTACTTACTTAAGATAGTATTTTGAGACAGGAACAAGTCAATATAGAAATAGTCTGCTTCGTGTTTCATCTGCTCAGCTGCAAAGAAAGAGCATTATAATGGCTTGGTCCTTATTTTCCTGTCCCCATTATGAGATAAAAGACAGAATGGCTTTAAGACTTTTGGGAAATAACGGCCGTTAAACATTGATAAAAACATAGCGAAATGTGATGTTTAATTTTGAACCACCCAAATGATCTTTTTCAGTCTTGCCTCAACCCCACGTGAAGATTTATTCATATATTTTTTGAGTTACATGCAAATCAATAAAAACATAACAGCCCCACCCTGATTTATTTTTTAACCAGCATCCCTTCCTTCTTACTTCACCTACCCTCTCCCATTATTCCTGGACTATTTCAACAAATGTTTAAGTCGTTTTCGCCCTTGCTTAATCCATATCATAAGTATGTAAGTTAATAATGTTGTGATATTATTTATAGCATGCGTGATATGAATCTATGTGGTTGCGACAGACCACAGAAAAGAAAATTTGGAAATAAAACAAGACAGAAATACTACAGCAAAGTTTTGGTCCATCTGAATAAGTCAAAAACTCAACATAAAAGTGAAAAAAACAGATATCGTCTGGTGGATTTATGTAAGTTTTCTTATGCGTTTTCTGATGACGATCTTTAGTGATGTTCAATTCTACACGCTTCTTATGGTATGTCAATGTTTTCTGTTAAGCACAATTAGAACAACAAGTTTCTTCCCTCTCCTTTGACGACATCTGGTGAAGATTTTAGCAAGACCTTCTGAAGAAAAGAAAATAAGATTATTATTTCTATTTTAGCTGAATACTCTTTTCCAGATGACTTAGAAGCATCTTTTCATCAAGGACGAATGAACCTTAGTATCAGTGATCAAATGGTTACAAATGGAGAAGAATTGTATGGTATGTGCATACACACAAACGGTGCAAATAATACTTTATAGGTTATAATAATGATGTTTTATTTAGGTGACAACATATCTTCAAGCAAAGATTACCAGCAGAAAGGAGATCGAAAAACTACCCCGATTTTTCAAGTTCCAGAGACTCCTTTTTTTCCCATCATGGATATTGTGCGAACGCCGCCGATGAAAACACGTGCATATAGCTGCGAGGCACGCGCATACAGTAGCGAGACAGGGAAATCATTTAAAATCCTTGTACCAGAGACACCAATGATTGAAACTCCATATTTAGGAAAGATCAATCAATTATCTGACAAGATTAGAGAGGATATAAGAAAATGACAGTCACCTGTTTGATCTTGTTTAACTTAATTAAAACGTTCTAAAGGACTTTTTAGTGAGACCAATATATCGGATATCCATATCTATTCAACAAATAATGTCATGTGAGTTATCTAGAGAGATACTGTTCATGTAAGAAGCCAGCGCTTGTTTTGGACAATATTCTCGTGTTGTTTAGAACAAATGCTGCTGGAAGAATAACGAAAGAAAATATCTTTCTGTTACCTTTTGTTGGTCCAGCTTATTAGTATTTATCTTTAAGTTGTAAAATTTTAAAAAACTTGTGAAATTACATATAAAAATCTTCGTGTTAAAAATAATATACATTCACTTTAATTTATTTATTTATCTATTTATTTGTTCCATTATTTTACGTGTTTACAATAGTTTTGAAACAAATTTAGACCAATAAATGTTAAAAATATAAAATAATACAAGAGTCGCATGAGATGCGGCTATATATTTCCCTTCGTCTACTGATAACACATTGTTTTCCCTTGAAAAGACAGAATGCGTATGAAAGATTCTCAATGTAACTATGTAGACGGGTGTAACGTTTTTGGAAAACTGTAAAACCCACTTTCACTGACAAGTGAACTACGGACAGGTTATTAACGCTTGTCGAAAATGAAAAAAACCCGTGAGAGATAAATCTACCATTGCAAATATTTTGAATGATCATTTTATAAACGTAACAAAATCTCTAAATACCAACAATATTCCTTGTATGACTGACAAAACTTTTTCAACGAATGAGATCGATAATATAATCAACTCTTATAAAAATCATTCTAGTATCAGAAATATCAAGAACAGATTTAAAAATCAATCGGTGAACTTCAAACACACTGCCTCGGAGCAGATATTAGACTATGTAAATATATGAGACTATGTAAATATATTAGATGATAAGAAAGCCTGTCCTGACGATGATCTACCTGCGAAAATATTGAAAGAATATGTCGACGTTTACGCACAACAAGTTAAATCCTCTTTCAACGAAGCATATTTTTTTTCCTGGCGTATTGAAAATAGCGGAGGTTTCTACTTTAGACAAAGGTGGTTCTAAATCCTCCAAAGAAAATTTTCGACCTGTCAGTAAACTTCTTAATATGGCGAAGATCTTTGAACGTATTATGTACAAGCAGATTGAAGATTTTATGTCTGATAAATTATTTCGATTTCTTTCTGGTTTTAGGAAAGGCTACAGCAGTCAACACACGCTATTAAATATGATTGAAAGCTGGCATAAGTTGTAGCTGCTACTCTCGAGTTCCAAATAAGCGGGGGCTGTCTTAATAGTAGGGGGGGGGTTATTGGGTAATGAAGAATTAAAGCTGAGAGATAAGACATAATAAGCATCAAAATTTGTGGAAATGTATGTATGTCAACATGATTTACATTTCACCGTCAAACAAATCAAATACATTTCCAATGCTGTCATTGCTCTGTTCATCTTGCTCGTGTGTTAACGCTGCCTCGGCGCTTTTTGCGATCCGTTTATTGAGACTGCGCTTAGCGTAGACGTACTGTTTCTTGAGGGCGTTCAAGTGTGGGAGGAATGCTTCGGATGTATTTGAGCCGGTTCGAAGAAGATTTCCTAACTGATCGACGAAGATTGCATCATTCTTTAACTCCTCTCCTTCGCAAAAGGATGCCAGCTGTAGTGGCTGTGAAGAGGAAGAAGTTTCCTCTTCTTCTTGTACGACGACAGCTTCTGCCACAGCCTGATCCTCAGTCAGCTCCGCCTGCACAGTTAAATCACTCTTCTCGTCAAGATCGCCAGGATACTCGTCCACCTCGTCATCAATCTCCACCATGCTGATTTCTGTACCCTTGCAATCGAATATCTCATCTCCTTCGTCGGGTGGCACCTCCTCGCTTTGACTCCTTTTGGGGGTGTTATGAGCTTCGGCATCGCTTCAAAGCTTTTTGGCCCAGGCTTTGCCATCAACTCATCGCGGAATTTCTTCATTTCTTCTCCTACCAGATCCTTTATTCGTTCAGACACGAGATAGTCCTCACTCCAGTCAAGCTAGTTTGTCAGCCACAACGACTTGAATGCAGGTGGAAAGTCAACAGTGATACTGTCCATGCTTTCGGAAAGCATGCTCATCATTTTTTTTTTTTTCGGTGGCGCAGGGATCGTTTTCGGGTCAGAGCGTAGCTTCCGCTGCATCAGTCGCATTTCTTTTTCTCGGTAATTCTTCTTCAAGGGATCGTGAAGATGCGTGTCGTTCAGCTGTATGTCACCTGTAATTCCTCCTCCGATGGGGACAGGCACATAACCTTTCTTCACTAAGGCTTTCTTTACATCGGGCATGTTGTGAACGCTGTAGTTGTCTAGGGAGTAGATAACGTTGTTCTTCTTTGTGAAAATGTGGAACTTGTTTGGCAAATGCTCGATAATGCCCAACATTTGCGGCAAACGATACGACCCTTTCTTTTTACTTTAGTTAACTGCCCCACCCATTTTAGTGGTGGTTTGTTAGACCAAGTGTACATAAATAAATAAGAAATTTTTAGTAATAATACTTTCCAAATTGTCATAGATAATATATTTTTTTCTGATCATGATCCAGTTTGTTTTCCAAATACAGAATGAACGAATCTAAGAAATCTGCTGTTGGATATTACATTGTATTAAATTTCGCTTATTAAATTTATTAAATATTGAATATCAAATTTCGCTGATTTTATAGTCTGTGAAATTTAATCCTGTGAAAAAAATCTGGTTCATTTCGTTTATGACCAAAGATTTAAATTTGAAGAGAGACATGATATTAATAAAGAAAGTACTGATTGATCTACTTTTTTTAAGAGCTACAAAAATGTCATGTTAAAGTATTAAAAAGGTGAAAGGAAAGTTACTTTTTTAAAATTAAAGCAAAATCCAAAAAGACATTGCTTGTAATATGGATATCTCCCCAGAAAATTAATGCAAAAAATTTTTTTTGATCTTTAATCTCCCAATAGTTAATGGGCAAAAATTCACAAATTTTAGGTCAAAAGAAAGTTTTAGGATCAGAAAGTGCATACCATAAGTTCTAGGCCCGAAAATTTCTGATCCATAGTAGCAGTTTTCGTGAAAATTAATTTCATAAATTGAGATAAACACACTTTCCTATGGACTTTAATTCGTGAATTTCGCAAATAGTGAAATCCTTTTTTTTCCAGTGAAATTTTCTTACCACCTTATTTGGTATATACGGTACAGGTCGAAAGAAATTTAGGCGGCTTTAAATTTCTAAATGGAAAGTTACATGAAATTGTTTTTAACACGATTTTTTTGAAATCTTTTGTTTGAAAAACAAAATAAGATCGCGAAAGCTAATAATCTTACGTGGAAATGTAAAGTTTCAAAATAAAATGATAATTGGCTATGACGAAGTTCAATAGAAACTCCACCGCAGTGTCATATTTTTGACCATCATCAACAACAAACTTTCGACAATTAAAACAACCTTTTTGGTAGTAGTGAAAAGTGAGGTGGGATGGTGGTAACAAAAGAAGAACTAGAATTCTTTTTCTTCCTCTTTTTTTTTTGCATTTTCAAACATATTCCTTGACGATGGTTTGATATGGCTTTAAAACTTTTTGCCACCTTTGATGAAATTTTTGTTGTGCTCGCTGACGTTGGATAAATTTTTTAAAACTGTTTCTGTGTTACAGAATGACTGGGGTGCATAGTATATTGCAATTTTTAGTGACGTCAAGTACGTCTGCTGCTACCGTTTTGCGCCATCTGCCTCTTGTTTATTTTTAAAAGTACAACGGAATGTAGGTGTAGATAGCCGTGTGGCATAAAGCTCTGCATTTATTTTCGAGAACATAGTGGTTTAAATCCGATTGGTGGCCTTAGTGGTAGAGTGCTCGCCTTCAGTGCGGGAGGTCAGGGTTCAAATCCTGGCCGAGTCATGCCAGCGACTATACCAGTGTGAATCGATCCACTCAGCTTAGCACTCAGCTTGAGAGCGGGATTGATATCTAAGGGGGTTGTCTGATTGGGCGGTTGAAGCATACTTGCGGCTTCCGTAGCCCAAATGGGGGCTTTAAATGCTCTGGGACCTCCTTCGCAGGTCCCTCATTGATAACAGTTCTATCAGAACTGAAGAGGCTATCCTGGGTAAACATTAATAATAATAATAATAATAATAATTTGATAGGCGTATTTCGTTTTTTTATTAGAATAAGTTACAATAATACAGCCTTAACGGCCGTTAAGATTGAACTTAGCAATCAAAAGCTGAGTTAGTGGTAAATAGTAAAGGTCCTCTAAGCTCATTATAGAAAGTCATCGTAATATAATCAAAATACTCTTTCCGTGAACGTTTTTGTTGACAAAATTGTTTGATATTATAAATTACAGGCGTTTCATTAAAGAATACTTTTTTTATTATAGTGAATTAATCAGACAAAATAAATTTAGAATTCCCATGGCGAGAAAGATGTGTACGAAAAAACCCGTCTGTTTTAATACTCATCGTGCTAAAGCCGTGAGTAATAAGTAAATGTAGGTTACAGCTATCCTCCTAGGTAACAGTAAAAAGATTACAGACAGATTTAGTGTTAAAAGCTTCAATTTCCTCTGGAGTTAATAATAATCACAGACATTGATAAAACTAAATATTAATGCTGAATAGAATCACAAATATTTACATTGCCGTAGTTATATCAAATTTAAGCCATTTGCAACCAAAGCTGAAACAACAGTAACAACAATATTTGAAGTTTATTGGTCAGCGCGGAAAGCAGCTGATCTTTCATTAGCGTTTGTACGTCCGTCTGTACGTACGTAATTCCAAGATTTTTTGTCCACAGTTGTAGGCTGATTCCGCAAAACATTGGAATAGAGGCTGTCCACAAACCGTGGTTAATGTATGAATGGTACACTACAACTTATATAAAGTAAATTAATTATTGTGAGTGCGGCCTAAAATACAGAAAACGTGCAATCCTAATTTGTGTTCCAGAGAACGACACAGTGCAGCACTCAAGGTTAGAAAATTCTTACTGCTTTTTTTTATATAATGACATTGATTTTGTGAGAAACTGTTCGATCCCATTTTTATTTCCTCCTCTTCTGTCCCTCCTCTCCCTTTTTGGTAGCCTTTTAAGTGTGTGACACACTTAAAATTTCACAAATTCCCTGTTGATGAAAATACAAAAATACACAAAATATTTCTATAGAGTGTTTTTTTTCTCTATAAAATCACAGAGCTATATATATAATACAGTCAGTTAAAGTTAAAGGTATACCTCCCCAAAACTGGATAACTTCGTCACTAAAAACGAATAACTCCAGAAAGGGTACTGACTAAACAACGGAACCACCTGAGACGAGCTGAGACGAGCTGAGACGAGCTGAGACGAACTGAGACGAACTGAAACCACCAAGAGACGAGCTGAGACGAGCTGAGACGAGTTGAATCCACCAGAGAGAAAAAAATCAACCCTATCCTTTCGGTTGCCGGATGTTTCGAGTGCAGTGGGAATCGTCCTAGCTATCGTCCTAGATATTTATTTTTAAAAAATTAAAAGAAAACTGTTATTCGAGATGTATAATATATATAATATAAAAAAAATAATTAAAGGATCTCTTTGTCACGTAATCTGTTGATTGAATTGTGTTTTTATAAACTCAGAATCCAATTTCTTAACACAAGTCAACTTTGACCCAGCCATGCCGTTTCAGTTTTCAGTCGTTTTAAGACGAAAATTTGGCCACGAGACAAGATCTTCATCACATGATTTTTGAACGTTTATTTCATGGTCATGTGACAATAAAGCTTACGGTGGTTTTACTATCGCATGGAAGCCGGGCAGCAGCTCACTCTCGAGAAGATGGCACGAAGGCTGGTTATATCGATGTAAGTTTTATTCTCAATTTGTTTTGTTTGGCTCTCTTCCTGGTACTCAAAATATATAATGAAATATGTAAAATGACTCCAGGACAGCCAACATTATTTCGGGGCAGTTATATTCCAAACAAAAGACATTGAGCATGTGTTTCTTCCCCCTGCTGAAAAGGCTAACGTAAAGCTAGCCGTACCTAACAGCCGTACCTTAGCCGTACCTTAGCCGTACTTAAGAAAATTGTTAATTTGGGAGCCTGTGTGATATAAACCTGCTTCTAACAGTTTGAAAGGAGTAGTGTAGTGATAGAGTAATTAAGTGATAGAGTACAATTAACTTTTCTTTCATCTTTTAGGTAGAACTTCGATGGTACTAAAAGCTGTACTCCATCGTCGAAGTATTTGAAGGGAATCCCCCTTTAAATTTAACCAGCTAAGTTCGTGGTGTAAACCTTGTTAAATTTATCTGGGTTAGTGCGCGTAAAATATAGGTATGCCTTGTTTATTCAGACGAGCTTTTAACTACAAAATTTAGGTAACCAAATTAAGCTACGGCTTAAGTTTATTAGGTACCGCTGACTCGAAAATTAGGTACGGCTGAAGAAAGTTAGGTACGGCTGGCGAAAATTAGGTACGGCTAGGCGAATTAAGCTACGGCTTGTGTTTATTATGTAAGGCTGACTCGAAAATTAGGTACTGCTGGCGAAAATTAGGTAGGGCTAACTAAATTAAGGTGCAACTTGAATTTATTATGTACGGCTGACTCGAAAATTAGGTACAGTTTGTGAAAATTAGGTAGGGCTAACCAAATTAAGGTGCGGCTTGTGTATATTATCTATGGCTGACTCAAAAATTAGGTATGACTACCGAAAGTTAGGTACGGCTGGCGAAAATTAGGTACGGCTGACTCGAAAATTAGGTACGGCTGGCGAAAGTTAGGTACGGCTGGCGAAAATAGGTACGGCTAGCCGAATTAAGCTACGAATTGTGTTTATTATGTATGACTGACTCGAAAATTAGGTACGGCTGAAGAAAGTTAGGTACGGCTGTTGAAAATTAGCTACGGCTAACCGAATTAAGCTACGAATTGTGTTTATTATGTATGGCTGACTCGAAAATTAGGTACGGCTGAAGAAAGTTAGGTACGGCTGTTGAAAATTAGGTACGGCTAACCGAATTAAGCTACGGCTTGTGTTTATTATGTAAGGCTGACTCGAAAATTAGGCACGGCTGAAGAAAGTTAGGTACGGCTGTTGAAAATTAGGTACGACTAACCGAATTAAGCTACGAATTGTGTTTATTATGTATGGTTGACTCGAAAATTAGGTACGGCTGAAGAAAGTTAGGTACGGCTGTTGAAAATTAGGTACGGCTAACCGAATTAAGCTACGAATTGTATTTATTATGTATGGCTGACTCGAAACTTAGGTACGGCTGAAGAAAGTTAGATACAGCTGGCGAAAATTAGGTACGGCTAACCAAATTAAGGTGCGACTTGAATTTATTATGTAAGGCTGACTCGAAAATTAGGTACGGCTGAAGAAAGTTAGGTACGGCTGGCGAAAGTTAGGTACGGCTGGCGAAAATTAGGTACGGCTAACCGAATTAAGCTACGAATTGTATTTATTTTGTATGGCTGACTCGAAAATTAGGTACGGCTGAAGAAAGTTAGATACAGCTGGCGAAAATTAGGTACGGCTAACCAAATTAAGGTGCGACTTGAATTTATTATGTAAGGCTGACTCGAAAATTAGGTACGGCTGAAGAAAGTTAGGTACGGCTGGCGAAAGTTAGGTACGGCTGGCGAAAATTAGGTACGGCTAGCCGAAGTAAGCTACGGGTTGTGTTTATTATGTATGACTGACTCGAAAAATAAAATATATAACTTGAGGAACGAAATGTTTCTCATTTCTGGTAAGTTCTGGCATTATGTTTTTTCGTGTGTATGTGTGTTTTTTTAAATTCCACAAATATTTCAAATTTTGACATATAAGAACCTCGCGTCCAGGTTTCTTTACACTTTTTGATATACAAAATTTTCATTTCAGGCACAACATTTGCAAAGGTACATCATTTCGCAAATGTTCTTTACGTGCAAAGGACAAGGCTATTTCCGAAAACAGCATTTTCTATCGTGAAAATGAGAAAATTCGGAAGTGAAGGTACTCCTTCTGATGAAACACACGACATTTGTTGCAAGGTGCTGTTTGGTCTCTATAAGAAAGTCATGCGGATATACCCATCCAATACTAGACAACTCCACTTTGTAGCACAATTTGTTACTTCCATTGAGTTAAAAGAAGTGAAGAAGTACCTGCGGGAGATAAGAGACGCCCTGCATGCTCGTTACATGTACTTGAATGTGGTCATGCTGGATCTTTATTCGAACTTGACATGTTTCATTGCATCATACGGACAGCTGTTTGCGAAGAACATAGACACAAAAATGGTTATTAAAAAAATGAGGCATGTCTATAACAGTAAGGTGTCGTGTGAAGCTCCAGATTCACTATGTTCACACATATTAAAATTTATTTCGTCTGAAGCTTCCTTTATACTTAAGCATTGTTGTGCGACAAGTCCTAACGAAAGTATCAAGCGTGTCCTGGAAAGTCCAAAATGCGGCAAAGTAATGGGAAGAATAGATTTAGCTGTTTCAAAGAAACAGGCTTTGACCAAATTTCTTTCCACAACACTTTTAAATGTCTTGGATGCAGGATTGAAAGTCATATTGACTGATTCAGAACACAACTGGCCTGTACATATTCCTGTTATCTCCGGTTCGTTATTTACCACATTTGATTACATCGACATCTTTCTTCTGGAATTATGTGCATTGCGATACATATCTTTAAGATCGGATATGTCTTTTGCTGATTTGGTGGGACAGTTGGAAACGATATGCAATGCTGACAAGTCTGACGAAAATATTTAAAATAGTGACGATACCGAACATCCGATTTTTTAGTTACATACACCTTTTAATACACCCTTCTCGAACTTTTTTAAATGTTGATATTTTCCCTTACCCCATCGGTTTTGTCTATTTTCAATTCAACCGTTCTTATTTTAAATACCGGTCCTTAATTTTTCGGTTGATGCTAGCCGTACTTAACTTTTCGGTTTAACTTAAGGAATACTGTCCAACCATCCTTTATTTTACTTAGCCGTACCTTATTTTCGCTAGCCGTACTTAATTTTTCGATTTAACTTAAGGAATACTGCCCAGCCGTCTTTTATTTTACCTAGCCGTACCTTATCCTGGCTAGCCGTACCTAATTTTTCGGTTTAACTTAAGGAATATTGCCCAGCCGTCCTTTATTTTACTTAGCCGTACCTTATTCTGGCTAGCCGTACTTAATTGTTTGGTTGATCCTACTGAATATTGTCCATATGCTGTTTGTTTTGAGTTAGCTTTATTTTGATATATAGAGTATTGACAAACCAAACTGTTGTCTGTTTTTTTTAACTGAAATATCTTATTTTTTATTTCTTAATATGTTGTCTTGTTCTTCTTGATGATCAACGTACCTATTACATTATTGAGTCATCACTACCAGCTAGCCGTACTTAAGACCCTCAGACAGACTGTACTTATATCCATGGTCAGTCATACTTAATTTCCATTAAGCCATAGGGGATTCCCTAGCCGGCTCTTACTCGTTGTTGCTACCTGAAGTTAATTGTACTTATTGTTTTTTTTGTATTTATCAGTGGCGTTGCTGGTTAACAAACTGAAATAATGTGTCAGGACATCTTCATTATCTGGAATTATTTACTTGTTTTGCAACAAATACACTCATCTATTGTAAATACGCATATCTAGTAAGGTACGGCTAAGGTACGGCTGTTAGGTACGGCTAGCTTTACGTAAGCACTGAAAGGTTCAAAACATGACCGGCCTAAAAAAGACCCCTTCTTTCTCTTTCCCAGACATCAGGGATCGGAATATAATGATGGCACACTGACATTGAACAGTGCATTGACAAACATTCTTTTTATTTTGTATTGGTATTAGGATTGGAAAGAATGTGTTTGTAGTGTTTGATTCTATAACATTTCTTCTGTTTTCAGGACCCTCATTTTTAAGGACCCCCGTTTTTCAGTGAATTTTCACCATACTTTCTCTTCAAGATTACAGGGAATCATGCTGAATGACCAGATGTTTCACATCCTGTCACTAACAAAATAACTATTTGTTTACTAGTTCACACTTCCTCACAAAATACGTATAAGCTTTCATGAAAACTTCAGTGTGTGTTTTCCCAGATAAGAAAAAAATAAAATTTCGGAAAGCTATCAGCTTACAGAACTTGAAATGCTGGTCAAGAAAATGTATAGGATCATGTCTCTATGACGAACAGTTACAAAGATATCCTAGATCAAAAATTTTAAGGATGAAAAATTCTAAATATTAAGGACGATACCTCCATCGTAGGGGTCCAGGAGGTATTTAAAGACAGACAAGTAACACAGAAATACTTATAGAGAAAAGGTCTTCGAAAAATCTTGTGTTCGATTTGGGTTGCAATGCACGGTTTCATATTATCTCAGTAGTAGCTCAAGAAAAAATAATTTATGTGTGATCTTACGTTGCTGACTCCCTGATCTTTTTCACTACTCGCGTCTACCATTTATCGTGACAGACGAACAGACAGACAAACAAACAAACAAACAAACAGATAGAGAATCGGATAATAATATATAGGATAATGATTCAAAATATCATTATTCAGATACTGATGAAGTTTCGAAATATTTATCTTCAATTACAATCTTGTCATATTCGCTATATAAGGTTATAGTCAGATGGTGAATCCAGGCAAGCATGGTGTGCGCACCAAATAAATTTCCCTCCTTGCAAGGTTTCTGTGTCCCCCTTGATTCATCAGAGTGTGGGGAATGGGCTATTCCAGGTTTCATCTGTATTGTATTGGGCTAATCCAGTTTTTATCCACAGGGGTTTGGAGTAAAATTTCTTTAGGAGAATCCAGGGGGTTTAGCTGACTAAATAATGAAAATTGAAAACATGATTTTCCAGGGGTTATATACTAATTTTAATAATTTCAAGGGTATGAAATGCTATGATCTTACTTCCAACGTTAAGGCTGAGAATTGGTCAAAAATTAAGAACATCCTAAGAACTTACCCAGCCTCAAATTTTCAATTTTAGTGTTTATGTGCACTTTTTTCTTTGAAAACCCGAAGTTTACAAGAGTAGTTTGTCATTTTATCCTCCAGGCTGTCATACACCTGGCCTATGCAGAAAATATGTTGATGTTGCTTAAATTTGTTCATTTACACACTTTTTTTAAATAAGAACATGATAAGAACATTTCTGCCTAAAAAGTCTAAAAACCATTAAAAGATCAAGTCTCAGCTAAAATTTAGACGTTCTTATAAAAAATATGTTTACATACCCCATTTCAGGTGTGGGGAAGTTGACATTCAAGAAGATAAGGACTTTTTTCCAGGGGGTTTATCCAAAATAACTTACTTTTCCAATGGGTCCAGACAAAAAAGATATTCTAAACGCTTTCTTTTTTCACATTGTTGTTGTTGAGCTTTACACGTTTTCATTCTTCAGCCTCAATGTTTCTTAATTTCGAATGAGGTCAACCCTAAATTTTCGCAAAAAGGCTTATATGGCCTATTTTAATAGACATGAGAGAAAAATAAGGCATAACGTCATCGTTAAATGGCACAATATGTTGTTTTTAAAGGTGTATCTTTAGTTTTTTGTAGACCAAAAAAATGTGTGAATTTCATTTTTAAGTTTAGGAGGTTTCCGGAGAAAATATATTTGACAATTTTTGCGATTTCTGGGCCAAAATTTGCAAGTTTCACGTAAATTAATTATTTAATTCCCTAAAGGTAAACACAGGTCCTCTCATTGTAATGTTTCTGTCATTTTTCCTGTTTGTATTTTAGTTATGTGATGAATGTAGTGGTGCTAGTGCTGATGAGCTTCCTTCTGCATTTAAAACATATCCTGTGAAATTTGAGCCAACTAAGTAAGACCATTTTATGATATATTTACATAGTTGTTGTCTTTTGGTAATAAAGGAAGCTTAGAAATTGAAGCTTAGACCTTTTCTCTGAATTTGTCAAACATTGCATTTTCACCACAGGAGACCGTAAGGAAACCTTGCTTTATATTATTTTGGAATCTTCATATTTTTATGTACTTTTCTAGTCTATTTCTTTGTCTCCTAATTAGTTCTCTAGCGGTGGCACAGATTTTAATTGATAAACCAAATCTCTGGGGTAGAACTACCCCTAGTATTACAACACCTTCTAACTTAGCAGGTTGTATTATGTTTTAAAGTAAATATATTTTGTGTTTGAGGCTTCTCATGCTATATCTCTAACCAGGTTGGTGAGTGTGTTTCATGTAAACTATGAGCTACAGATAAAATAATTTTTATCTATCAGGTATTACCTGTGACAGAAGTGCTTCAAGAATGGTGTAATGAGTTTACAAGGGAAGAGATGCGAGCAATTCGAGGTTTGGGAAAATACAGGCTTGCTCCTGGCTACGATCACTTGTTTGTTGATCTCACTGAGTGGAGGGAAAGGATTATAGAAAAGAAATCAGATCGTGTGAAACAATTTCGTGACTTGAAACCCCCATCATACAACTGCTACAAAAAGTCTAAAATTGCTGGCTTGAAGTCTACACTACACCTCCAGAAAAGAAAAGAAAAGCCAGGCTACCAGAAGCAGAGTGATTTGGTGATTGTTTAAAAGTTTACCCCAAAAGATTGAGAGCTGGTGCTACAAGTTCGGAGGTAAGTCTTTAGAGGCTATAACCAAACCCACACAATTTATTTATTTTTACTTCAAGGGACTAAATTCATAATGCAAACCTATGAAGAAAGAAACCTCTGAAACCAATTTTATGACAACTGCAACAACCAAACATGGTTCAGAGGATGTGACCGTTAACTGACTGTTCGGGAAATGGCCAATATTCTGTTACAGCGGTTCAAAATTCAGTGTATTGGTGCATACATTCTTAATCAATGAAAGGGCCTTATATCACTTCGACTTACAAATAACAAATAACAATGCATTCACAAAAAAAATGTTTCTCGCCAAAACATAGTTTTTTTATCTGTTAACTCAAAGTGGGTTATTTAACACAATTTGGGTCCAGAAACCTAACGTTCTCTCCCTCCTTGCTATAAGATTAGACCCTAAACCACCTGTGTCCGGATTCAGTCTCAACCTTAGAACAGCTAAGGAAAAATAGTGGTTTAATGTAATTGTTTTCCATGTAGTTCAACATTGTATTACATGTAATATTGTATGTAAGCTACTTATTTATTAGACATTTTCATTCATTTTAATAGGTTACTGCTTCTGTTCTACATGATGAACAACAAATCGAACAAAATAATGGATGTAGTGTGTCACTTTGAGGACCCAGATCGGGAAATGAAGAAAGTGTACTGTCTTGTCTTGCGTAGTGACAATAAACTTTGTCCAAAGATGGTTACCAGATGCGAGGAGTGCCGCATCACATCTCAATCGAATGATGCATCAGTCTTGAAGACTACAGGCCTCCGTGAAAGAAGCGACAAAAATGGTAAAATCATAAGGAAAGAAGCAAACGTATACCTGCATTTTGTCACCTCTTGCCTAAAACTGCATGACAAATCCTTTACATTTGCAGATGTGGTTGTTCCCAAAAGAACGCAAGATTTGCTTCCAACCGGTGTGAAAGCAATGCTCCTAGCAAAGAAAGTCAAATTTGAAAGTTCGAGCTATTAATTAATTTCAGTGTTGGAAATAACTAATTTTTTAAAATTTGTGATTGAAGCCAGTTTTGCAATGAGGGTAAGCTTGTGGCCCAAAGATTCTTGGGTCCAAGTGGCACTAAAAGTTCTCTGAATAAATTTAAGACTTACTTGTTTTAACGAGACATAATACTGTTTTTAAGACCTAGAATGTCCTTTATCTCCAGTTCCAATTGCGCAAGTGATCGGAGTTGTCCAGTGTCCCGACGTTATTTCCAACACTGAATTTAAAACTAGAAATTGGGTTTCAAATTCGTTTCACTTATAACGAAGTTTTCCGTTCACTTTGTACCGACGTGTCACGTTTAACGCAATAAAAAGATAAAGGTTTTCAAGAACCTTTCTTCTTAGGGGTTTTACTTTCACCTGAGGGGAAAAGTGCCTTTTTGCATACATTGTATGCACTAAGGCACTTCTCTTGAGATGAAAATCACTATATTTGACAAATGAATTTTGGGGAAGACCCCTTATTTGATTCGGTGGATTTTTTGTTCTTAATGCCGTAAACGTGTTACTTATATTTAAAAACCTGTATGTTTTTTGCATCTTTATGCTTATTTTACCACTATCAACACAGTTCTTTCGTTGGCCTAAACTTTGCATCTGCAAAAATTTTCGTCACATGCCCTCTGATATTTCATATATATAATCATAGACGCACTTACCTTTTTGTCGCTTTTTATCGACATTTTTATGACCGATAAAGAATTCGCGAAAACTAATTCCCCTAGGACTTATTACGAAAAGTCATGTTAGGAGTTTTCTTTTGTTGCAGATTTAGATACGTTAGTTAACAAAAAAGAAATTGACGAAACTACGTCTATTTATGAATACTAATACTCTTGTTCTTCACGGCGCAAAAGCTGTCTATATATAGCTAGCATACTGCCGTATATGGACATGTTGGTATTATACGGTAGGATGCGAACTGTAAATGAACATAGGTTTCGCCGTGCTTTACCCTTAGAAAGTAATGTTTGATTCGGATCTACATTGGCTCTCCCATTTAATTTTCGAAAGCGGTCTATAAAGAATACGCGCAACGTTATCGTGAGGCTCGCAATGGACCAGGCTGTGTTCAAACGTCAGAGCTAGTACAGTACTTTATAGGTGGGATGACTCCATACTGTATCCGCAGGATCACTTTACCCAGGGAAAGTAGGTTGATTATTCGAACAAGTGCGTTCCTTACAGCTTCTCTTTAGGCAAATCTACTGTCCCTATCGCTATTTCAAAGGAAGAAACTTCGCGAGAGGGGAATTCGCGAAATATAAGGATTCTATGTCGAAAAGTTATGAAATTCCCGCGAATACTCAAACTAAACATTTTAACAGTCTGGGACAATTATCCATCACTTTTAACGTTTTTTTAACGATTTATTTGCAATACATTGATACTTGAAAGGCAAGTTAATCCTCTAAAAGTACACGAAATTTGAAACAGACAGCCATTCCCCTGAATTAATGCCTGCAAAACATGATTTTTTCGCCTGCCGACTATAAGTTCCCGCAGATTTTTGTTAATCCCATTTTCCAATTGCCAAATACATCGACGCTTGCGCATTAAAAACCATTACATAAACACAGCAAATTTGATGTTGAAAAATCTGTTTGCACGAATAAATTCGTGTGTGGAGAAATGGCGATAAGAGAGGGGATTCCCATGTACTCCGAAAATCGGCCGACGTGGAATAGGAAATATGGTGTGTAGAATTTTGTAGATGTCTCAGCTCGTCTCAGGTGGTTCCGTTGTTTAGTTAGTTCCTCCAGAAAGAGGGAGCTCTCTCTGCCTAACTCTTTTTTAGGAAATTATTAAATCATTGAAAACATCAAGATCGATTCTGATCAGAATGTGATGAGGCCAAAAAACTTATGCTCCCTTTGCAACAGATGCGTTGCCAGAACTCACAGATCAATCTTGTGTGATTGTTGCAACAAATGATGTCATATAAAGTGTGGCAATGTTCCATAAAGTGTCCAAAACAGTATATCAAACTCTGCAATTTAATATCAGGTATAAACCAACAATGTAATTTTATTGAATAATATATTTCGAAACACTAGGTTCCATCATCAGATTCTTTCTAAAATTAAAATAAAAAAACAGTTTAAAAACAGTAAAAACAGTAAAAACATTATGTACAAAGGTTAAGCTAACTTCGTTATCAACATCTATCTACAACCTAATTACTAATTCGTGTTGTTTATATTCGTCTTTCGTGTTGATTGACGGTTTCACCTCCCTGATGTATAATTCTTCCAAAATCATTAAATGGCTCATTGATCTCGATGATGACGCTAAGATCGTTACGTCATCGAAAGTGGGGTTGTTGTTACATCTTTTCATATGACGTGCTACCGGTTTTGACGCGTTCAAATGTTCCTTAAAACGGGTGATAAGATGTCGGCTCGTTTGTCCGACATAACACGACTCACATCGCGAACAATTGAATTTGTACACCACTCGACTTTTAAGGTCCTTTTCTACTTGCGTTTTCAATGATGGTAATAAATTTCTAACTTTTTTCGTTGTAAAAACAACTTTGCATGGCGCAGTTATTTTCTTCAACGAATGTTCAAACTTGTCAGAAACTCGGCCACGGTACTGAATGAATAGTAGTTTGACTTCTTTCTTTTCCTCATCCGGATCTGGTTCTTTGTCTTGTTTGCCCAAAATGGATGTCAAACAATTTTTAATGATTGGGTTGTAGAAGCGTGGTGGATATTGGTTGTTTTCAAGAATTCCCTTTGCTTTCTCCAGACTTTCGTGGACTCCTTTCCATGTGCTACAGGCTCGTACAATTCGATGCAACATCCCTGAGACCACTGACCGCTTGTACCGTTCCGGCGCCAATGCATGGAAGTTCATAGTTAGACCCGTGTCTGTTGGTTTTGTATACCAGGTAGAAGACAATTTACCGTTGTCATTTCGAATTAGCATATCCAAGAAAGGAAGGCAACCGTTGGTTTCATGTTCAATGGTGAACTTCAAGGAAGGGTGTAGGTTGTTGATTTCATGTAGTTTTCTCTCTTTCTCAGCTCGTTTTATGTTACGTAGAATATCATCCATGTATCTTGAGTATAACGGTGCTCGACCTTGAATCGTTTCATCATATTTGCTCATCCATCCATTTGCCAACATTGGAGCAGGTGGACTGCCCATTGCCAGACCATCAACTTGTTTATATAACCCATCGCTCGTTAACATCATGACATTGCAACTACATATCGATAACAGCTCCTTAAATGTTGATTTTGAAACAGGTGGCTTTTTGTATTTCCCTGAAAACAGCAGGTTTGTACATTCTGTAATCGCTTCCACCACAGGAACGTTTGTATATAGTGATGTTACGTCGAAACTCACGATTTCTTCATCATCAGTCATGTGAATGTCATTCAAAGTGTCCGATATCAGTTTCGTAGAAGAGTTAATTCTGCATTCATCCACCACGGAGAGCCACTCAGCCACTTGGCCAGCAATCTTATAATACGCAGAGCCTGGCATGGACAAAACAGGTCTGACTGGAATGTTCTTTTTGTGAACTTTGGCTAAGCCGTATAATCTCGGAGGTTGACTCTTAATTGGTTTCAGCTTCTCATATAATGTCTCAGTTATCTGGTTATGATCCCTCAGTCTTTTCAGGGTGTCCACGATTCTTTCCTCCTCCTTCAACACCGGATGTTTTTCATTCTTCCTTTTGGGGAGAATTTTCTGAAATTGGGGAAGATGAATAATCTCATCTAACTTTCTATTATAATTGTCCACTGTCATTATACATATTCCAATTCCTTTATCAAAAGGTACAGCGAGTAATTTGTTCTCAGTGAGGTATTTTCTTGTTAATTCTAGGTTGCGAGGCTTCCTTTGTTTTTTGCACTTCTTTATGTAGTTAAGTGTCTTAATGTTGATGTCAGTGACCATTTCATCATTTATCTCCTTGTCTTTGCAGAAGTGGAGAAAACTATCTAACTCGGATAACACATCTTTCGGGTCGAACTTATCAAGTATCGGATTTCTCGGACCAAGAGCCAAAGTTTCCATTACGAATTTTGGTGGTACTTTATCGAGATCACAACACATCACAGTGTTTTTGACGTTGAATAAAGGGGCCTCCTGTTCTTTCGACAAATTAAGTAGTTTTTCATTTAGTTTTAAAGTTTGTTTCCGACGAAGTAGACGAAGATCATATCTTGTATGTAAAATGATCGATGGAGTAAGTTTTGGTGGTATTTTCGGAAACTGATATCGGACACTTTGAATGACATTCACATGGCTGATGATGAAGAAATCGTGAGTTTCGACGTAACATCACTATATACAAACGTTCCTGTGGTGGAAGCGATTACAGAATGTACAAACCTGCTGTTTTCAGGGAAATACAAAAAGCCACCTGTTTCAAAATCAACATTTAAGGAGCTGTTATCGATATGTAGTTGCAATGTCATGATGTTAACGAGCGATGGGTTATATAAACAAGTTGATGGTCTGGCAATGGGCAGTCCACCTGCTCCAATGTTGGCAAATGGATGGATGAGCAAATATGATGAAACGATTCAAGGTCGAGCACCGTTATACTCAAGATACATGGATGATATTCTACGTAACATAAAACGAGCTGAGAAAGAGAGAAAACTACATGAAATCAACAACCTACACCCTTCCTTGAAGTTCACCATTGAACATGAAACCAACGGTTGCCTTCCTTTCTTGAATATGCTAATTCGAAATGACAACGGTAAATTGTCTTCTACCTGGTATACAAAACCAACAGACACGGGTCTAACTATGAACTTCCATGCATTGGCGCCGGAACGGTACAAGCGGTCAGTGGTCTCAGGGATGTTGCATCGAATTGTACGAGCCTGTAGCACATGGAAAGGAGTCCACGAAAGTCTGGAGAAAGCAAAGGGAATTCTTGAAAACAACCAATATCCACCACGCTTCTACAACCCAATCATTAAAAATTGTTTGACATCCATTTTGGGCAAACAAGACAAAGAACCAGATCCGGATGAGGAAAAGAAAGAAGTCAAACTACTATTCATTCAGTACCGTGGCCGAGTTTCTGACAAGTTTGAACATTCGTTGAAGAAAATAACTGCGCCATGCAAAGTTGTTTTTACAACGAAAAAAGTTAGAAATTTATTACCATCATTGAAAACGCAAGTAGAAAAGGACCTTAAAAGTCGAGTGGTGTACAAATTCAATTGTTCGCGATGTGAGTCGTGTTATGTCGGACAAACGAGCCGACATCTTATCACCCGTTTTAAGGAACATTTGAACGCGTCAAAACCGGTAGCACGTCATATGAAGAGATGTAACAACAACCCCACTTTCGATGACGTAACGATCTTAGCGTCATCATCGAGATCAATGAGCCATTTAATGATTTTGGAAGCATTATACATCAGGGAGTTGAAACCGTCAATCAACACGAGAGACGAATATAAACAACACGAATTAGTAATTAGGTTGTAGATAGATGTTGATAACGAAGTTAGCTTAACCTTTTTACATAATGTTTTTACTGTTTTTACTGTTTTTAAACTGTTTTTTTATTTTAATTTTAGAAAGAATCTGATGATGGAACCTAGTGTTTCGAAATATATTATTCAATAAAATTACATTGTTGGTTTATACCTGATATCAAATTGTTTGGTCACAATGTTTTTACCTTATAAATCTGCAATTTAACACAATTTGAATGGTGGTGTCTTTCTTGCCTCGAATTAAAATCTGCAATAGGGAACCAGGACCAGGAGGCTGTCTGTCAATTAGCTTATGAACAATTGGTTAATGACCTTGAAAAACAGTCACGTGGCTTAAAAATTACTCATCTCAACGTAAACGGTATTCGTTACAAAATTGATGAGATAAAACTGCTACTGGAAGAAACAAAACTAGACATTTTAGCTATTTCTGAATCGCATCTAAATAATGATATCAAGGATGGAGAGATCAGTATTTATGGGTACAACCTCATTAGAAAAGATCGTAACTATGGTACCTGTGGATGGGGAGGAGTTATGATCTACTACAAAGATACACTGAACGCATTTGAAAACACCACCCCTGCAAACAACAAGGACTTAGAGATAACTGGACTAGAGATCATTTCTAAATTCCAATTCTACCAACCTCCAAGAGATCTCAGAGCCTTTTTACCCAAATTTGAGGCTGCCATCAAAACTTTTTGTGTAAAGAGAACAAATGTTGTAATAGTAGGTGACTTTAATATCGATCTAACTGACCCTAGTCTTTCCAGCTACCATATCCGTAGAGAATTTCGCATAACCAGCAGCTCAAATACCCAGATCGACCACATCCTTGTCACCAGATCATGCCAAACCAAAGTCAAAAATTCTCATTCTATTAATCTTGAAATTTCGGATCACCATCTTATCTACTGTAGCATTGATCTCTTCACACCCAGCATCAAACCAGTATTTAAAACCGCCCCTAATTATAGAAATATTAACATTGACAAAATTAGGCACGAGCTAAGTGTTGTCCCCTGGAACATATGCGATGTTTTCGATGAGGTTGATGAGGTCGTGTATACCTGGGAGACATTATACAAAGGTGTACTAACTGAACATGCTAAACATCGAAAAGTCAAAGGGAGAGCCAAATCACACCCATGAATGAATGGCGTTATACGCAAAGAATTAAATAAACGTTTCAAACTGTTAAAAAAGGCCCAAAAGACTCCAAAAGGTTCAAACGAATGGGCTGAATACAAACATGCAAAGAACTACTGTACCAAACTCATGCGCCTTTCAGAAGCATCATACTGGAAGACTAAGTTTCAAGGTCTTTCATCTTCAACCAAAGAATTTTGGCAGACCATTAATGAATTCTGTGGTAAACATAAAGCCACCAAAATCGGTCCACTGAAAGGCAAAAATGGAAATATTGTCAATACTGATCCTTAAAAATGTGACCTTTTGTATCCACAAAAAAGGTAGCAAACTTCAGTGTGAGAATTATCGACCTATCTCACTTCTCTGTTTTCCTGCCAAGTTGTAGGAAGCGGTTGCTGCTATGGATATAGACAATCACATTTACAAAAATAACCTCTTAACAGATCATCAATGGGGATTCCGTAAAGGAAGCTCTCCAGAACTCCACCTTCTTAACATCACAAATCGGTGGAGCCAGCTCCTCAAAAATGGTAACATCATAAGAGTACTTATGATTGACTTCAGCAAAGCCTTTTGACAGTGTGTCATGATGATGGCAATTGGGATATCAGGAAGTTCATTCGAATGGTGTGAGAATTACCTTTTAGAGTGTAAACAGCTCACTGTTATATCGAACAGCCAATCTGCATTAGCTCCTGTAGAGCAAGGTATACCTCAGGGTTCATTGATGGGCCCAAGGTTTTACAGTTACCACTCAAACGATCTACCATACGTAGCTGAGGAGGACGATGAGGAAATCGAGATGTTCGCGGATGATACTACTGGTGACTAATACGACGACACTATAGATGCTGTTACTGCTAAACTGCGAAAACTCTCTAACAACCTGAACGATTGGGCTAAAAAGAACGGTATGGTATTCATCCTGGAAAAACCAAGATTATGCTGATATCCAGAAATAACCTTACACGCGCAATCCAAGACATAAAAATGGATGGACGCTCATTAGAAATAGTTAGCAGTAGTAGTAGTAAATCTTTTGCATTTTTATGTAAAAATTCATTCCTTCACAGGTGCGTCAATTTCTTTCAGGCTTTACTGTATATATCCCAAATATATACTTCAAGGTGGTAAGAAAATTTCACTGGAAAAAAAAGGATTTCACGTATTAAATTCTTGTGAAAGGAAAGAATACTTTTTGCCTCAATGTCTGTCAACGTATGCATGGGAATATTTAATTTTAAAAAAAATTTGAAGACTAATTATTTGCGATAATTTAACAAAATTAAATTCCTGGGAAAAGTTTACTTTATATCAATTCGCAAAATTAAATTTGCACGAAAACTGCTACTATGGATCAGACTATCGACCTGTAATGGTTCCAAAGAATGATTCATTATGATTCATTTCTGCAGGGCAAGATAATCGTTCCAGGAGTGAACTGCAACTAAGCCGAATATTCCTACGACACTTCCTTTTGACCTATGTGAATTTTTGCCCATTAACTATTGGGAGATTAAAGATTAAATATTGCAGAATTTGTTTTTATTAATCAATTTTCTTTGACTTTTTTTTCAGTTTAAATTGCAAAAAAAATCTCATCAATTCTTACTACTAAAATTTCTACACTAGTGGACTTGAGATTTTATAAGTTATGTAATTCCCTTTTTATTATTAGGTCCTTTGTTGGTATTACACCATATCTGCTGCCAGAACTCGCCTGTTTCATCAGACATCTAAACGTCAGACGTCAGACTTATCTGGACTTCTCCGAATTTTTGGATTGACCACCTTATGTAAACTGGACTAGATTTTATTATTCAGGTATTTCCATTCCTCAATTTTGCATAGCTATCTTTGTCACGTGAGAAGTATCATATATATTCTTCAGACTTTACTTTGACACAGTTTTGTTACATTGTACTATTATTAACACTTTTACAATAGATTGAGTTCAGAATACACAAGACTTATGACCTCAACCCACCCAGATATAACAAACGTACGCAAGTATTTTTCTGAAGAGTGGGTCTAACGGACAGACAGACGTAACAAACGAAAGTTAACGAAAAGCGTGGGAACTATAAAATTCTGAATGTGACCTATTTTTCGAACTGTCTGTTGATGAATAAGATACCGAGTACAATGAGACATATGACTGAAGCCGATGTTGTATGTACCGTGACATTTGATACAACACCACCGTTGACGTTCAGATTCAAAACAGCTGTTTTTTTATTGATGTCTTCACAAAAAATGCAACAAACCGCTGATTTTGAAATTTAGTAAATACATGTTGAATGTTATCTGAACTGTTCTAGGTATAGGATTCTTCGTAATGTGTACCACTTTTGACTACAGACCAATTTCTGTGTTACCTATATTCTCTAAAATCTACGAAAGGGTCATCTTAAAACAGCTGTGCAACTTCATAGAATCTAAAGGGCTGTATGAATCTACACAATCCGGCTTTCGTAAAGGCCATTCAACAACTACAATCCTGACGAAACTACGTGATGACATAAGGAAAGCAATGAACAAAATTGAAGTTACCATCGCACTAATGATAGACTATTCAAAAGCGTTCGACACGGTTGATCATTGCATACTGTTAAACAAGCTGTGTCAGCTGAACTTCTCCAAAAGCTCTCTAAGAACGATCTTGAGTTACTTAACCGGGAGAAAGCAATTCGTGCAAGTAGACGATAAAGCATCAGATTCGCTGTCAATAGTATTTGGTGTACCACAGGGAAGTATACTAGGTTCTGTACTTTTTGGATGTACAGGATCTGCAAAACAGCATCAAGTCACCTTCCATTCAATACGCAGACGATACAACTTTGTATACGAACTCCAAAGTAAAAGACATCAAAGCTGACTCGAAGAAACTACAAGAAGACCTTGAACGTCTACAAAGATGGTCACGTGACCAAAACCTTCTTTTCAACAACACAAAGACCAAACTACTCGTTTTCTCGACATCTCAACTCAGTAAGATTAATAATCTGAAAACAATGAAGGAAGGTGACATCTCATGTGGGGGATCAACAATCGAG
Organism: Turritopsis rubra; assembly: GCA_039566895.2. Taxonomy (NCBI): domain Eukaryota; kingdom Metazoa; phylum Cnidaria; class Hydrozoa; order Anthoathecata; family Oceaniidae; genus Turritopsis; species Turritopsis rubra. The sequence goes on along the minus strand of CM077624.1, from coordinate 75,874 downwards.
CGATCAAAAACAACAAAAATCTTGGGCTTACACTTCGACGAAAATATGACCTGGGGTGTACATGTTACAGCTACCATCAAAGCAGTGCATGGCATCCTCTGATCGCTTCGTCTCGTTAAACGATTCACGCCTTTCAAATCAAGAAAACTACTTCCGTTGTTCCTCTGGTCTTAATGAACGTAATTAGCCACCGCAGGTGTTCATACATGGGATCTCGCACCACATCTCTGTTAGGACCAGATTTTCTATTCACCCATTTCACCTATCTTGAGAAAGTTGTACCTATACTTTTTAACGCTGCTAACAGCTTGGAATAAGTTTCACACAAATCCATTACTTCGGCAAACATGCTACTTGCTTCATCCATTGAATCAACAAGAAGATACCGGTATATGTGTATGTTCTGGAGAAAGTACTACTACAAAAGAAGCTTGGCATGTAAAACCTATAAGATATACAAAAATCTCACTGCGACTCTTGTGAGTGTGCTAGTTACTAAATCAAATTCTAACCCCTCTACATGAAACAAAGAAAGACTAGAATTACTATCTTTCCGATACGCTGAATACAAGCGCTCATTCCAGTATCAGGGAGAAACCATCATTTCGATACCTTCAAGTCAGCTCTCAAAAAATCCAATGTTATCGACAAAACACTCTACTATTTCAAACAAACTTAAACATCAAGTCTTACATATCAAAATTTAAAAGATATTATTTACTTAAGATCAATTTGTTTCATTTGTGTTTCTTTTACTCATTTTGTTAAGAGTAATCGTTCAATTGCTAGAGAGAAACAACTTATCTACATTTAGTTTTTTGTTACAAGACATGTTCGCAGGACAGGCCTTACTTCTCCTATGTAAACATAGGGAAAAAGTCCACATCCAGTGAAATCTGCCCCAGTAATGTAATAAAAAAAAATCCATAATGGCTGCATTATCTCCGAAATCGTGTATAAAAGTAGCTTAGGCTGAAGAACTAATATTCTTTTCAACAGATAACAGCAATGACTTGAGAACTTTTCTTACTTCTGACTCATGAGTATAACATGAGTTTAATATTACTTCACGCACTCAAAAACATTTAAAAACATGTTTGTGAATGTACTTGCATAAAAACTTTGAAGTACGACAACACAGACATTTTAAGTATTAAAGTATGTTACATACGCACGTACACGAATTGCCAACCTCTGTTAAATGTTTGAATTCATGTTTTAAAAAATTTGAAAAACTCTTTAAAAATTTTTATAATGCCACACCAAATTTTTTTTTATTATATTTGCCATATGGAAAAGGTATATCCGAAGCAATCTTGAGCATGAGCAAAAAGAACAATGTGACAGTCAGACGTACTAAAGGGAAGTCTCTGAAAAACAAAATAAAGCAGAAAAAAATTCACAGCAGACAAAGCAAATGAACAAGGAGTAGTACATGAAGTAGAGTGTCAAAGTTGCAATAAGAAATATATTGACGAAACAGGCAGACAATTGTTGACCAGATTGAATGAGCATAAAACGGATGCTCGATCGCGAAGGGAAATAAAAATTTATCTGGACTCTCAAAGCACATAAAGGACACAAATCATACAATAGATTGGGACCAAGTGAAAATTTTACATAAAAAAGATAATTATATAAAACGTTTATTTAAAGAAGCCATAGAAAAAGAAGAAAAGTGATCATTATGCAATATTGAATAAGAAAGATGAAATAAAAGTGATATCAAACATTTGGGAGGATTTAATTTAAGATTGTATAAATTTGATGAATTGTTCATATGTTTTTAATGTTTTATGTTACCTTTGATAATAAAAGAATTTTAGCTGTTTATAATACGTAGAAACTTTATTTTATTTTAATTTGATCTGATGATGCTTGTACATAGACTACAAGAGAAAATTTATCAATAATAAAATCTTGTCTTAAAACCGAACCAAATCAAAGTTATACATAATTTTACATGACAAAGAAAATTGTTTGTTTATCTTCTCTGAGGAAATTGAGTCTTTTACATTGTTTATATGTACTCATGTAACTTTTTGATTTTCACTTTAGGCATGCTACTGGCAAAATTGATATGGATGAAGAACATGAAAGTTTTCGATCAGATGGTACACTACAAAATGCTCTAATATCTGGCAAAACAATCATGGAGGTGATTCGAGGTGAAGGACAAAGAAATAATGAGGCTTTGGAAAGTAAATTATCTGCATCGGCGATGATATTACTTGAAGTTTTAACAATAGTGTCAATTTCCTTTGAAAGATGGATGTGTATTCACTTTTTGAAAAATTCTGATGTTTATTTTCTGGTTTTGTGGATAGAAAATTTGTATGTTGTGATTTTCCTGCATTTCTATAAAAAGAAATATGTTAATAATCATGGTTTTTTCCGACAGTTCAAATTAATGCCATCGCTTATAATTTTTTATTGCATTCAAGTGATTGTTGGTGGCTATGATTTGATCACGTTCACAAGAAAAGCTGGTGGGACTGAATTCTATCAGTTTAACCTAGCGTTGTCAGTACCTGTATTATTAGCAACGATGAGAGTATGCAAAAGAGATAAATTGTCCTCACTCATATATTATTTGATGGGAGTAATAGCAGGATGGAAATTAATGATTCTCCTTCAAGATAGAGAATTTGTACTCACATTTAGTGCAAGCATATTAAGTTTATGTTTCACAATTATTTCCTGCTTTTATTTAATCATGTTAAAGGAGTTTCTGCACAATTCTATCATAGAGCTGGTATATCATTTATCATATTCACTTGTTTTATTGTTACCAATATGTTCCATTTTTAACGGAGAGTTCAGCATTATTGCTCAGGAATTTGGTTTGGAATTAATTTATCAGCTGTTGTTGAAAGCCTTGTTACTTGCTATTTTAAAATTTTTCACTTTAAGTTTCTCATTGGTGTTTTTAAAGAAAAATGGCCCCTTGAGAAGTTTGGCTGTTTTTAATCTATGTTTTGTACCTGATCATTTCAATCAAGCATTGGTTTACAAATTGGATTGTACATTGGCTGCAAGCAAAGTATGTGTGCTACTGCTAGTTGATTTCATTGTTGTGCATTTTGTTGACCGATAATATCATTAAGGTTGTGGACTGACAGTTGATTTCAAGATTAAAGTTACATTTTACAAGCAATGATCACCACTATGATATACTCATCTTGCCTCAGTATGTTGGCATGTTAACAGTTTCATGTATATATTATTCATTTAAGAAAAATTATTTGGTGATTTGTTTGTTGGGTTATTAAATTTCTGTCATTTGCTTTTGTATTGGTTCTCTCTGATCATTTTTATACATGTCTATGTGTCTTTTCTCATATTTGTTAATTTTTATTTTTGTTGAAACATTTGTTAAAAAACTTTATAGTGATATTATTTACAAAATATACATCAGGATGTAGTAAGGAAGTAGAAGTTAAAGACCCTAACAAGCTACTTCTTGTTGTCATACAAGTCCTTTGGAAGTCTGTGTGTAGAAAATATGTCCTTAAAAGTTCGGACTTTTACTACTAAACATTTCAGATGAAACTGAGATATAACTTTAAATGTTTAAAAAGTTATATATTGTTTGCTAAAGATGTTTTAAAACATTAAACTGAAAAACTCAGAAACATCAAACAGAGTTTCAAAAATAGATCAATGGTTTTAACCTTAATGAAATTAAGAAGTATACCTACTTTTTGGAAAAATGCCCAGATATCAAAAAATGAACTAAAAATCTGAAAACAAATCTTGACATGGGTAGTGTTAATTAGGATAACCAACTGTAGCACACTATATTATAGTAAATGTTAATTTTGGGTGATATAATTATTTTTGAAGAAAAAAAAATTACCAATGGCTTTTCATTTGTTTTATGTCCCTGAATCACAACATTTTTAAGCACATTTAAGTTTTCATTTGAACTTTTAGGTTTTCTTTTAGAGCTATGTTGAATCTTGAAGCAGAAGTTAAAAAGCTTACCCTTATTGAGAAAATTCCAGACCAAGTATTTCCTTTGAATGCATCTTGTAAAGACGAAAAGGATATTTTACATGAACCTGGCCATACACTGTTAAAAGATGAAGATGAAAAGATTTGTCCGTACAACACAGGTGTAATATATGATAAGAGAATGAGCGATTATTGGTGTGTTTCAGAAAGTAATCATCCAGAAAGACCTTCGCGAATCAGCAGTATTCTTGATAAACTTCATAAGGAGAACCTGACAGATAGATGTATTTTTTTAACACCACGAATGGCAACAAAGGAAGAAGTACTATTAAAACATAGTGAAAAACATTATGAAACTATTTTATCGGTAAAAAACATGACTTCTGATGAAATGATTGACTTAGAGAGAAAATATGATTCTATATATTTTCACTCAGGTGTTTCTGATGCCTCTATGTTATCTGTAGGTTGTACCCTTGAAGTGGTGGAGCAAGTACTGAAAGGAAATATTTTGAATGGTGTCGGTATTGTCCGACCACCTGGTCACCATGCCTTGACACATTGTTCTATGGGGTTTTGTCATTTTAACAATGTAGCATTAGCTGCTATGATGGCAATTAATAAATATTGTTTAAAGCGCATATTAATTGTTGATTGGGATGTACATTATGGCAATGGCATTCACAAAATGTTTGAAGATGATCCAAGAGTTTTATATATGTCATTGCATCGTTATGATCATCAGGCTTTTTGGCCTTGCCTTTCGGAGGGAAATTATGATGCTGTTGGAACAGGTGATGGTGAGGGGTTCAATGTACATGTGGCGTGGAATGAACATGGTATTAGAGATGCAGATTATTTGTGTGCATTTCAAAATGTTTTAATGCCTATTGCAAAAGAGTACAATCCTGAAGTTGTTCTTGTGTCATCAGGATTTGATTCTGGTAAAGGGGATCCTTTAGGAGAATGCAATGTTACTCCTAATGGATATGCACACATGACGAAATACTTAATGGATCTTGCTAATGGCAAAGTTATTATCATTTTAGAAGGTGGATATAATTTGAAAACGATCTCAAATTCTATGGCTGCTTGTGTATGGACTTTGTTAGGTAAAGTTCCTGAACATATCTCAAAAAATAAACCAACTAAAAGTGTAGTTAACAGTATAACAAACACATACCGAATGTTAGAAAAATACTGGAACTCTTTGAAAAATATTGATATTAATGCAATTTCATCAGGTACTGAAGAATTGGGGAGTCCAACTACTAAATGTGATCAAGACGTTGGTGACTTCACTCAAAGTGTTGATTTTATTAAATGATTGTTGCATTTTCTACTGTAATTTTGTAGAACTTGGCTTCATTTTTGCTTATTAAGTTTAAAATCTATGAAAACATTTTGAAAAATTGATGAATTATTTTCTGGGATAATTTCAAAGATAACACAGATTATCTAAAGAGTCATGTATGATGTAGTAACACTGAATTCTATTACTCATTTTCAGAGAGTTGTGTTTCGTTGATTACTGATGAACAATTTAATTTTGTTTCTTCCGAATTTCCTTGTTCTGTTCCAATCTGTTAAGAATTGCAGATTATAAGCTCATTTTTGTAGTATATACATGGAATTTTTTATAGACATTTTGTGAAGTAGTTATATTTGCTGTCTTCTGATGATATAAGAATTACACACTTTTTTTATAAAATACTGTACTTTAATGAAGCTTAATGAAGCTTAATTAATCAACACTTAAGATTGAAAAGAAATTTCATGTCACTGACTCTACTCCTTCACTGTTAAATTCACCTCTGCCTTGGGAGGGATTTTTACACTTTTAACACTTTCTGAACGTTTGAACAAACCTTTCCACATCATGAATGTTCTTGACTTTAAGACCATCAAAGCATTATTATATCGTTTGTTCTTATATATAAAAGAAAATGTGAAGAGTCAAGCCTGATCGACTCAGTTAACACCCACACCTTACTTAGATGTTTTTCATTCAGAATGAGTGCAAATGTTAAAAAACGGCTTGAAGAAGCTTTGGAGGTTGGTCACAAAATTGCAAATGAAAAGAAAAGGTAGGTTTTAATTGGTATTTTTTAAGCAAACTATTTGAGAGAATTATTTGGTATAGTGTTCACTTACTGTCTTTTATAGTAAGGAACCTTTGAAATTGAACATTCAAAAAAATATTCATCTTGGGGATGAAAATGGCATTTATGCAATTGCTCTTAACCATAATGGTAGCAGAGCCGCTGTTGGTCTTGGCACTGGGATCATGCAGGTGTTTTTTTTATTCTTAGGTTTACATCTTGTTTTTTCAAGTGTGTATTGAACTTGTGTGAATTTTTATTTATGCTTAATTATTTTCTTGTTGAACCATAGCTGTACGACTGCCAGAAATGGGAGCAATTACGGAAAATGAGGACTAGTTTAATAACTAATCTTCCATTGTTAGCAATAAAGTTTCACCCTTGCCAGACTAGTAATACTGTTTCTACAGGCGGTATGTATCTTTATCTACCTGTGAACCTCTAACAAATCTCTATATTTTCCTCAGTAATTTACTTTTATTGTACGAAGGTTCTGATGGAGTAATCAAGGTATGGAACTTGGATTCATTTACTCATGGGGAGACATTGAATGAGTCTGGTAACCAAATTACAGCACTTGATTTTAATAGTACTGGCCATTATTTTGCGAGTGGAGGTAAAGATTGTACGATTCGTGTTTATGATAGTGAAGTAATGAAGTTATTAAGGCAATATAATGGTACCAACAAACTTGACATTGACAGGTGAGGTTTCAAGTATTTGCCTTCCAGTCATTTAGTCTGTGTGTAATGTCGCAATTCATAGTACTTGTTCATAACACTCTCAAAAACACCGATCTCCATTCTCTACGCCTGTCTACCAATTCCATCTCTAAACTTTCTTTTCTCAGTATTTTTTGATTCAGCCTGATAGTAGTTCTAGTATTATTATTTAATTGAATGTGTTCCTGACAAAAACAAAACACAGAAATGAAGTATATTAATCTATTCATTGTTGAAACACAATACAGAAGTTTGGGAAATTATTTGGGTGAGGATGCTGAGCAATTAAAAAGGATGAAACCCCCACCCTGCAAATGACATGATGTTACCAATAAACAAGAAGAGGTAACAAGCCAAAAATAATAACATTGGAAACATACATGTTCAATCCCTATAACAGAAGGCTGACAAAGGAAGCCCAGCACCCCGACCAAAAGTTGCTTCCATCCCTGGATTAAAAACCTCGTGGATATGAGCAAAATATATCCCACAAGGAAAAAACCGTGGAACGAAAGCAACTTGAAAGTCCATAAAAACCGGGTATAGGAGTATAGGTTGAAGTTGATCCATCATTTGTTGAATTCCAATGAAGTTACATCAATCTCGATTCATAGTTTTAATGAGTACATAAAAGAAAACAACAACCAAAATTAAATTAATAATATATCAGACTACCAATAGGGTGGGCGGGAAGGGGAAGCTATATTGTTGTCCAAACAGTGTAAAATCAGAATTAGGAAACCTGAGTCCTTGCAAGATTTTTTAAATAGAAAGATAATCGTGGCCAAATAAGTAATGGTTCAAAGCATTTGATACAAAAGGAGGAACTGAACAAATGAGGCAACCAGCCTGACCAAAGCAGACATCAATAACTCAGTGACCATAATGGACAAAAAGTAAAATGGTAGAAGAAATTAAAAATGGTCACCTCAATTAACCTGAGCCAAACTGGCAGTTTGGCACCATTATTATTTTGAAAAAAAAATTAAATTTGCATTTATTTCGTTCTTAAATTATTTTTAGAGCTAAACCTAAATGTTTGCTTGTTCTTATTTTTTATGTCAATCCGAACCCTAAACTTACCAATTGTGTTGGTTTTGAGACTTGATAGTGCTTCTTGGCCAAACTTTCTGATATTGATAGTTCATTGAAAGCAGAGTTTGTTTCAATAGCATGCTAAATTGTCCTTAAGCATCCTCTGAAAAATTTAAGCCTCAGATTGTTGTGTTCTTATTTTTTGGCAAGATTTGAGCATGGAATGATTTGAACCTGGAATGATTTGAGCCTGCTTATCTTTATAAAGTTGTTTTAAAAAGAAAGTATAATTGGTTTGCTAAAAAACGCTTCTTAAAAAATGATGTGAGTTCATTTAAGTATTCAGAACACATTTTTAAAGACAATTTGTTGTTATAAATCCGCCAGAGGTACCACCTTGTGCTGACGTCATCATTACTGATGCAGACCTTTCAGTTACTTCAACAAAAATAGAAGCTTATATTTATTAAAGATAATTGACGTCCTACTTTTATGAAGATCATACAAAACAACAATTCCTTGTTTCTCACCTGTTGTCATTGTTCATGCTCATATTCTGAGATCATCATGATGTCAGATTTAGCAACATTTATAACAACACATTGTCTTCAAAGGAGAATTAAGTCCAAAAAGTTTTTGAAAATACCTAAATGACCAAAAAGAGAGTTTTCAATCCCCTTTTTAGGCTTCAAAGTTGATTATAGTAATTGTCATATTAAAACAAAAATAATATCTACAATGGAGATCAATGATGTACTTTACGCTCATCTTATTTGCAGCACTCACCTTTATCTTTTAAAAAACTTTCTTCAAAGATTCTTCAAAACAAATCGTAATTGAATCATCTGGGTTCTTGTCTGTTATTTAATTAGTTTCTTTAAAAGACATTATTACAGTAGTTTGAGAATTAGATCTATGATGGAGCGCAGAATTTGAAGCATCTGCTAGATTATTACTAAGTGAAAAATCAAGTTTTTGTTTTGAAAAGGTGTCGTAAGATATTTAGAGAACATTTTTTCATGTGAAAAATAGCTTAATTATTGGTATATGAGGAAGGTTCTGTAAAGTTTTTCTAGTAGCGTCGATGTCGTATACTGGCTGTTGAGAATTCTTTGCAACACTTGCATTCAACAAGGGTGATGATAACGCAACATGTACCGGAACACCAATGGAAGTTCTCCAAATTTATTTTTTCAAGTTCCGTCTTCTTATATGTAGGTTCGTTCATGTAACATCCTTTAGCTGATGTTTTGCTAAAATCACTGGATTATTCCTCTGAATATGAAAGTCTGAAGAGGAATTTGAATTATTTGTTGCCATTTTCGTGTAGGGTAAGCTTTGCAAGTTGAGCATAATGCTCGTCAGAATAAGATTGTTTCCAGAGTCAGCCGTACCTTTAAACAATTAAATGATGATTACTGTTGTTGATTTGGAGAGATTGTTTTTTCATAAAAATACAGTTTCAAATTTTCAAATTTGAATTTTTGGTATGACCTTTGAAACAAAAAATTTTTTTCTCCTCTTTGCAGAATTTTTAATTTTAATTTAATTCTCCTTTTCTTCAGGAAAAAACTTAGTTGAAAAATGTAATAAATGGTTTTATTTCATTAAAAGCATTTTTCTTATTTTAACCTTTCATAAACCATTTGTGGCAAAAGGTTTGACATGTAATGTAATACAGACTTATGCAGTACTAGAGATTCATTGGTCATCTGTCTCGGTAGTGGTGGGTGTGGCTAGTAGTATTGAAATTTACACTATTATTATTATCATTTTTCTTTATACAGGTTAACTTCGTCAGTAATAATATAATTTTACATATATACAAAAAATATATTATTGTCATTAATGAATTCACCCCTTGAGGTGCATGGATAATATTTGATCAGTAAGAACCTATTAGTACCTAAATGCATCACATATAATTTCAACATCATTACACAAAGCATCGATTGATCCTGTAAATAACACGATTATATGTGAAAACGTTGAGACCCCAGGAAACAGAATAAAAAGACTGAGTGAACTTTTGTTAATGAAGAAAGACACCAACGAATTCAGAGTTCCAAGTGAAATTATCATATCAAAAGTGTTTGAAATACTTGATGGCAATAAAATTGATAAATTCACTGGGCAGGAATTGTTATGGTCTGACATACATCATTATTCCATTTCTAGTGCCAGTAAATCTGGAAATCTGTGTATGATAATGTCACATCGCCAGAGTGTACATCATCTACACGTTTTCTTTTAATGGAATGTGTTCACGAAATGCTGAAGAGGGAAAATGAAAAAAAGGCACTTGATAAGCCCCAACAAGCGATCACACAGGAGGAACTACGACTCACAAAGGATGAACAGGAAGTGATTTCATATGTGGCTGGTTATCTCATGTTTGTATTAAAAAATTTTTTTTTTACGAATATGACAGTGGCAAAAACAAATCTGAAACTGTAGCAGCTATGCTATTTTTGCATAGTCTGAAGGTAAATGGATTGAAAGACATAAACATTTCTTGATTTTGTTTACAAATGGACAGATCTTGTTAATCGAGGTGGATTAATATAAGTAAATTTACCTGTGTTTGTCTTTGTCAGACAATTTGAAAATAGTGTTCGTAGCATTTTGAATGTCTCCTTTATTAAAAGGTACAAAGGTGAAGATATTCGGGACATCCTTCATGTGGAGTTAAAAAAACATATTTGATAGTTAAAGCATGGGAGACATTATCAAGATTTCTGCCTAATAAACAGTTAAGTGAATTTATCAGGGACCAACTGATTGAAAAGTGGATAGACATTCGTGCCAGATCTTATATGAAAACTTACTTCCAGTTAATGAAAAGGCAGTTTGCTAACCAAAAAAAATGAAACTCTTTCATGAAAAAGTAAACCAGCCATGCAAAAAATTCTTAAGTAGACTGGTGACTAATTGTACATTTACCTACAAATGGTACTTTAATGCGAGAAACTTTCGCGGGAGAAAAATATTCGCGAGTTTTTCAACTTGCGAATTTTATGGGATTTACTTTTGCGAATGCCACTTTCGACAAAATTTCGTGGGATTTATTTTCGCGAATGGAGATTTTGAAAAATTTTTACGGAATAAACTTTCGCGAATTGCCTTAAATTTTCACAAATTTTCTTATTCATAGATCAAGTTTTTAGTCTTTAAATCCTTTCACAAGGCTTTATGTTGGAACCTTTAGCTAACCCTCCCGGACAAAGCAAAGAGCAATACAACGGTTACAATAACACAACTTTCTTTTGAATAAAAGTAGTAGAAATAGTGTCTATTCTTCATCATCTAACTCTTTAAAAAGATCAAACGCTCCTCTCTCATCACCCTCCATCTGCCATATTTCATCTTCTGCTTCGTCTTCTTCATTGATAACGTCGATAAACTCATTTTTAAAATTTTAAGTTTTTGAAAAAAATTTCGACGTGATTTATTTTCGCGAATCGCCAAAATGAAAAATTTTCGCGGGATTTATTTTCGCGAATGGCCAAAATGAAAAATATTTTGGGATTTACTTTCGCGAATTTGCCCAAAAATTCGCGAAATTCGCGAAAGTTTCTCTTGCGAAAGTTTCTCCCATTAAAGTATATGTGTATGTGGTATATGTGTATATTAATCATGTGTGAAACAGCAGTATGAAAAAAAATGTTCTTTTATCTAATCCCCATTCTTAGCCTTTCGTAGTAGCTTGATCTATCAAAGACGGACCATTTTTCACTTGGGCTTGTGTTAAAAAATACAGAAATGTCATTGCATATCACAAAATTGTAGATTTAGACAGGCTCTATTTTATATGAGGAACATGTCATGAACAGCACTTGAGTACTGAACTTTTATTCTATGAAGCAACTTAAAAAACAAATCGTTTATCCGCTTCCATGAAAAAAAACTTTAGGGTCTACTGTTCTCGCCCATTCAATGAATTTCCAAGCAGCATTTTATAAGCTGGTTTTGGTTTTGATTTTTGGGAGCCAATGTAACGGCTATTGTTACGGCTATTATTACCAAATTCTGCACAAGCCGAATCTCCACTAGCAGGAAAAAACGTTAGAAGAACACGATCAAGTTCAACTTTTCTGCTGAATACTCCATAAACGAATTTTCGATTATTTTTCGGAATATTCTATGGAGAGCCGCTATTGCACTGTGATTGAGCCATTCGATATTTTTCCGTTGGCGTATTTGATGGGATTTGTTTAAAAAAGCTTGACCTGCTTGATTGCCAGTGGAATCTTTTGCCTTTATACCCAATCCTGCTGCCAAGTTCATCGTATGTCACGTGTGCCATATCGGGGAAAATCCTTCATCTCACAGACTAAATGGTTTTCCGTTTAAAAAGAAATATGTTTTTAGGTTCAAAATTTTCTCAAGGATCCTCGTTCTGTGTTTTAAGGACGATAAGAAATAATATTCAACACAAAAAATGTACATTGCACAAAGCGTTAATTTACAATGTCTTCTTTGTGGGTAACTGACACATGTTATTAACGTCCACACGAGCAGCTCTTTCGGCATCATGACCAGTTGTATTGTCTCGTAAATCTGAGATTAACTCTGACGTCATCACATTCAATGTCAATTCTTGGTTCTGAAATTGAAACAAGTTAGGGTTTTTGTTACAACCCTTACATCTCCTTTGTCGAGCGAAATGTTCTTCTACAGGATCTTGCGAAAATCTTTCAGAAAGAAGAAACTTTACTCCCTCCAACTGAAGAAGCTCTTTTGCTACACCAACAAACGATTTAACTGAAACAATAATATGAATATGTTTAATAAATTATGTTAATGTAGGTTGTACGTATTAATTGGCACATGGCATTTTCACAAACAAAGAAATAAATCATTTTATACTTACTGGTCATCTGCTAACCATGGATTGTTTGTCTGCTAAGGATCATTCTATTATTTTCTTCTTGACTCATTCCAATAATATCATTCACTTGTAATTCCCATCTTTCTAAATAATTCCACAAAAATTCTTTTTACAAAAACTAAAAGAAAATATCACAACATTGTTTCATAAAAAGTATTAGAAGCAAATAATATGCATCAAGTGCTGGCAATATCATACCTTGAAACGCCAATCATTCACTGAGGTATAAACCTCTAGTTCTTCCTTTCCATATCGACCTTTGTTAATCTTTGACACATTCAGACAATTAAATACTCAGTCAAACATTTTGATGAAGTCTTCAGTTGATTTTGTGTAATGTAGTTCCTGGTTTTCCAAAACACAAGCTGCAGTATTGCTCAATACCTGAAAATAATAAAAAAGATTGGAAATAGAACAAAATACACGATATATAATAATCATTGGATCTAAAGAATAATAATAAAAAAATTTATACCTGTGCAGCTAAATTAACTTTCATATGCAGTCGAGGAGTTAGCTTGACATGTTCTTCTGTCCACTTGTGGAGTTTCTGCAAACCTGGTTCAGACCTGTTAAGTCCTAAGCCCCACTCGTACACATTAATGATATGCTTCCAACTAATATCTTGTCCATCAAGCTGAAACTAAAAACAAATTACACATAAAAAAAAACTTGAAAAAATATAAATAAAAATTAATGAAACATATGTACAATATAATAACCTACATGCAGGTTGCAAGTATTTTGATTCCAGTGAAAAATTTGAAAACAATTCCGTGTCGTTTTCAGCAAATGTGGCAGATCATACATTAAATCCTAATGCATGTAGATATCTTGTTGCCTCAATAGTGCATGGATATAATTGCGCTGATGTGAAGCCAACTGATGCAAAATAGCCAAATGGATAGCATAAAGATGTAAAGATACCTCTAACTAGATATACAATTACATGTGTAGCTAATGCTCTGTGATGAATTTCTTTACTTTCTTTCTTCAAAGCATTTTCAACATCTGATTGAAAAACCTGAAGTTCATCGTTAATGTTTCCCATCTCAGTAAATCCAACAAGTTGACCAGTGGATTTACGAAAAACAAGATTACTCTTTATTTTCATTTCATCAAAACATAAAGTCACATTTCTTTGAAAGGCTTTGCAATCCTTAGATTTGCCTCATTGACTAACCGTTTTAGTACATCTGGGTTGAATTCACTACTTGGTGTTGTAAACTGGGTATATCGTCTGAGAGTATCAATGTGCGGTAATTTCAAAAAATTAAAATTTTTACTAGTGAGCTGTTTGTAAGCAGCAGCTGATGTGTAATACAAGCTCAAACACCAACGTATTATCAAAGGATGCCATCTCATTCCTCTATTATCAGCTTTTGAAAATTGTTCCTTTTGCTGTTCCCATAACAGCCATTGTGTTGTATCTTTTTGAAATAACATTCTTCAGACTCAAGAATGCTTCCTAATGGTTTTTGGGTTTCAGGAGTTACAATACCATCTTCTTTAACAAACTCCATGACAATGGCTTTGGTTTGAGCCAGCTTGTTTATAGCTATCTGTTTAGATTTCTGGGTATTTGCCAACCGATGTTGAAGTTCATTGTGAGATAAGTATCGATAATTTGTGTGAGATGAATCACTTAATTTTAACTTCTTGCAAAGTGGCTGCTGTGCACTTAGTCTTGAACGACATGTCCTCAAAAACTTCACATAGTCATTGCATTTGTCAGAGATTGTTATGTTTCCTTTTGTAATGTAATTACACTGTATGTGACATATAATTTTAAAATCCTCCTTTATTACTTGACAGGGTCGATAATTTTCTAAGGTAGCTGCAGGGATACCATCATCTGATACGAATGCTTCTTTGATCTCTAAGCGATCAGCGATTGCATCCCCAAACCCTTTGATACCTTGGCAGAAATTTATTTCACACAGTGTCTTGGTAACATCTTCAACATTGTCATTACAGAAAGACTCAGTTAACTTAAAAACACTGATAATTTCGCTCGTAACATTTCTTCCATAATAATACAGTTTCCAGTTACTGCTTAAATTTACACTAACAACAGCATCATTCATGAAATTTTCTTTACATCTTAAATAAATGCTTTTAAGTTTACTATCATTGACAGGAGCCTCTATCAATCCCTGATTCAGCATCAAATCATCTATTTTTTTATCAGGGCTGGTGTCTCAACACTAGATGAAGATGACATAATAGTAGTACACAGTCCACAATTTTCATTATGTGGTATAAACCCAGGAGCTTCTAAGCTTGGTGAATTCTCAGTAGATTTTTGATATCTGTCCAGTTACTACAAACAAACTTTGGGTAAATTTGATCATCTTCTCTATCCACAGTAATACTATATACACTTTCAATAATATTGGAATATTCCTTCACAGACTTAGGATTCTTATATCCTGTCTTTAATATGACTTTTCCACCACACGTTCTACATAAAGTCGACAGCAATTTTTTATGTAAATCTTCTTCCATCATAGAGGAAGTATGTAGTTAAAAAAAAACTGTTTATAAAGTAAATATTAATAAAAAGCAAACTAAAGTTTCTTGCTAACTGATCGTTGTTGTCGCATAAGATGGTAAACGTGAATGAATAACATGATTGCTGCGTTATTTATTTTACGAAAACATAAAAAATAGTGCTATTGGAAGTTGGTATATCTCACGATTCCCTAAAGATTTTACTTTCATTTAAAGACAAAATGCTCAATTAACTTTTCTACAACGTAACTTTAGTGCAGCACAATTGAGGCACTAGCTCTTCATAGCAAATTTTAATTTCTTTGTGACCATGTGCTGTCGCCAATTAAAATAGAAAAAGTCGTTTTTAAAAACATCGGCTTGATAGTATTCTCCAATAATAATATTAATATTTGAAAATTTCAATGGAATTGAATAGGGTTTATAAATGAGTTCAATCTCCTGTTATTTTTTTACCTCCATGTATATATTCACTTCATCATGATTTTCCAAACTTATTCACATTTGGTGATCTGAAAAGTGTAATCAATGTTCTAGGAATTCAAAATCCAGTTTTTGTCTTGTTTGTATACTTTACGTATAGATTCTATTGGGCAAATAAAGCAATGAGCTGGTCAGTAATGGGTTCAAAGACTATAGCATTTGCTTTATACAAACCTGAAATCAACAGCATCCTTACTCAAGGATTTTATATGGTCGAAACTGATCCCTACCCGTACAGAAACATACAATATCTTCAGATTCAAGCCAGTAACCATCCTAGAAGCTATCAAACTATTAAAGAAATTGCAGCGGAAGAAAGCAAGTGGACCTGATGATCTGCCACCCAGCTTTCTAATGGATATAGCTGTCTCTCTGCCCAAACCACTCTGCCAGGCAATAAATCTATTGCTCAAAATTGGTCTTATTGCTGAGCCATGCTCAAATAATTGAAAGTTTACCAAACTACGGCATTATTGGAACAGAAATGAAACTACACATTAACTACCTTTTTAATCGAAGTCAGTCTGTACGTTTCCAAAAGGAGGTATCAGAAAGCAAACCAGTGACATGTGGAGTCTCGCAGGGCTCTATACTCGGCCCTCTCCTGTTCCTGCTGGCGTATAACAACATTGGTGACATCCTTCAAAAAACTACTCAAGGTTAAACTTGAGTTTGCCCATAAAAGTTTTTATTTTAATGGTCCAAAACAATTCAAGGAACTGCCTTTACACGTAAGAAGTGCAGAATGGAAAAATGATTTTATAATCTTAGAAAATTTTATAAAGTAAATAAAATATATTTTAACTAATGTTTTCCTTACCTTACTACAAATTTTTGCCTTTTTCTTTCCTTCTCGTTTAACATCTTTTCTTTTTTTTCTTTTGTATGCTTATTTGACCCACGAGAGAACGGAAATATTGTATACATTATGTAGATATTGTATATTTTTCTGAATGGTTTATCCTGTGACGGTTAGGGTTTGTCTATAATGATTTTAATAATAATTGGCGTGACTGCAGGGATAAATGGCTGAAAGACATTTTCCTGATTTCTCTAAAACCTTGACTATTCTTAGACCATCTAAGCCTTTCGTTCTTATGTCGTTTGTTGCTACTTAAAAATGTGAAACTTTGCGTTTCTTTAAATTGCATAAAGCTTTTGATCATGTCTCATTTTTGTTACAGTGTTGAGGATGTATCCCTAATTCCTGGTCACTCGAAAAAGGTGTTTGCTGTAAAATCACACCCGGATGACTCCAATATTTTCCTTTCTGCAAGTTGGGATCACACGCTAAAGGTATCTCAAACATGCTTCACTTTTAGGGGATTTTCAATAAGTCTTGACTGATGAATTTATATTTCTCATTAGATTTGGGACATCCGCAGTGAATATGCTGTGAAAACAATATATGGTCCGTTTGTGTGTGGAGATGCGCTCGATGTTCTGCACAACAACATTCTGACAGCATCTTGGCAAGCAAAGAATGCTTTACAGGTAACTTTAAATAGACTTTCGAATGATGCTTACAAAATTATTTGCAATACAAACTTTTTGCTGAGGCTTGAAGAGGTGGCTCAGGGTCTGATTATATGGAGAGGGTTGACCCAGGTTGACATGGAAAAAAGATACGAGCCAACAGTCAGCTTACCTTAATCTTCAACCTGGGTTGCTGGCAAAAATATCTATATTTTACTTAATGCACAAACTTTGTGTTCTTTATATTTTAGTTTAAGGTTTTGTTCTCTGTTTATTTGTTTGTTCTCGGCTTATTTGTTTTGATCTCGGCTTATTTGTTTTGTTCTCTGTTTATTTATTTGTTCTTTGCTTATTTGTTTTGTTCTCTGTTTATTTGTTTGTTCTCGGCTTATTTGCTTTGTTCTCTGTTTCTTTGTTTTTTCTATGTTTATTTGTTTTGTTCTCGGTTTATTTGTTTGTTCTCGGCTCATTTTTTTTTTCTCGGTTTATTTGTTTGTTCTCGGCTCTTTGTTTTTTTCTCGGTTTATTTGTTTGTTCTCGGCTTATTTGTTTTTTCTCGGCTTATTTGTTTTCTCGGTTTATTTGTTTTCTCGGTTTATTTGTTTGTTCTCGGCTCATTTGATTTGTTCTCGGTTTATTTGTTTGTTCTCGGCTCATTTGATTTGTTCTCGGTTCATTTGTTTTTTCTATGTTTATTTCTCGGTTTTATTGTTTTGTTCTTGGTTTATTTGTTTGTTCTCGGCTGATTTGTTTTGTTCTCTGTTTATTTGTTTGTTCTCGGCTCATTTGATTTGTTCTCGGCTCATTTGTTTTGTTCTCTGTTTATTTGTTTGTTCTCAGCTCATTTGATTTGTTTTGGGTTAATTTGTTTTTTTCTCAGTTTATTTGTTTGTTCTCAGTTTATTTGCTTGTTCTCCGCTCATTTGTTTTGTTCTCTGTTTATTTGTTTGTTCTCAGCTCATTTGATTTGTTCTCGGTTCATTTGATTTGTTCTCGGTTTATATGTTTGTTCTCAGTTTATTTGTTTGTTCTCGGTTTATTTGTTTTTTCTATGTTTATTTCTCGGTTTTATTGTTTTGTTCTCTGTTTATTTGTTTGTTCTGGGCTCATTTGTTTTGTTCTGTTTATTTGTTTGTTCTCGGCTTATTTGTTTTTTTCTCAGTTTATTTGTTTTTTTCTCAGTTTATTTGTTTGGTCTTGGTTTATTTGTTTTTTCTCAGTTTATTTGTTTTTTTCTCAGATTATTTGTTTGTTCTTGGCTTATTTGTTTGTTCTTGGCTTATTTGTTATTTTCTCAGTTTATTTGGTTGTTCTCGGCTTATTTGTTTTTTTCTCGGTTTATTTGTTTTGTTCTCGGTTTATTTGTTTGTTCTCGACTTATTTGTTTTTTCCTCGTTGAAAAAATCCACTTTATGCTGAGTATGCCAGATTCAGAGTCTCGTGTTGCTTATAAAATGTTGCTTATAAACAAAAGCGTGTAAGGTTTGCCTTTCTACTTTTTTGTTTATCAATGAATTCTTAGATTTGGGATTACAGAAATGGTTCATTAATAAACACCATTCCTTTTCCGACCAACGACCGTAACGGGGAATACTTGTATTGTGCCAGATTTTACGATGAAAAACATATAATCGCTGGCGGAAGTGGCTCAAATGACATGAAAATTATTAACATGAATATTCAGAAGGTTTGTGTAATTTCACCGCAATTTCCACGAATTTCAAATATTTAAAAAATAACATAATTCTTTTTTCTTCGTATTTCAAAGGTGATTGGTAACGTATCCGGGAATAACCGCCCCATTCAAGCTGTAGAAGTGATGGAAAAAAAACGAATGTTCGTTTGTGGAACAAGTGGAAATTTATTAAGAATTTGTACATTTTCGTAAATTACCTTTTCCCAGTTTTCGAGCTGGTAACCAAAGTTAAGAAAAGTTCCTCGTCAAGTTGTTTATCAGGTTGTTTTGTACGTATAATACTCATTGTTGTATATTATGGATCGCATAAAATATATATTGTATTTTTATTGTATTTTTATTGAATATATATATTGTATATATATTTTATTTTAATAAATTATTCTTACGTTATGTAAGGGGAAGAAAAATGGAAAAAATTCTGAATTGTTTGTTTGTTTGTTTGTTTTTCAGTAAAACCACGAGAACACGAGACAACGTTTACCGTGGTAACAACAAACATTTGTCAATTAGTATCGTCTGAAATGTTCACAATTTTATTTTTTTGGTTGATGAAAGTTATTGTGTTCTTCTTCACTATGTCACTGCTTGTGGTGACAAATTTGATGCTAGCAGCCACTCAAAAAGAGAAAAGAAAACACGACCGAGGATTTGATTTGGTTCTGTTTGATGGACATGCTACTTAACCATAATCATGAAATAATTCCATAGTGTGGAAGCTTTACCTGAATGTAATGTTCTGAATGTACACGTGAAGATTAAAATGTGAGCGCTCTTCTATCTTGATATCAAGTTTAATAAGTTTACTAAGCCAGATATTATATTTTGCTTACGTCGATCATTTCTAAAATAGAACAATTTGTTATTTTTGTCCGTCTCTGGAATGATTAATTTTTTTGGCGAGCCACAGGTCAGCAATACCACTTTACATCTGAATGGTGAAATTCCATGCGATATATGTGAAATTATTTTGTGTCAAGCTTGACAGCAAACTCTCCTTCACAGAGCAGTAAATAGTGTCTGTAAGCAAGTTGCAAAGCTGGTGCTCTTAACGGAATCAGCTTTATTGTAGGTCCAAAACGGAGAAATTTATTGGATTCATCGTTTATAGTCTCTGAATTTACATACTCTCCCCTTGCATGGTGATTCAGCTCGAGAGAATCGATTTCTAACATTAATCGAATTTTGAATCGAGCAGGGAGTTTTTGTAGTTCCAATCTCGTTCAATGGAAATATACAGAAACACCATTGTAAACTTCTGTTGAAGGAAATTTACGAGAAAAAGATGGGTTCAAACCCTATGTGTTTCTGTCCCGTCTTACATGTCCATGTGTTTCTGTTTCACTCTGATGTAGGTTATAAGTTCGGATCAGGTCACACAAAGGAATAGGGTATATTAATTACTAGATTTGGTTTGCAGACTGTTTCCTCTAATGGAGCGTCTTTGTGGAACTCTCTTTATAATGTCATCAAAATGCCTGAAAACCTTGCTGTATTTTGCAGACGTCTGAGTGATATGGATAATCTAAACTACAAGTTACTAATCTGTGCGAATTTTATTCAAAATGTTGTTTTCATTTGAAATTTTTAATATGAACAATCTCTTCGTTTATGCTATTAGTATTTAGTTCTTCTTTCTTTTTATTTTAATTGGATTTTAATTAGTTCCAATAGACTAACTTTTCCCCACATTTCTACCCCTTCTCTATAATCAAGGATGCTACGGAAGAGACGGTATTTCTAGTTTTAACATATTTTTAACACATCAATAATAATAATTATACTACTACTACTACTACTACTACTACTACTACTACTACTACTACTACTACTACTACTACTACTACAGGAGAGGTTAATGAAATCCACGACAAATATGACCTCGACGTTGTATAAACGAAATAAAGAGCCAGACGTAGCTGACATTTGAAAGACAAGAAGGCGATGGAAACAACGAAAACAACCCTAATGAGTTGCAAGAAAGATGTAATGACGAAAGAACAATCGCACTATTTGATGAGAACTTTGAAAACGCATAACTAACGCCGTTTACCAAAAGACCGGGGAATCTGCAGCAGAAGAGATTGGAAAACAGTTGCGGTTATATATCAACGATCTAATTGACGTCACTCGATATCAATGCAATGACATCACTGAATGGAACGACCTGGTTTACGCCTTAGCGCTGACGTCTATTGAAATCGCCGAACGTTAAAGAAAAAACGACTCCAAAAAGAACCGAAGCAAAGTGGATCATTAAAATACAAAACCAAATTGGAGATATGCGAAAAGTTATCAGCAAATTAGAACAAATGGCGAAAGTTAATCCATCCCAGAAAATAAAAAGCAACAGCGAATGCATGAACCGAAAATATCGTTATGGACGATCCAACAACATCACCTGACTGGTTCACAACTGGAAAAAACACTCTAATACCAAAGAAAGCTCCAACGGAACAACCATCGAAAATAATTTAACAAAACTGCTACTTTCCCAGTGATTAGATATTGCAGAGTGCGAAGCTATTAAAGGAAGAGGTAAATCATACCCTTTTTTTAATATATAATACCATTTGTTTCTAATTATCTCCTTTTAAAACATGATTAAAATTTCAGGCAGAGCAGAAGAATCGTGTGTGACAGCGTACTACACCGTCGCAAGTTTTAAAGGATCACAACTGTGAAAAGGCTATGACACTGGTCATAAAGTCCCAGAAAGCCTCTGTTAAGAAGGCTGCTCATGATCTGGGATACCAAATAAACAACGTTTCGATTTTGACTGAAGGAAAAGACTTTCTTCTTTCAAACCCGTTCAAGTCATTTTAACAGAACGCTTAGATGAGAACGTTAGAAAGCAAATCATATCGGGGCTTAATAACATCAAGCATACCAATTTGAATTATCTGCTAACTAGTGTAGCGTGTAAAGACATTTTACAGTTTTTCTCCATAAATTGTTTTTACACGCAATACTGCCATGATAAGTCTGTGTACATACAAAAATTGTTGTGTAAATATTTTGGATCGATCATTCAAAGAATGCTATTATCCCTATTTTTCAGTACTATTGGGCCTATTTAGAGATTTCTAAAGTTGTACAGTTAAACTAAAAGCTAAAATTCCAATGTTATTTAGAAAGGAGACAATACAACGTACACTCCTACATAACCAATGTATACTCGTACCTAACTACGATTATTAAATTCTGATATATAAGAAAATACCTTCAAATTTCCCTATTAACTAAAGCTAACAATAACAATACCTTCTCAGACGTTTTATCTTTCAATTCTTTATTCTGCTATGAATTGTGGAAATGTCATCGACAAAAATAGACATCGGTAGAAAATGTTAAACTAATAACAGGTCTACATCGTCTATCTCGTCGGATAGAATAGTTACTGATACCGATCAATGTCGTTATTCTTTATTACTGAACTTAAAGCGTTGAATAAAAAAATTAAAACAAAAAAAAATTTAACACGGAGCGTCTTCATTTCTCTTTAAAGAAATGAACGTTGAGAAAATTTGATGAACTTTCGAACGCAAAAAACATTGCACTGCCTTCTCCTCCGGGCGGCTTTATGATGTCTTCGTTAAGGTACAAAACTCCATGAAGTAATAAAAACCCGTAAGATGGAGCTAGAGATTGTCCTAATGGGAGATTCTCCTTATACTAATACGGAAAAAACAAACATCCATTGACGAACTTCCCGAGAAATTTTACCCAACATTCTTTCTTTAAAAGTTAGGTAAGAAAAAAGCAAGATTACGTATTAGTATAAGAAGACTAGTATCCCGGGTAAAAATATTTTACCGGTTCACTTTTAGATGACGTCACACCCGTCCCCAATGAGTTACATGAGTTACACCCCGACCTTCACCCGTGTTCTTTCAAATTATAGGGATGATAAAAAATAAAATCACACAATCCAAAAGAATAGGTATCACTATGTTGTAGAGCTCGAAAAGCTGATCAAGAAAATGTATGGGATCGCCTGTGTACGACGTGCCGTTACGGAGATATCGCCGATCAAAAATTATGATGACGTCACACCCGTCCCCAAAAAGTTTTAGACCCAAATTTTTCGACACCCCATCGCCAATATCGCACGCCCAAAGCGACGTCAGTTATTCCCATTGGTTCTCGAGATATTTGCCCTTAAACATCGCCTTCTATTTAGGGTACAATGCAATGTGCCCACTGACGTCGCGCTACTCCTATAATACTATATCGCCTATATCTCGACAACTCAGTTACCCACGACCTAAAATGCCACTATATCACAGTCCATACGAACATTTTGTTCCCAGTCCTTTTATTCACACTGACCAAACTAAAAAGTGGATGCACAGTCGCTATTAGTATATAGACTAGTATCCCGTGTAAAAACATTTTACCGGTTCACTTTCCCCATGAGTTCACACCACCCGTGCTTACCCTCTCTCTTACAATATGGCGGTGACAAAAAATAAAATCACAGAAAGGTGAAGAATAGGTACCACTGAGTTGTACAGCTCGAAAAGCTGATCAAGAAAATGTATGGGATCGCCTGTGTACGACTAACAGTTACGGAGATATCGTCGATCAAAGATCCTGATGACGTCACACCCGTCCCCAAAAAGTTTCAGACCCAAATTTTTCGACACCCCACCACCAATATCGCGCACCCAAGGTGACGTCAGTTATTCCCATTGGTTCTCGAGATATTTGCCCTTAAATATCGCGTTCTATTTAGGGTGCAATGCAATGTGCCCACTGACGTCGCGCTACTCCTATAATACTAATATCGCCTATATCTCAACAACTCAGTTACGCACGATCTAAAATGTCACTATATGACAGTCCATACGAACATTTCGTTCCCAGTCCTTTTATTCACACTGACCGAACTAAATTTGTTATGCACAGTCGCTATTAGTATATAGACTAGTATCCCGGGTAAAAACATTTTACCGGTTCACTTTCCCCATTTTACCGGTTCACCTTTAGATGACGTCACACCCGTCCCCAATGAGTTACATGAGTTACACCCTCATCTTCACCCGTGTTCTCTCAAATTATAGGGATGATAAAAAATAAAATCACACAATCCAAAAGAATAGGTACCACTGAGTTGTAGAGCTCGAAAAGCTGATCAAGAAAATGTATGGGATCGTCTGTGTACGATGTACTGTTACGGAGATATCGTCTATTAAAAATTCTGATGACGTCACACCCGTCCCCAAAAAGTTTTAGACCCAAATTTTTTCGACACCCCATCACTAATATCGCGTGCCCAAAGTGACGTCAGTTATTCCCATTGGTTCTCGAGATATTTGCCCCTGAAAATCGCATTCTATTTAGGGTGCAATGCAATGCCCACTGACGTCGTGCTACTCCTATAATACTAATATCGCCTATATCTCGACAACTCAGTTACGCACGACCTAAAATTTCAATTATAACATTTTTCATACGAACATTTCGTTCCCAGTCCTTTTATTCACACTGACCGAACTAAAAAGTGGATGCACAACTCGCTATCAGTATATAGACTAGTATCCCGGGTAAAAACATTTTACCGGTTCATTTTTCCCATGAGCTGCCCGGGTAAAACGTTTTTACCGATGCAATTCCCATTAAGTTGCAATCTACAGTACAACCCGAAAGAAACTTTCCGTGTTCGCATAAGTTAATTAGCTTTCACTAAGGTCGAAAGGGTTATCTTCATGTCCAATTTAATCGCATGTCAAAGAAACTGCATGGATTACAAAAGATTTTTAATAATGACTTTATATAACATAAATCTGTACACGAAAATCTTTTGTGGTTCTTCTGGAATAAACATATTTTTCTTTATCAATAAAGACAATCTTTAATTATAAAACTGAAGCAAAACTAAAATCATACCTCCTTGTCTATTTGTATGACACACCACTCTTTTACATTTATTTTAACAACTTTTAACTATTATTAATATATAGCCTAGTATCCCGGGTAAAAACATTTTACCGGTGCACTTTTAGATGACGTCACACCCGTCCCCAATGAATTACATGAGTTACATCCCCATCTTCACCCGTGTTCTTTCAAAATATAAGGGTGACGAAAAATAAAATCACACAATCCAAAAGAATAGATAGCACTGAGTTGTAGAGCTCGAAAAGCTGATCAAGAAAATGTATGGGATCGTCTGTGTACGACGTGCCGTTAAGGAGATATCGTCGATCAAAGATTTTAATGACGTCACACCCGTCCCGAAAAAGTTTTAGACCCAAATCTTTCGTCACTCCATCGCCAATATCGCACGCCCAAAGTAACGTCAATTATTCCCATTGGTTCTCCAGATATTTGACCCTGAAAATCGCATTCTATTTAGGGTGCAATGCAATGTGCCCACTGACGTTGCGCAACTCCTATAATACTAATATCGCCTATTTCTCGACAACTCAGTTACGCACGATCTAAAATTTAATCATAACATTTTCCATACGAACATTTCGTTCCCAGTCCTTTTATTCACACTGACCAAACTAAAAAGTGGATGCACAGTCGCTATTAGTATATAGATAGTATCCCGGGTAAAAACATTTTACCGGTTCCTTTTCAACATGAGTTACCACCATCCCGTGATTTTTCTATCAATAAAGTAAAATAAAGGCGTAAAGTAAAGTAAAGTGAAGTAAAGTAAAGGCGTGTAAAAACATTTTACAGGTTCATTTCCCCCATGACTTACTACTCCCAACCCCCGTGGTTGCTCTCTTTCATACAATATGGAGGTGACGAAAAATAAAATCACATAATTGCTAACAATAAATTTCACCAAGCTGTAGAGCTCGAAAACCTGATCAAGAAAATGTATGGGATTGCCTGTGTACGGCGTGCCGTTACTGAGATATCGTCGATCAAAGATTTTAATGACGTCACACCCGTCCCCAAAAAGTTCTGGAACCAAATTTTTCGACACCCCACCACCAATATCGCGCACCCAAGGTGACGTCAGTTATTCCCATTGGTTCTCGAGATATTTGCCCTTAAATATCGCGTTCTATTTAGGGTGCAATGCAATGTGCCCACTGACGTCGCGCTACTCCTATAATACTAATATCGCCGGTATCTCGACAACTCAGTTACGCACGACCTAAAATGTCACTATATCACAGTCCATACGAACATTTCGTTCCCAGTCCTTTTATTCACACTGACCGAACTAAATTTGTTATGCACAGTCGCTATTAGTATATAGACTAGTATCCCGGGTAAAATCATTTTACCGGTTCACTTTTAGATGACGTCACACCCATCGCCAATGATTTCTATGAGTTACACCCCCATCTTCACCTGTGTTCTTTTAAAACATAGGGGTGGCGAAAAGTAAGATCGCATTATTGCTAAGAATAAGTATCACTGAGTTGCAGAGCGCGAAAACCTGATCAAGAAAATGTATGGGATCGCCTGTGTACGACTTACCGTTAGGGAGATATCGTCGATCAAAAATTCTGATGACGTCACACCCGTCCCCAAAAAGTTTTAGACCCAAATTTTTTCTTCAGCCCATCGCCAATATCGCGCGCCCAAAGTGACGTCAGTTATTCCCATTGGTTCTCGAGATATTTTCCCTTAAATATCGCGTTCTATTTAGGGTGCAATGCAATGTGCCCAATGACGTCGCGCTACTCCTATAATAGTAATATTGCCTATATCTCGACAACTCAGTTACGCACGACCTAAAATTTCAATTATAACAGTCCATACAAAAATTTCGTTCCCAGTCCTTTTATTCACACTGACCGAACTAAATTTGTTATGCACAGTCGCTATTAGTATATAGCCTAGTATCTCGGGTAAAAACATTTTACCGGTTCACTTTCCCCATGAGCTGCCCGGGTAAAACGTTTTTACCGATGCAATTCCCATTAAGTTGCAATCGACAGTACAACCCGAAAGAAACTTTCTGTGTTCGCATAAGTTAATTAGCTTTCACGAAGGTCGAAAGGGTTATGTTCATGTCCAATTTAATCGCATGTCAAAGAAACTGCATGGATTACAAAAGATTTTTAATAATGACTTCATATAACATAAATCTGTACACGAAAATCTTTTGTGGTTCTTCTGGAATAAACATATTTTTCTTTATCAATAAAGGCAATCTTTAATTATAAAACTGAAGCAAAGCTAAAATCATTCCTCCTTGTCTATTTGTATGACACACCACTCTTTTACAGTTATTTTAACAACTTTTAACTAATATTAATATATAGCCTAGTATCCCGGGTAAAAACATTTTACCGGTTCACATTTAGATGACGTCACACCCGTCCCCAATGAGTTACATGAGTTCCACCCCCATCTTCACTCGTGTTCTTTCAAAATATAAGGGTGACGAAAAATAAATTCATAGAAAGGGGAAGAATAAGTACCACTAAGTTGTAGAGCTCGAAAACCTGATCAAGAAAATGTATGGGATTGCCTGTGTACGACTAACCGTGACTGAGATATAGTCGATCAAAGATTTTAATGACGTCATACCCGTCCCCAAAAAGTTTTAGACCCAAATTTTTCGACACCCCATCGCCAATATCGCGCGCCCAAAGTGACGTCAGTTATTCCTATTGGTTCTCGAGATATTTGCCCTTAAACGTCGCGTTCTATTTGGGGTGCAATGCAATGTACCCACTGACGTCGCGCTACTCCTATGATACTAATATCGCCGGTATCTCGACAACTCAGTTACGCACGACCTAAAATGTCACTATATCACAGTCCATACGAACATTTCGTTCCCAGTCCTTTTATTCACACTGACCGAACTAAAAAGTGGATGCACAACTCGCTATTAGTATATAGACTAGTATCCCGGGTAAAAACATTTTACCGGTTCACTTTCCCCATGAGTTACCGCGATCCCGTGATTTTCCTATCAATATAGGGGTGACCGAAAATAAAATCACACAATCCAAAAGGCTAAGTATCACTAAGTTGTAAAGCTCCAAAAGCTGGTCAAAAAAATGTATGGGATCGTCTATGTACGACGTGCCGTTACGGAGATATCGTCGATTAAAGATTCTCATGACGTCACACCCGTCCCCAAAAAGTTTTAGACCCAATTTTTTTTTCGTCACCCTTTTGCCAAATTATCGCAGACCCCAAAAACGTCAGTTATCCCCATTGGTTCTCGAGATATTTGACCCTAAACGTCGCGTTCCTTTGGGGGTGCAATGCAATGTCCCCCGTGCCAAAAAATTCATGTCGCGTCATTTGCTACTACCAATATACTAATACCGAAAAAAACGCTTCTCGCAGCAGCGTGGTTTTACGCGTTCCTTGTGAGAAAATGACCGTGAAATTTTTCTAAATGTATCACTCTCTAAAATAAAAGTGGTATGCACAACTCGCTATTATATATAAGACTAGTATCCCGTGTAAAAACATTTTACGGTTCACTCTCAAGGATCATAAGATATATAAGAATACAGCCTAAAAATGGTTTAATTATATATATTTGCCAGCTATTGAGTGAAACCGTAAAATTATGCCTTTGCCCGGGATACCTGAATCAATTAAAATGTGAATCGTAAAAAAACATTATACCTCCTCAGTATACACAACCAAAGGATCATTCTTCTATGAATTCATTAAATGCTTTATCCAAATTGCTTGTACCGTGATTATGTAAAACCATGATTGGCACATTCAATATTCTTCTTCATAATTTTTATTTACACTATATTTTTAATCTAAAAAGAAAGAAGTCGTATAGAAAAGAAGCAAGAAAAAAATGCATTCAGAATGTAAAATAGCACTAAATAACCAAGATAAGCACCATGGCTTAAATTTAAACTGCGAATTCCAAAACGACATACGCAAAGCCAGTACAAATAATAAGGAGGCTCCCCTAAAATGTACATGATGC
This sequence comes from Turritopsis rubra, assembly GCA_039566895.2. Classification (NCBI taxonomy): domain Eukaryota; kingdom Metazoa; phylum Cnidaria; class Hydrozoa; order Anthoathecata; family Oceaniidae; genus Turritopsis; species Turritopsis rubra. Next base: position 47,103 of record CM077624.1, on the reverse strand, counting down.
AGCAAAATAGCCACTTGAAAAGAAATCATACATTACACATTACACACTCCCTATCCCCTGCGACAGACAAAATAAAACAAACAACAAACAAAATAAAACAGAGATAATTTAAAGAAATATGACTGTGGCCATCATGGAATAGGTAGATGTTATCAATGAAAAGTAAAAAGGAAAGATATTAAGCTATTAAGATCCTCTCCTACACTAAAAACAAAACAAACAACACACTTAAAAGTATATATAGCAATATAAAAACATAGGTTAAACAACGAAATGGAATAGCTAAAAAAAATGGGATCTGTGAAGTATAGTATAAAAACCTATAATTTAGGCTGGCGGTGTGAGTTGTATGTAGGGAAAGGGTTAGGGTTCAATCATCATATGAGGGTTAGGGGGGAGAGAGCTTTAACTTTCTTGAAAACAGCCACAAAAATCCGATTGAAATATAACAACAACAACATCAGCAATAATATCTCAGCGCACACAAAACCATTTAATGCTTCACATGCAAAGAAACCCCTCAGAAATAATAGTTTAGCTCTTCCAAAACATCTTGATAATGTTGATAATCCCACATGGTCGACATGAAACCAATCGCAACGGCGCAACCATTTTTAAGTTAAAAAAATTAATGCCACTTCGTTAACAATCCTTTAATTCAATTCAGTTTCTTCGCTTTCCAGCACAGGTTTACTTGTTTCCATTCACTTTTTTATGTATATGCACTTCCACTCGTTCATTCCATCTTTACAAAACGATCAATTCCACCAAAGAAAACTAAATTAAAAACCATTAGCAACCATTTAATAACTGTAACATAAATAAGTAAGATGTTCTTCAGTTTCCAGTACAGTACACGTTTCTGCTTTTATAAACCATACATTTTTTCTTCCACTCGTTAATTCGCGTTTAATATTAAAACAATATCCTTCGTTTCATTTCTTCGGTCGTCTCGCCCTCGCAAATCAATCTTTATGAAAACAAAATCAGATTTGTTTACATTTTAAAAACCCTCTTTTTTCTGCATCATACCACTGGTAGTAAACATACTAATAATTTCTTAACAACCAACAATATTATTCTTTGCTTTGAAAATAAAAACAAACAAAACAAACAACAAAAACAAAACAAACAACAAAAACAGTTCTTCGCTCTTTTTTTTCACCAACAAAAATGATCGTTGAGAATATTTCAAACGAAAAACCATTGCATTGCATCCTCCTCCGTGGAGACCTTTCATCGTCTTCTCTCACGTACAACATGCAAAAACATAAAAAACCCCGTAAGATGGAGTTGGACAATTACTAATACTGAAAAATACTGAAAAAAACGCTTGTCGCAGCAGCGTGGTTTTACGCGCTCCTCCTGAGAAAATGACCGTGAAATTTTTCTAAATGTATCACTCTCTAAAATAAAAGTGGTATGCACAACTCGCTATTATATATAAGATTGATCACGGCAATGGTATGTAAAGTTTTCTATTTAACTAACATTTAGGAAGTAAATAACAGTGATTGGAGACTATATTCAACATTTACTTTATTTTATTATACTGTAGATGTTGGAAATCCGGTACAAATGAACCCAGATTCAAACTTCTGCAAAGCCATTGACGTTATCATCAGAACAATGAATTTCGGAAACTACGGCATTTGTGAAGGATCAATCTTCCGAAAGATACCTGAATCAAAATTTACGTCAACATTCTGCTGCTCAATTGAAAAATTCCTCCTAACACTCTTGGGAAATAGAGAAATTGCTTACGTGATTGGAAACCATATGGCGCAGCTAAAATAAAACCCTTAGAAATTGATAACAACCTTATTGAAGCACTGCCATATAGCTACGTATTTAATGTGGAAGACAAAAGGTACGTCGACTTGACAAAAGAGACTATCTTTTGCATTTTTATGTTAAAATTCATTCCTTCACCGTACTGACTAAACAACGGAATCACCTGAGACGAGCTGAGACGAGCTGAGACGAGCTGAGACGAACTGAAACCACGAAGAGACGAGCTGAGATGAGCTGAGACAATCTACAATATTCTACACACCATATTTCCTAAACCACGTCGGCCGATTTTCGGAGTACATGGGAATCTCCTCTCTTATCGCCATTTCTCCACACACGAATTTATTTGTGCAAACAAATTTTTCAACATCAAATTTGCTGTGTTTATGTAATGGCTTTTAATGCGCATGCGTCGATGTATTTGGCAATTGGAAAATGGACTTAACAAAAATCTGCGGGAACTTATAGTCGGCAGTCGAAAAAACCATGTTTTGCAGGCATTAATTAAGGGGAATGGCTGTCTGTTTCAAATTTCGTGTACTTTTAGAGGATTAACTTGCCTTTCAAGTATCAATGTATTGCAAATAAATCGTTAAAAAAACGTTAAAAGTGATGGATAATTGTCCCAGACTGTTAAAATGTTTAGTTTGAGTATTCGCGGGAATTTCATAACTTTAATCTCACTAAGTGTTCGACTTAGAATCCTAATATTTTGCGAATTCGCCTCTCGCGGAAGTTTCTTCCTTTGAAATAGCGATAGGGACAGTAGATTTGCCTAAATAGAAGCTGTAAGGAAAGCACTTGTTCGAATAATCAACCTACTTTCCCTGGGTAAAGTGATCCTGCAGATACAGTATGGAGTCATCCCACCTATAAAGTAATGTACTAGCTCTGACGTTTGAACACAGTCCGGTCCACTGCGAGCCTCACAATAATGTTGCGCGTATTCTTTATAGACCGCTTTCAAAAATTAAATGGGAGAGCCAATGTAGATCCGAATTAAACATTACTTTCTAAGGGTAAAGCTCGGCGCAACCTATGTTCATTTACAGTTCGCATCCTACCATATAATACCAACATGTCCTTATATGGCAGTATGCTAGCTGTATATAGACAGAGTTTGCGCCGTGAAGAACAACAGTATCAGTATTCATAAATAGACGTAGTTTCGTCACTTTCGTTTTTGTCAACTAACGTATCTAAATCTGCAACAAAATAAAACTCCTAACAAGACTTTTCGTAATAAGACCTAGGCGAATTACTTTTCGCGAATTCCTTATCAGTCATAAAATTGTCGGTAAATAGCGACAAAAAAGAAAAAGCGCCTATGATTATATATATGACATATATGAAATATCAGAGGGCAGGTGACGAAAATTTTTGCAGATGCAAAGTTTAGGCCAACGAAAGAACTGTGTTGATAGTGGTAAAATAAGCATAAAGACGCAAAAAACATACAGGTGTTTGAATATAAGTAACACGTTTACAGAATTAAGAAGAAAGAATCTGCCGCATCAAATAAGGAGTCTTCCCCAAAATTCGTTTGTCAAATATAGTGATTTTCACCTCAAGAGAAGTGCATTAATGTATACAATTTTATGCAAAAAGGCACTTCTCCCCTCAGGTAAAAGTAAAACACCTAAGAAGAAAGGTTCTTGAAGACCTTTACCTTTTTATTGCGTTAAACGCAATACGTTAAACGTCGGTACAAAGTGAACGCAAAACTTCGTTATAAGTGAAACGAATTTGAAACCCAATTTCTAGTTTTAAAATCAGTGTTGGAAATAACGTCATTGGACAAATCCGATCAATTTGGCAATTGGAATGGGAGATAAAGGACATTCTAGATCTTAAAAACAGTATTATGTCTCGTTAAAACAAGTAAGCCTTAAATTTATTCAGAGAACTTTTTAGTGCCACTTGGACCCAAGAATCTTTGGGCCACAAGCTTACCCTCATTGCAAAACTGGCTTCAATCACAAATTTTAAAAATTAGTTATTTTCAACATCGAAATTAATTAATAGCTCGAACTTTCAAATTTGACTTTCTTTGCTAGGAGCATTGCTTCCACACCGGTTGGAAGCAAATCTTGCGTTCGTTTAGGAACAACCACATCCGCAAATGTAATGGATTTGTGATGCAGTTTTAGGCAAGAGGTGACAAAATGCAGATATATGTTTGCTTCTTTCCTTATGATTTTACCATTTTTGTCGCTTCTTTCACGGAGGCCTGTAGTCTTCAAGACTGATGCATCATTCGATTGAGATGTGATGCGGCACACCTCGCATCTGATAACCATCTTTGGACAAAGTTTATTGTCACTACGCAAGACAAGACAGTACACTTTCTTCATTTCCCGATCTGGGTCCTCAAAGTGACACACTACATCCATTATTTTGTTCGATTTGTTGTTCATCATGTAGAACAGAAGCATTAACCTATTAAAATGAATGAAAATGTCTAATAAATAAGTAGCTTACATTGTAATACAATGTTGAACTACATGGAAAACAATTACATTAAACCACTATTTTTCCTTAGCTGTTCTAAGGTTGAGACTGAATCCGGACACAGGTGGTTTAGGGTCTAATCTTATAGCAAGGAGGGAGAGAACGTTAGGTTTCTGGACCCTAATTGTGTTAAATAACCCACTTTGAGTTAAGTTGGTTCCAGGGGAAATAAGCTTTTTTTTCTGAAAAATGGGAATTTTTCAAAATGCTTTGGTACAAAGTTGTATACAATCAAAATAGAAAGAAAAAAATATTTTTTAAAAAAAAATACCAATGACGTCACTAATTATGCACATAATTAAAGGTTTTTAGGCCCAAAATAGGCCCTATTTTTCAACAAGGATATCTCTAGAAAGACTCATTCAATCAAACTGAAACTTTGTGAGTGTGTTCTCATAAGATAGAAGCAGGGTCTGAATGAATTAGTTTTTTTATTTGTTTTCTTATTCACACCGGGTTGGCAGTCAATCTTGAAAAAGCGGAAAAGTAGAATACCTTCGGCTACATAACAATTTCAATACATGAGAAAATAGCTTATTTAGGAAAAGTAATTCATTCAGACCCTGCTACATAGAATGAAGAATCTGTGAATCTGTGAATCTGTGAGCTTGAAAATTTGCGAAAATCTAGTTTTGAGATATCAGCAAAAGAAGAAAATAATATAATATATATCTTATAGAGAAAAAAGCCGTGTGAGATAAAATAGCTCTTCGGGCATCAAATGACGAAATATCCACGCCCATACGGCTTTTTTTTAAGGGAGATATAGCTATAAATCGGTTGCTAAGGGCCGTTGCTATGCAAACTGGACTTCTGAATGCATTGATTCTTGGGTAAAATTTGCAAAATATTGGAAAAACTTGCAAAAACTAATTATATCAGCTTAAAGCTGAAAGATTAAGCTTTCCAACGGTATATAATACTCAATTTTGAAAAAAAGTCTAAAAATGGCCTTTATTTCCCCTGGAACCACCTTAACAGATAAAAAAACTATGTTTTGGCGAGAAACATTTTTTTGTGAATGCATTGTTATTTGTTATTTGTAAGTCGAAGTGATATAAGGCCCTTTCATTGATTAAGAATGTATGCACCAATACATTGAATTTTGAACCGCTGTAACAGAATATTGGCCATTTCCTGAACAGTCAGTTAACGGTCACATCCTCTGAACCATGTTTGGTTGTTGCAGTTGTCATAAAATTGGTTTCAGAGGTTTCTTTCTTCATAGGTTTGCATTATGAATTTAGTCCCTTGAAGTAAAAATAAATAAATTGTGTGGGTTTGGTTATAGCCTCAAAAGACTTACCTCCGAACTTGTAGCACCAGCTCTCAATCTTTTGGGGTAAACTTTTAAACAATCACCAAATAACTCTGCTTCTGGTAGCCTGGCTTTTCTTTTCTTTTCTGGAGGTGTAGTGTAGACTTCAAGCCAGAAATTTTAGACTTTTTGTAGCAGTTGTATGATGGGGGTTTCAAGTCACGAAATTGTTTCACACGATCTGATTTCTTTTCTATAATCCTTTCCCTCCACTGAGTGAGATCAACAAACAAGTGATCGTAGCCAGGAGCAAGCCTGTATTTTCTCAAACCTCGAATTGCTCGCATCTCTTCCCTTGTAAACTCATTACACCATTCTTGAAGCACTTCTGTCACAGGTAATACCTGATAGATAAAAATTATTTTATCTGTAGCTCATAGTTTACATGAAACACACTCACCAACCTGGTTAGAGATATAGCATGAGAAGCCTCAAACACAAAATATATTTACTTTAAAACATAATACAACCTGCTAAGTTAGAAAGTGTTGTAATACTAGGGGTAGTTCTACCCCAGAGATTTGTTTTATCAATTAAAATCTGTGTCACGGCTAGACAACTGAATAGGAGACAAAGCAATAGACTAGAAAAGTACATAAAATATGAAGATTCCAAAATAATATCAACCAAGGTTTCCTTCGGTGTCCTGTGGTGAAAATGCAATGTTTGACAAATTCAGAGACAAAGTGTAAGCTTTAATTTCTAAGCTTAATTTATTACCAAACGACAACAACTATACAGTTTTTAGAAATTCTATTTCCTTGGGCTGATATTTCGATTTAAAAATCACCAAATTATGTAACGCATAATTATGATGTAATAAGATAGTATTTTGTTGATGTGCGTAACTTTTGAACGAGTAAATATTGTAACTTCATTCTCCTATCATTCAACTCAGTAGAATTCCTTATTCTCTAATATCTATCTAAAAGATGTAATATTCATTATATCAAAAGTTATAGTGATGATAAATGTTAGCAACTATCTTATTACATCATAATTATGCACTGCATAAATTAAATGTAAGATTTTAAAAATGAAATATTTCAAAAACTATAGAGAATTATATAATACTGAAAAGAGACTTGTTAAACAACTTTTTGAGCTCTATCATATATCTAAAAATCACTTTGGACGCAGGAATCCCTTTAAGCAACATCAACATATTTTCTGCATAGCCCAGGTGAATGACAGCCTGGAGGATAAAATCAGAAATTATTCTTGTAAACTTCGGGTTTTCAAAGAAAAAAGCGCAAATAAACACTAAAATTACAAATTTGAGGCTGTGTAAGTTCTTAGGATGTTCTTAATTTTTAACCAGTTCTCAGCCTTAATGTTGAAAGTAAGATCATAGCATTTCATACCCTTGAAGGTATTAAAATTAGTATATAACCCCTGGAAAATCATGTTTTCAATTTTCATTATTTAGTCAGCTAAATCCCCTGGATTCTCCTAAAATATTTTTACTCCAAAACCCCTGTGGATAAAAACTTGATTAGCCCAATACAATGCAGATGAAACCTGGAATAGCCCATTCCCTACACTCTGATGAAACTAGCGGGAACACAGAAGCTTTCGAAGGAGGAAAATTTATTTGGTGCACAACTTGCATGCCTGGATTCACCTTCTGATTATACATTATATAGCGATTATGACAAGATTGTAATTGAAGATAAATTTTTTGAAACTTCATCAGTATCTGAATAATGATATTTTGAGTCATTATCCTATATATTAATACCTGATTCTCTGTCTGGTTGTTTGTCTGTCTGTTTGTTTGTCACGATAAATGGTAGGCGTGAGTAGTGAAAGAGATCTAGGAGTCAGCAATGTAAGATCACACATAAATTATTTTTTCTTGAGCTACGACAATATGAAACCGATGCATTGAGACCCAAATCGAACACAAGATTTTTCGAAGACGTTTTCTCTATAAGTATTTCTGTGTTACTTGTCTGTCTTTAAATACCTCCAGGAACCCCTATCGTCCTTAATATTTAGAATTTTTCATCTTTAAAATTTTTGATCAAGGATATCTCTTTAACGGTTCGTCATAGGGACATGATCCTATACATTTTCTTGACCAGCATTTCAAGTTCTATAAGCTGGTAGCACTTTCAAATTTTTTATATATCTGGAAAAACACACACTGAACGTTTTCATGGGCGGCAAGCTTATACGTGTAATATCATTCAGTGTGTACTTTCTTAGCTTTGAGTCAACGATGGTCATACAAAAGAGACATATGTTGAAACATATGAAAACTACCAGTATTGATTAATCTGAAAGATTTACTCTACCTGCACTTTCTTTCGACACGATCAAGTTTTAAAAGACCTACATTGCAGGATATGCGCTAATTTTCTCCAATGAAAACACGTGATTAAATACCAGAAATATTTGTTATTCTTTTGGTAACAATGACGAAAGTGAAGGGTCACGTGTAGAAAGGGACTTTTGGTAAAAGAGATTACGAAATCTCTGTTGTGAAATTTGTTTTTCAATATCACGAATACTTTAGGCGTTGGAATGTGAGACATGGTTTTCAAGATTTTTTATGGTTACTTATCTCCTGTCGTAGGTATGCTATTCGTTCCTCCACAGACAACAAACAGCAGATTGTCGATGGACTCTGTGAGCTTCCTGAAAGCTGTGCCTCGATAATCTCTTCTAACAAGCCACCTGATTTGGGCGTGTATGATTCTTGAAGTTTTTTTTATCATGCTCATCTCATGGAATGAATTGTCGATGTTTGGTAATTTGAAATAATCCGGGGTTACATTTCTTGATGTTTCATGGAAATTTTCATTGGGAATATCACTATGGGAACCTGTTTCGTAACCTGAGGGAGTTGCAACGTGAAAAATAAACTTACTTACCAGACCTTTTTTCTTTTTCTTTTCAATCACTAACTGACAAATCGCATGTGACCTTCGAAAACAAATTCAAATATTAAAACATCCCATCTTTGTCAGGAAGAACATGAGAAAGTTCATTCCCAAGGTTCTATCTTATGGCTAACACTTTTAGGATGATGGGTAGGAAGCTTACTGAGGGAGCATAGAGCAATTGGTTGAAATGCAAATAAAAAGAATGAATCGTGAAAAAAATTTAGTTTATGTTGAAGAGATGAAACGGCAAGGAAATACAACTCGATAGTAGAGGACTGGGGGTGATTTTTAAAATATTTACAATGCTCAATAACAGTCTCACAACTTCAAACCCAAGCTGTGACAATATTTTTCTCACCTGCTTGATAATCGATTCATGCGAGTTTCTTCAAAAACCAATCTCTTCCGCCCAATATTCAGTAACGTGTAAACATCATTAGGGCTGTGACACACGAAGCTCGATATTTTTTCAACAAATGAACCTACAAAATACAAAAATGAGAACGAATGTGAAGCAATGAAAATTAATTCTAAAAGTACACTGAAACTGTAAATATTGAATATCATAATTAATATGAACATTATTACCAAGATGTGGATCCTCTCGAATGCTGAAATCTAACTTTGGATTCGAGTTGAGCAAATCGTAAATGCGTTCTTGATAGATTTGAAGGTAAGAACACGTGACCTGAAACAATCATAGTAGAGGGTATGAACCAATGGAGCGCCAAAAATGTTCTTTATTATTCAGGATCACACATACCTTATATTCATGTTTAGAATCATTCCAGATTTTGCTGAACAAATGGCTGACCATGTGATCAGACATTCCATCTTTTGACATCAGGGTATGTGTTTTACCTTGAAGATTAAAATAAAGAAGATTAAATTCACATTACTTGAAGACGGCTGAATCATAGCAGAAATTGGAAAGAAAATTAACAAAGCAGACATTTGAGAATTCTTACCACTTCCTGTTTGTCCATACGCAAATAGGGCGCCATTAAGTCCACTGACCACGCCCTCGACCATTGAGTGGCCCACTTTCTTATACACTTAAAGAAGCAAAATAAAAATGGAAAATCATGCTCACATTTCAAGAACAAATTTTTGGGTAAGTGCGCTAATAGAACGCCGTTCGACCGTGGTTGGTTTCACTAGTTAGGTTTCACTAGTTTACTAAATCATGCAATAACGTCACGGTGGTGATCATGGAAAGAAGTTTTTGATGAGCTAAACTCCTGTTATGATCAGGTTCATGGTCACTTTTACCATATCAACAATAATAAATACACCAATACCTCCTTATTAGAGCTGCTTGTAGAATAAATGCGATCAAATTTGTGCCATCTGTCGTGGTCAACCCTACCTTGTGGATCTTGTACATGAAGCTGAATTATTGAGGAGACAAGAGACAAGACAATTAGTTTTGCATTAAAAAACAGAAAAATGTGTTTTATTTTAGGGCTAAATGTTTGAAATATGAAAAAAACTTCAGTCGATCCTGATCGCTGCAGAAATTTTGCTGTCAGGAATTTAACAAAATAGTTTTGAAACATAGAAGGTGAAGTCTATCTCTCTTTATGATATAGCGATAAACGTTCACACCTTTTCCGTATTCCTTAGGTACAGACTCATCTGTTCATACACTGTTTTTATTTAGCTTGACAAAATGATTGTACAATTCACACGCACAAAAGCGGTGCGTGATTGTGAAGGTCTCTCTCCTCTCCTCCCTCTCGTTTCGTATATATAAACCGATTAGAGCAATAATTTTGTGGAGGATTCAATTATTGTCAAAAGTAACTTCTAAAACAAAAAATCTTTACTGGCCAACTCAATGTTTCTTGTAAAGTCATTAATTTTCAAATTATTTGCTTTAAATTCTAAACGAAAATCTACACCTTTCCTAATCAAAAAGTTTTGTTTCCATTTTTCTGCAATGTTTTGCAAATAAGGGGGTTAGACAAAACGAAAATAATTGTAAAGTTTGAATGTTTTTAACGTTTTAAAAATGTTTTTATAAGCCAGAGATTAAATTAATTTTTAACAAATTGCACTACTGGTTTTTCATAATTCATAATTCAAAATTGCTAATAGCGCTTTTTTGAAATAGTTATTTCCTTGCGTCAGATAAATTGTGTTGCGAAAGAAATAAAATTCGAATTCTTTTGTTTGTGTGTGTAGGGTCGATTTTCACTTGGAAAAATCATCTGTAATAAGTAAATTACAAAGTTACCGTCCACTATCGTTCAAATTGTGTGGGGAATACTTGAACCATTGAAATTCTACTCTCTCTACCCCTTTGCACACCAAATATAGAATGGTCTTCTCTTATGTGATTATCCTTGTCCGATGGGAAGTGGTTAGATTTTCAATGCTTAATTCAATTCATGTTTTGTTGTTTTGGGAATTACGTATAGATATTCTATTCAGCATTACCAAAAGCTTTTTATAGTGACTTACGTAAGTTATGAATTTGTGTTAGTATAGCGGACATGTATTTTATCGTGGACAAATTACTAGCCAAATTGTAGTAAAAACCTCCATTGGATGATAATTCATCAGGGACTCCATAGGTTGCAAACATGTGACGTAGTACATTGATTAGGTCTTTAGATGCATTGAAAGGGGATAGTCAGGAAGTACAAGAGGTCTAGGTGGGGAGCATAGCTGAGAAGGTGCAATTCAGTTGCAGTCTTAACATTATTTCCTAAGTCTGATGATGCATTCATTTATCCAGTGCCAGAAAACACTTGATTCAACTTGATTCACAAGTTTGATGGCAATGTGGCAGCTCTGGCACCCACTGTCTGCCATGGCCTGAACTGTGATTGAACGGGAACTCCCTTTGAAGGAAAATACAAAGTTGTTGTAGTCCTCGATATACAGGGCTGTTGTGACCTTAATGCATGGCTGCCGTTTAGAGCATCGACAATAAACTTTATTATTTGCGTTTTTTTAAGAGTGTCTGTTAAAATTTGGAAAAAAGGTCTTTAAATTGTTTGTTTGTGAAATCTGTCATATGAGCCAAAATTGTATCACTACATAAAAAAACGTTTTTATATGTGTGTCTAAACAGATCATATTGAACACAAAAGTTTTAAATGACAAATTATGTTATGATTTTAAATGGTAATATATACCATACACCCACATATCTGATTGATAATGGTCCACTCTGATTCTTCTGTTTATTTTAAGAGGTATCCCAATCTTTGGTACTTGGAGAATTCCAATTGATTTGGATTGACGCTCCTTATAAAATTTATGCATACTTTTAATAAAAATGAATGAACCATCAATTTTTCTTATTTTGTTTTAGTAGATTCTGCATTTATCCGGACACATCTTGAGATCAGAGGGCAGGGGATATGTTTTTTTTCTTCAAGCAGATTTCATATGGAAACATATATGTTTTCGGGCATAGAAGAGTTCATTTGTATAAATTTGATTTGTTTGCTGAGGGAAAAATGTAAAAGTGGATATCCTTGGGAACTTTAAATCTGATCCAATTCTTGTTGTTTGTGGGTTTTTCAAGAAAAAGAAACTCAGATCAATAAAGTGTTACTTTTTATAAATACCAAAAATATGTGGAAGTGGTTTGGAGTAGCAGGTGATAAAACAGTAACGGAGAGTGAAGTTGTCAAAGAAAGTTCACCGGAATCTGCTGATGGTAATAAACCTACTGTGAATGAACAGGAACAATCAAATGCTACAAGTGAAAATTTGAAAAAAGCTGCTGATAATTTGGGAAGTGAGTATAAAATTTCAAATTTAGTTATTCCAATTTCATTTCTATCAATAGTTGTCTCCAGATTTTTATTAATCCATACACAATCACTAAACAATTAATATAGCAAGGCTCAAAATAAGAGGCAGTCAATAACAACCAAGTTTTATGTTTTGAACATTAAAGGCGTGATCAACATTACCATTTTAGAAATTATAATATAATATACCAGTCTAATACTCTTTGATCATGGTGACCCTCAGAAGTAGAAAAGTTATTTTGAGCCAAATTAAAATTAAATTGTACAATACAAATCCTTTTCTAACTACCCCATTACCAGCCCCCACATTCACCATCGTGTATGTTCTCTCATAACTCTTTAACTATATTTCTGTCTCCTCTTCACATATAGATTTTCTTTCTTTCTTTCTTTCTTTCTTTCTTTCTTTCTTTCTTTCTTTCTTTCTTTCTTTCTTTCTTTCTTTCTTTCTTTCTTTCTTTCTTTCTTTCTTTCTTTCTTTCTTTCTTTCTTTCTTTCTTTCGACTACCCTCTAGATCTGCCTCTGATAAGGTCATTTTGCAGAACCTAAGCCACTGAATCTAAGCTGATTGAGATCCTTCTGAATGATCTGAATTAGTTTGTATTTACTTTCTGATGCTGAATACCATAAACAGCTCCTGACTGAAACAGAGCACGCCCTGCTTCTTATTTGAAAGAAGCTGCAGTACACCAAACTGAGCAAATCCACCCGCATTCAACACCAAACATTGAATCCATCAAAGCTATTTCGCACCCACCAACAGGAGCAAAGCCAAAGCACCATCAGACAAAACTGCAGTTGCGGTATTGTGGAGCAAGAAATGAGCATCATATGATTTCTAACATAGACAACATTGATTGATCTCCACGAGGGCTGCCACCCGATCAGTCAACATGCAACAGATTCCACCATTCATGATGGAATATTCTGCTATAACAGACTCATACAACATTAACTGTTCATTGGAAAGTTTCCAACTGCAAAAAAATAATATCATCATCTGGGGAAAATATGAGGTTCACAATCAAACAAAACCCTGCATCACCTACTGAACACCTGTTTACTCACAACATCTTTAAGTCACTAAATTCACTTTTGCTGGTCAATGTTTTATATCAAATAGTATCACACTGAATGAAGAGCAAATCAAGTCCATCCAAGCTTTCAAGTCTCCATCTTATAGATCATGATTTTGGGTAAAACTTAACACTTAAGTTAACTACATTATTAACTATTAACTATTAACTATTATTAAAAGCATGAATCAAAAAAAAGAAATAATACGATATCTTATTTCACTCAACAATGGACTGTGGATCACGATGATATATTATTTCAGCAGTAATCAGATGGCAACTACAAAATATTACAGATCTCATTCACTGGCAGATATAGAAACTTGTTATAGTCAAACTGAAAGGTCATGTTCTACTACGACTCCAGATGGCTACATCATCAAGTACTTGCCAGCTGATTAAAATGTGGATGATGTTCTAAGCTGCTATCCAATTGCAACCACAATGATTGAGCCTCTCCCAAGTCTGTAACTGCACTGCATATACTACACTCATCTCTGGGAAATGAAAAAGTAAACATGGAGACATTCCTAACAATGTTACACTGAAAGCAATTTAGATAAAATTTGGACGAGAAATGGCGACATTACACCCCCATGACGTCAATAAAACCTTTGATAGATGATATCTCACAACAGTTCTTTGTCAACACGTGATCATATGCATTTTCTTTATCAGCGTTTCGAGCATGGTACTAATAATAATTTACATGAACTTGTAAAAAGTTTTTACACACTATTACTATAATTATATAATTTGAAATTAAAAACACTCATTTAAAAGTTGAAAAACATAAAATATAAATTCTAATATATTGATCTATTTTCTTATGAAAGAAACATGCTGTTGGATATCCTTTGTTAAGTCATACAGTGAGTTCTGACCATGTGGTTCTGACCATGTGGTTCTGACCATATAAAAAGTTTCATCATTGTAAACTTTTCTTCTCGTGTGAAAATGTTTATTTTTTCAATTTTGTTCAACTTGTTCATTGGTTAATATCGTAATGATGTTGTTTCTTATAGCTGTTATTTGATGGAAACAAATCAGTGGATTAAATATCGACTTCAGACTTGCAAATAAAATTACCCATGAGAACAAAGAAGCTGATACTTTCCCTACATCTCCACTGATAGCCTGGTATATCATTAATATCACATATGGCAGATAACAGAGTACGTAGGTAACACTAACCATAGCAGCATATGCATAGGTTTTGTCTCTTGGCATAAGATTTCTGTTTTTGTCTGTATTTTGTTTGTTGTTTTTGTTGTTGTTGTTGTTGTTGTTGTTGTTGTTGTTGTTGTTGTTGTTGTTGTTGTTGTTGTTGTTGTTGTTGTTGTTGTTGGTTGGATGAATTCTGCTTTGTAATTCCTTAACTTTGAAGTGAACTTTTAGATGAACAAAAGTTATTATTGCTAGTGTTACTGGCACCAGAATAATAAACGTTATCTTCATCATTATAAATTGATTGGTTAATGAGGATAATCCTGAAATTAACATGGTAACAACACAAATGATGGCGGATGTGATGGTGTAGAAAGTCTTTAATAATGTTGATTTTGCATGATAATAAAATGGCTTGAATATTGCAACATAGCGATCAATTGCTGTGATCAATAATAAAATAATTGCGAATGCACCAGATCCATAACCTATAATTACTGAAGTCATGTACAGAATGCATGAATGTGTTTGATACCTTGCCAGAAAGATATTCAAACTCCATATCAGAGTGTTTAAGCCAACAAGAAGATCGTTGATTGATGTACAAAATGTCATGATATGTTGTGGTTTGTGTAAACTCTTATTCTTCACAATGCTTGTTGTAATGAATGTATTGAAAATTATTATTGCTATTCCTATGCTGCATGCAACACCGAAATGGAGAATAATAATCTTTGAGAAGATTCCTCCAATAGGAACTCTGTGAACACTTTCACATTCTATGCGATAAACTTCAGTACTGTTTATCATTGTCATGGTGCCTACCATATTCATACTGTCCATGAAAAGAACATATTTCAGCTGAAATGTCGCAAACTTATCTTTGTCTGATCAATTCATGCTTCTGTATATATGTATTTATTTCTGTATATATTTCACTAATTTTCTCAACAATATCGAGGAAAATAATCATCTGTAAAGTTTCCAATATTGAAGGAACTTGATTTCACATTAATAGGTAAATATGTTAAGTTAATGTTGAGTTAATAGTTTCACAATAAATGAATGTATTCAAATCTGAAGTTGTTATTCTTAATGTTCACACATTAAGCAAGTGTTTAGATTTTCGAGAGGTGTGAGATCACACTGATTTCCATTAAGCTTTGAGTATTTCGTACAGGTCATTTTTGTTGTTCTTGTTCTTCTTAAATTTAAAGGCAGTAAATGAGTATATAAGCAGACAGTACTCTGCTGACTCAGCAGCCACTGGCAGGGATCTCGAACAGTTAAATTGTTTTGGGGCAGCTATTATTGAATCAGCGTTTTTGGAGATACTTATATTAGTTTATTTACTTTAAGAAACAATATTAATCGTCAATGTTTGAGCAAACGGATCCTGCTAATATTTCTGCAGTTTTGACATTCCTACTATCAACACTTCATTTGGTTATTATTATTATTATTATTATTATTATTATTATTATTATTATTATTATTATTATTATTATTATTATTATTATTATTATTATTGTTATTATTATTATCTAACCTTATTTTCAGTTAACAACCTAAAAACAATACAAGTTTCCTCAAGAAATATAATGGTGTTAAGCAACTTTAAAATACAATCGAATAAATAAAAAAATTTATTGAAAGAAAAAACAAAATAAGAAAAAAGAAAAAAAAGAAGAAAAAAAAGTAAAAATACAGAAGATATAAAGATAGATAGATATAAAAATCAGGGACATACTACTCAAGTAAATCCCAAGTTTTATACAGTCGCCATGGAGTCCATTTCTTAATACCACGATTGAATGATTCAAGAGTAGCTGATTCTCTTCCCATACTTACGCTTTCCATTCCATAACGAGAAGTTTATTTCAAAGTCAGTTACTGTATGCAGGTTGTACTCTAAATGAAAATTTCACAACGAATGACTGGCAGGAGCGCCACCGCCACTAAAAGAATGGGGGAAATTGGAAAAATAGTACAACACAGAAAGGGTTACGTTGTATTGGCTAAAAATGATATCTGAAACCACAATATTATACAAAGTTTGGAGCGGGCAACTCTTTTTTTGATTTTGATTATCTCATGTGGGCAAAGAGAAAACAGAAAACATTGATCGGAAAACATAGATACAATATCAGATGAATTTTCCAAATATATTATTTCCATAGTCTGATAAAATTGATGATGATGTTCCATTTCTCCTTACAAAATGCTTTCATCCTGTCTACCACCAATGTCAGTGTGATATCTTCACGCAAATTTATGGCACATATGAAGAATAAAAGGATAAAATAATTGTCAATAATTTTCATGTACTTATCATGTACTTTTCTTATCAATCTTAGGATGCTGAATCATTTTATTTAATTTATGAAGAAACAAAATTTTCACTTTTTCTTAAAGAAACATTTTAAGCTCAAATTATCGAAATGTCACCTTCAAGCAAATACTTCTCACAAAAAAATGTGTTTCCATGTAGACTGTTTGTATCTTTCCTGCCTTATCATGAACAACTTTGCCATTTAAAAAGTAAATTTTATTTATTTATTTTTTATTTATTTTTTATTTATTTCGCCAATATAACATACAGATCTCAATTATAATCGCATATAACGGCTGGAGCAAGCAGAAGGCAGAAGTGCCTTATCATCAAGCCCCGTGTAAGAACAACTAGTTTACTTTTTCAATATACTAATAATATACAAAAACATGAAAACAAAATACCTATCTGGGCAGAAATATTTACAAACAAGAGGAAATATGTACAGTGTGAAATGAAAATGAAAAAACAAATATAAAAATAAAAATGAGAAACAAACGAAAGATACCAACATAACTAGCAAGGAAAAAGGGTGTGCTAGACGCTGTTAAAATATTACAGCCTAAAAAAACTGAGAAAAATCAATGTCACTGTTAAGCAACTTTATTTTTACAGATCTCTTGAAATAGTTAATAGACCTAGTGTTCTTTTCTGCATTTTGCAAAATATTGTTCCATAGGGCTGGGCCACGATGGACGATGGAGAAGGTTGCTACTTTAAGGCGTTTTTGAGGGATTTTATAGTTATTTCTTGAATATCTAGTATTATATTTATTTTGGACAGTGGAAAATTGGTTACGGAAAGTTATTGGGGTAAGCTCAAGTTTACTTTTAAACATGAAGGTTAATACTTGGTATATGTTTAATTTGTAGATACTAAGAATCCCAAGTTTAATGAATAAAGGTTCGCAGTGTGTAAATCGATCTACACCGAAAATAATCCTGCAAGCGTGATTTTCAGCCTCACAAACAGTGTAAACACCTTCAATTATAATAATAGGATCAATCTATCAGAATACTAACAAATCTTCAAAATCACAAGGTTTCATCATTACACGTTGTGCGTTAGGATTCATGTTACCATTATATGCACATGTAACACATATATCACCCTGACAATGGTTACCACTCCTCACTTCATACTATACAAAGTGTCATAAACCGTTAAACAGTAATTCTTTTTATTTACCCTTAATTTCAGATTACTTATACAATTTTGCAAAGGTTGCATCCAAAACTGCAAGCAAGTTAAAAGAAACTGTTGATGAAAAATTAGATAAGGTATGGTTTACACCTTATTTTGAACATGAAAACATGAAATCAAAAAAATCTGAGAAACACAAAAGAAAGAAAGCTTCTATTCTACTTTCAAGTTTTTTTATTTTTTACCACACTGCTTCTGTTACATTTAGACTATTGTTAGTGACTTTCAACGTGAAAATAAAAAATTTATTCAAGAAAATGAGGCCAGGAGAATTGGAGATGCAGTGCCACCATGGGTTGGTTATCATGAAGAATTATCCATGAAACAACAAATCATGGCACTTTCAGATGTAAGTTTATTGGAATTACTGTCTCATTTGTTTTTATGCAACCTCCTCCCCAGAAGGCTTCTTGTCTTTTTGATATACTGAATGGTGGTGAAGAGAGCCCTGGTACAGATCAATCTTGAATTCTTCTTGAACCTCCTAAAATACTTAGAGCAAGCAAAAGAAAAACAAATCTTGAATAACATTATTATTGGTGAATGTGTTATTGAACATACAATTTACTAGCTTTTCAAAGAAGTTTATCATTTACTAGCTTCTCAAAAAAGTTTATAAGCCAAATGTCTAAGGCAATGCCAAATGTGAAAATAGGCTGCTAGAAAGAAAATAATCGAACAATAATTTAAGAATATAACAAAAATACAACAAAAATGCAAAATGAACATGACAGGCACACCAAAGCTGATGTCTCGCTTATCTGATAAGGTCTTTCATAAAAATTGGGCAGAAAAGATAAATAATGTCAATAGTGCATAAATTGAACTCCACCGTATTTCGATAGATATTCATCAGTCTCCACCGTATTTTGACAGATATTCTCCACCATATTTTGAAAGATATTCTCCACCATATTTTGAAAGATATTCTCCACCGTATTTTGAAAGATATTCTCCACCGTATTTTTTATCACTGAAGCCTAAATTTTATTATTTTGTTTTATTCATCTTTCTTTTCTAGGATGAAAGGATGAAATTTTCTGCGGGATCCACCACAAGGAGTGGATTTTCAATTTCAGTTATCACATATGATGCCTGTTACCATGGCTGCTCTAAAGGAAGACCAGGATCTCAAAGAAATGAGATTTAAATTAGTCCCAAAAAGGTTGAAGTGGCTTGTTTTCTTTGTAGTTTGTTTGACTGTGTTGCTTTTTCATAATCAAGTCTGCTCTTGTGTTCCTTGTAGAGTAAAGGAAGAAATGTTTTGGCGCAATTATTTCTACAGAGTATCTTTAATAAAGCAATCAACACAATTATCATCAATGGCGGATATTGGTTAAGCTCCTTTTTTTTAACTTTTTAGGAAACAGTTTCTTGTTAGGAATTTTTGCATGTTTCCTCTATTGAAAAATCTTCTCTTTTTATATTTCAGAACTGAAAAAATCCTCGAATATCCTTATCGCATAAAGTTTGGTTTTATTCTGATTTTAGTTTTCAGTTTTATGACATTTTGCCTAACTACAACTTAGATGTGGAGGAGTTCGAGAAAGAAACAGAATCATTTCAAGATGTCACTGAGGCAGCGGATAGTCCTGTCAACCATGAATTCGTTAGTGATGCATTTGTAGATGACAAAGAAGGTAAAAATCATGTTTAGGGAAAATTTGCAGAACTATTGTATTATTTTGCAGAACAGAACTACTGTATTATTTTGCAGAACAAAACCACTGTATTATTTGGCAGAACAGAACTATTGTATTATTTTGCAGAACGGAACTACTGTATTATTTTGCAGAACAGAACTACTGTATTATTCTACTCTGTTTTTCAGTCCTTCTTTCAGGCTTCACTGAAAAATAAGTTCAAAAATGTTTAAAATTGATGTTTTTGTCTTATTTACATTTGGTATTTTTGCTTGGTTATTCAATCCTGGTTCAAATGAGACATAACATGCAGAAAATGTAGTACTCTTGTAGTACTCTTGATTGTTTTTCCACGCTTAAACGTGTTTTTGTGTGATCTTTGCTAGGGTTGAGTGAAGAAGAGAAGAACCAAATGTTGGGTAAACAAACATCTGATGACTCTAAAAAACTTCTGGATGATGCTGAATTAGATCGAGAACTTCACGAAGAAGTGGAGGTAAGAAACATCCCTTGTCGAAATGTTTCGAAAAACCAGAAATATATTCCGAAATATGTTTGATATTCAACGGAAAAAGTTTTAAATATGTAAGAAAATGTTTGAAATGCTTTGGGAAACCTTACAGAAGGGTTAAGCTATAATATATTTAAAGACCTATATTCGTCCCCAAGACTTCTCTTTTTGTGCCAATTGACAGATCGAAGAGATTAAAAGAGAGAGAGGGTGTTGCGGTCGAAGTGGGACTTACTTAAATCGATATATACGAACAAAAGTCTACAGTTAGCGCGAAAGTAAGACATTTGCTAATGTTGCTAAAAACAATTATTACAAAAATCGCCACTTTCTCTTGCTGGTCAGAAAAGAAAAATTATTTGGGGTGTACATATTTAATTCAATATTTGTAAGGATTTGTTCATAGTTTACAATCAAATCAACATGTCAGGGCCCTCGAACCCAAGACCTCCGAAAGTGATCTCACACACGTAACTTCCTTGATGCTTTCAATGTTATCTTTTTATATGTAGAAATAACATTGCGACATTGTAACATTGTAACTGTTAAAGGCAATAAATGATTATATAAGCAGGTACTGGCAGGGATCGCTAACAATTACATTTTCTTCTTATTTGGGCAACTAGTTGTGGAGTCATCATTTTTTGAGATACTTATATTCGTTTATTAACTTTAAGCAGAGAGAGAGAAAAATAAATGATAGATAGAAGCTCTTTTTCATGCGTTAAATCTACAATCCCCTTAAAAAAAGGATTTCAGAGACCTAATGCAGTTACTGAAGTAAACGATAAAAGAACGTTTCGTCATTGTTCCGCTGAAAATAAGTCTGCATTGCGGCAAGAATAACGTTTTCCAATCCACAGCGAAAGCGACATGGGCAACCTTAGATTTCCTGATCTTGTTCCAGGACTATCGAAAGGTAAACAAGATGCCCTCATAGGCAGGGATTCCTGCAAAACAGCTGAAAATGCTGAAAATTCTCATTAAGTGAAAGCCAAAGGTCTTTCCGATGAAATAATGAAATGCGAACAAACAAGGCTAACATCAAAAATAATATGTTGCTAGAAATATATGTAGCAGTACATATAAATATAAGTATATATACGCATGCGTTTGAACAAGTAAACACATCACAAATTTTCCAAGGTTCCACCGTTTTGTTGGTCTAAATTCGAATAATGTCAGAACAGCCCAAAAGTCCCGGTCTTCCGGTATGCCTGATACAATCGTTCCTGCATACTTTTGAAACAAAGAGTTAATCTCCAATAATCTCCTAATTTTCAGATAAAGGAAAGTAAAAAATTCTAAAAACCTTTCAGCGCATTTTCCCATGATAACAATATAGTTGTTGATTACTATCTTTTGTGTACAAGTTGTGAAAGATGTAAAACAAAAAATGTATCCAAACAGATAATCCCCATTTTTAAAAAATTTTTACTTGAAAAATGTTGGTACTTGTACCATATTATGAAAGCCCATAAGAATTTTCAATAGAACCATATAAAAATGTTAAATCCATTTTTTCTTTTTCTTTCAAAAAAACTATATTTATCCATAATAATAATAATTGTTTTCATTTTGTCGTTGCAACAATCGACACGTGTTCCCGCATCGCGTTTATAGAAATCTCAGTGTCAATTGATTGACTATCCCAGCAATCACCTCTCTTTCAGGAAATAAAATATTTGCGGAATATATAACAGGAAAATGTTTGCGGGTGATGTAATGAATAAGCAAAAATGCAAAATATTGTGGTTTGACCGGAAAACATCCTTATGTATTATAGAACGTTTTGAATTCTAATTGATCACGGAGGTTTAATGAGCATGCTTGGCAGCGGAAAAATAGGCTATTATATTTTCCGGCTCATTTAGAATTTTACAATTCAGTTAATTGCGCAATCTTTTATTCTGTAATTTTTTGTTCTGTAATTTTTTGTTCTGTAGTTTTTTGTTCTGTAATTTTTTGTTCTGTAGTTTTTTGTTCTGTAATTTTTTGTTCTGTAGTTTTTATCTTGTGGAAATTTACTTTAGTCATCATGGTATGTGGTGTATTAAAAATTTTATATGGTTATATATAAATTGAATTCGTCTGGAAATTTCAGATCCAATTTTGTAAAAAAATCTATGAAAATATTTAATGAAATGGATGACACAGAGTATTCTATTCTTTTTATTTCCAAAAGAAAATCAAATGTGTTGTTCTGCTGGGACGCCTGAAAATTTGATTTTGACAATTTTTGATCCTGGGAAAATATTTAGACCAACGAGTATGTTCATCTCCCTTAGTCCCACGTGACTACTTCGCACCTTGATGCGCTTTAAAGATATAAAGGTACCGTATATCGTTGAATAATCGCCAGATAAAAGATACATAAGTGGAAAGCCTCCAAGTCGTGTGATATATATAGTGGAATGCCCCCAAGTCATGTGATACATAGAGTGGATGCTTGGCATAATTAATAGAAACATTTTAAGTTTCGTACTCTCTTGGTGATAACCTTCCATCAAAAACAGAACGAAAGTTTGTTTTCCTTTGTACAGTGTGTATCAAAAAGAGTTATCCAAGAACTTTCAAAGCTTATTTTTCAGCGAATAGTTGTGATATGATTTAACTTTTTATATGAAACGAAAGCGCTGGTTGAGATCTATCCGAAAATATAACTTTTTTTCCAAATAAATCTTCAAATCAAGAGTTATTGAAGAAGAAAACATTTATCTACCTCATTAAATCCTTAAAGATCAATTAAATCAAGTTTTAATTACATAATTGCCTGTTGTTTTAGCAAGCGAAACCCTTTGATTTAATAACGATATTTTTGGGAGTTAAATTCCCCGAATAACTTGCATAAAAAATGTGTGAAAAAAGATTGCTCAGATTTAAAAGTGTAGACACACGCAGTGAAGTGTATGCATATGAAAGATGGTTCATTTAACTGTTGAACAGAGAACATTTCTGGTTACCCGTTTTTTGGAAACAAGAAATTACGATCTAGTGGCTCAAGAATTCCAGCAAAGGTTTCCTCAAAGACCAGTTCCACACAGGAAAACAATACAATGGAATGTTAGAAAATTCAAGAGAGAAGGGACGGTAAGAAATATTCATAAAGAACGTTGTGGAAGACACAGAACAGGAAGATCCGTTCCAAATGTTGCTGCTGTAAGACAGTTGGTTGCGAATAACGGAAGAGTTTCTTGCCGTAATAATACTCTTGGTCTGCCCAGTGCCACATTCAACCGGATAGTGCGGTTAGATTTGAGCTGGCACCCATACAGAATTTTTGTCCGACATGAGCTGAAACCAGGGGACCTTGCTCGTCGCTTACACTTCTGTCGCTGGTTTTGTAATTCCTTCCACAATCCACGGTTTGTTCATAATATCGTGATAGGCGACGAGTGCTCATTTGGCATGAATGGGTCAGTTTCCACCCATAACGTCCGGATGTATGCACCAAAAGGGCAACCTCCGGATTTTTATTTCGAAAAAAACAGCAATCGTCAAAAGTTGAACGTATGGGCAGGGCTTTGTGGAAACAATACAGTAATCGGGCCTTATTTCTTTCAAGGAAACGTAAATGGCCGAACTTATCTAGACATGATAAATAACTTTGTGCTTCCAAATCTAGCACAAAACTACAATCTCTTACAAATACAGAATGCCAATCATCATGGTCTGTGGTGGTTTCAGGACGGCGCAACACCCCACAGAACCAGGAATGTTAGGCGACGGATCAATGAAGTTTTTGGAGCCCGTGTTGCTGCACTAGGCCATAACATTGAATGGCCTGCACGGTCTCCGGATTTAACACCGTGCGACTTCTTTCTCTGGGGCTGTATTAAGCAAAAAGTTTTTGTGACTCCTCCAGCCAGTATTGCTGATTTGAGAAGGCGCATTCTTGACGCTTTCAACTGGTTGCGGCAGCATCCAGAAATCACAAGAAATGCAATTCGAGAAATGAACACAAGGGCTGCAAAATGTATCCAGTTAGGAGGACAGCATGTTGAAGGCCATTAGAACTTACTTTTTTTTGACACTACGCAATGGTTAGAGCGAGATTTCAATCTTTAAGTGTAGATCTAACTTTATTTTGTTAATTTGTCCATAAAAACGTTGTAACATTGTCATTGTTTTCAAAAACACTTTCTATTATGTAGTGACTTAATTAATCTTTAACAAAATAATGAGAAGAGAAAAAGTTTGTTTCTTCAATAACTCCCGATTTAAAAATTTATTTAGGAAAAAAAGTTATATTTTCGGATAGATCTCAACCAGCGCTTTCGTTTCATATAAAAAGTTAAATCATATCACAACTATTCGCTGAAAAATAAGCTTTGAAAGTTCTTGGATAACTCTTTTTGATACACACTGTACATAGAGATATGAAAGAAACATCAACTTAATGATCTATTAAAATTTCTATTCAATATTAAAACAATGGCGACTGATGTCAGGAGCAATATACTTACACTGGTATAGCGTGTAAAAAATTTCCTCTCATGAGTTACCCCCCACCCCACATTATTCCCACCCGTGTTCATCCTCTCTCAATAACATTAGGATGACGAATTTGTTAGATTTCTGTTGCATTCTCAATATTTCTTACCTCTTCTTGGTGGACGGGTGTTGTATAAACAAAACTGGTAAAAGAAGACTCTTACGTCAAACTCCTTTTATAATACTAATCACTATTAAATTGCACAACTCAGTTACGCACGATCTAAAAGTTCACTGTTTTATTTTCCATACAAACATTTCGTTACCAGTTCTTTTATTCACACTTACCAAAATAAAAGTGGGATGCACAGGTCGCGATTAATAAAGTAGACTAGTATCCAGGTAAAAACTTTTTACATGTTCATTTTCTTCAAATGAGTTACCACCCGTGCTCTTCCGAAAAATTAAATCGCAGAATGGTGAAAAATACCACTAAGTTGTAGAGCCCGAAAAGCTGATCAAGAAAATGTATTGGATGGCGTGTTCTCTTTTCTAAGCTTTGTATTATCTCAATAGATTGATAACCAATGATTTTGACTTGCTTTTGTAATGGACTTTTTTTTACCGATAAGCGATGCCACCAAATA